>LN483597.1:0-174216 GCA_900002565.1 Culicoides sonorensis
AAAAAAAATATTTGAAAAAATCGGTCATTTTGGGCTTTTGACCATTTTCAGGCTCTGGAGCCTAATTCTTGAGCCCAGCTTCTGTGCCCAGCTTCTGAGCCCAAATTCTGAGCCTCATCTCAAAGCCTTTAAGTTAAAATTCATTTTAGTAAACTTCTCCACCCAACAAAACAAATTATAAATATTTTTAAAATTTTAACCGTTTTTAACGGTTTTTCAGGCTTCGGAGGCTCTGGAGCCCAATCCATGAGCCCAATCTCAAAACTAAGGAGTTTAAAATCATCCTTTAGACCTCCTCTGTCTAATAAAAAAAACCCGACCTCGCTCCGATGGACCATTCCGGAGTTATGGATGGAACGGACCTACAGAGTGACGGAGTGACGGAGTGACGGCGGACAAACCGTCTGTAATAGTGCATTTTTTCTTACGAAATGCACTAAAAAGGAAACATTTTTAATGTATAGGAATTTAGAGATACAACTTTTTCTTGGAATAAATAATCAAGAGATTGATGTTTTACAATCAAGAGAAAAATGCTTTTAATGTAATTTTTAACCTTTTGATTCTTGGAAACCAGAAAGTTTCTCAAGAAATACTCATGATCATGTTACTTCGCCTTTTTTTAAAAGAAAATTCAGATGAAACTTTTGAAATATTTTCGCTTTCAACTTACTTTAACACATTTTGCCTCTATTTATTATTACGTAACTTATTATTTGTATAATAGAAAATTCCTAAAACTCTTTGAAAATATTTATTTTAATAAAATAATAAGTTTCGTATCTGTTTAAAATTGCTTTTTATTTAATTTAATATTTTATTCATATTATAATTTTCATTTATTATCATGAAGATAATTTATCATCTCTTTGTTTATTATCTACACATATTTTTTTTTCACTTCCTGTGCTAGTCAAACAATGAATATTAAAAATAATTATACATGATACACAAAATATTTTAAATGAGCTTACGCTTCTTAATTCCTTTTATATCTTGTACACTTTATTTTAATGGAAGTGCAATAAGTTTGCAATCAGCGATAAAATAATAAATATTTTTAGCGTTTATTCATTTATTTTTATATTCATCGTCTTTTAGTACACAATAAACATCAAAAAATTATATTAATATTAAAAATTTAAACATCCATTTAAGTAATAGGATTGTGAAATTGTGTTTATCTGTATTGTGCAGCCAACATTTTATAGTTTATTGTTTTTGAAAACATTATTTTTAAAGGATCATATTCTGTTTTGTGGTATCATAAATTTATGAAAATCTTTATTCTGTCCCTCTCACTCCCACACTTATAAAATGAATACACAATTTTATATCTCTACATAAAATGCTTCTTTTCAGGAGGAAAGATTAACAATATAAACATTTTGTGTCCAAAAACAATAAACAAATCTTGTATTCTCTTCACTCCTATCAGTGTGTATCATTACAAAACAAAACAATTATTTAATACTTTTCCTGGGTGAAAATCTCGTTTAAATTGTGTGTGTTGTAAAACGAACAAATGTTTCCGTCTTTTTGAACCATTAACGTAAAATCATCAACGTAACACTCATTGTCATGTTTTTGGGCTTGAATGTCATACCATCATTGAATGATCATTCAAATGTTGTTGCTGTTGAGCAGAAATTGTTTTATTATTAATAATAATATTAAATTGTTGTAAAATCAAAAGAGAAAACTGACATAATTGGTAAGATTTGATACAGAGGATGAATTTCTGGAAATATTTGTTGAAATATCATTAAATATACAAATATTTAGTGTATTTTAAGGTTTCAGGCAAGTGATATTGAAATTTTATGTTACATTCCGATAAATTGTCATTTTGTAGAAGGACAAACCTGCGCTTTATTGCTGTCATTCGAGAGCTGCCTGGGTAGAAAATGAGTTGACTCATTTAAAAAGAGAAGTTGAAAGGAAGAAAAATAACGAGAGTGATGGAGAGAGAAAGAGAGAAATTAAAAAAAACCACACAATTTATGAATACATTTAAAAATACGTCCGTTGTCCGGATAAACATATAATATTATGAAATAATGACAATATCCTGGATAATGATTGACATGACACGATATGAATGAGAATAATAAATAATAAGTATTTCTACACTCATGTGCATTGCAATGATGCAATATCAAAAGGAAAACCGCTAATAACAACGTGTATAGCAAAACAATATATCGCTGGATTATTGTTATGATATGTGAACACTACTTATTTTGCATATCAAATTTTAACCACATATTTCGTTATAATGATGTCGGGATTTTGAAGATTAAATGTGATTGATTGAAATTGGAAAACCAATCATATTTTTAATGAGTTTCCATTTTTTTTTTTATATTTCGTGACGCAAACCAGTCACAACCGTATTTTATTTAGAATTAAATTCGAAATTTTTCATTTTCATGAATGGATTTCAAACGAAAAATTGTCTTTAAAAGAAATTTCCAAAGAATTATCTAAATAATTAATTTTCAATGTATTCAGAATTTTAATTAACAACTTACAACAATTACGAACCCGTATCATACAGATTTCCTTGCAAATTGTTTAAAAGAAAACGCTTGAATCAATTAAATTATTATTAAATTATAATTTTTTAATGAAAAATATTGGTTTTATTCAATTATTTTACTCTTTCATTGAAAATTCCAGTATTTTATAGACGATATTGTTTAAAATTAATATAAATTTGATCATAAATTTTCCAATTCTTTTTTTGTTTGTTCCATAAAATATATTATTTTATTACAATAGACTTGCTTCTCTCCCATGTTGGTTCACTTTCGAAAATGTACTTCGACCATATCGTATTAAATTTTAAATTTCATATTAAAATTATAATTTTTTCTTGTATTACAATAAAAGAACATTTTGTACGGGTACACACTACAAAGCATTATCTTTGAAACATAAATTTTATCATTTATTATTGTTCACTCAATAAATAATGAAGAAGAAAAATTAAAAGAACAGAGAAAATGAAAATGAAATAGAAAGAGAGCGAAAATGAAAAGTTTTTTTTCTTTTATTATAATTTGTAACAATATTTTATTATTGTTGTGAAAATTTGTTGGTGAAATAAAAAAAAAACAAGTAATTGAGGCAAATAAGTTTTATTTTATTGATTGTTGAACAATTTTTTTTTACATTTCATTAATTTATTGTTTTCCTATTATGGTTAGAGGCTTTTGTGGAAATTTCCTATTCAGATTTTTAGTTTTGTAAAACGATTTCAGTTAAGTTTTTTTATTGCATGAGTATGGGAATTAAAAATTTTTTTTTACACTGATTTTTTTCATGCAAATATTAACTTAGTTTAATTAAATTTGATTCATTGATTTCATAATGAAACGTATAGTTTTTCAAAAGCTTTGAAGATTGTTTTTTTGCATTGTCACTATTTCACGTCATCATGAAATATAAACATTTAAAATTCTTATCAAAAAGAGAAAAGTTTTTTTTTCTTTAGTGAGCTAGATTCAATTGGTATGGATTTTCTGAAAATGTACTACATTCTCTCACTTTTTAGTGCATTTCATAGGAAAAAAATGCACTATTACGCATGGTTTGTCCACCGTCACTCCGATAGTTCGTCAATGTCTCTCATTATTTTCCATAACTTCGGACTGGTTAATCGGAGCGAGATCATGTCTATTTTTATTAGATAGAAGAGGTCATAGGGATTTGTTAGTTATGAGATTAGGCTCATTGTTGGAAGACCTTTTTAAAACGAACTTCAAATGATTAGCTTTGGTATTGGGTTCAGGGATTAGGCTCCAGAGCCTCAAAACGGAGAAAAAGCCAATTATGACTAATTTTTCTAATTTTTTGGTTTGTTTCAAAATGCCTGATTTTTTCAAAATTTTACAAAAAATTTCAAAATAGCGGAGTGAAACGAATCCTATCGAAATGCACTTTTCTAAACCCCCTAGTTAGAATTTCTCAATTTTTTCTGTTATCAGTGAATAAATTCACAAAAAAGTTTAATTTCTGATTTTCTTTCACAAATCCTTTCAATTAAATTCTACTAAAGCATACAATTACCGTTTAATTTAAAATCAAACAATGGCTTCATGTTATTTTTAGCTGTAATTGAATAGACACTTATTCGAGTCGATTGTGGAAATGATGATAAATTCAGATTCATGTCAACCAAAATTTTATTTTTTTTATTTAAATCAAAAATTTTTTTTTTTTTTATTTAAATCAAAAATTTAAACGAGTTCCGATATATCACAGACTCTGCTAAGGTCAGAACTTCATTCATTAAATTCTTAAATCCATTAACTGATCAAAAATAAAAAAAAAAAACACTGAAAAAAGGTTTCAGTTCGATGAATATTAAAAGTAATACTCAATGATTGATGTGATTTATAGTTGAAACTTGATTATTTTGCTTATTCATCCATGACCATTTTTTGTTGTGTTTCGTGTGTATTTTTAAAGAGAAACGTAATTTTCCATCTAAAACTTTTAGTTTTTTTGATATTAGATTTATTTGATGGCGCTTGCAGCACCACAAAACAAAATTTTACAGCGTAAAGCTTAATTGATAAGCCTCTTATATGTCATTTTAGATGCAAACACAGAATATATGTATCATAATCCTATTAATGTTGTCCAGTTTTTCACACAAACTCACAAAAAAGCAACATGATCAAGTTTATATGATGTTTATAGTAAATTGTTCCCATATGGGCTATTCATTGATTTCTAATTTTAAAAGTCCACACATATTTTCAGTTCTGGTTAGTCAAAAAAAACATACGATAAATAAGAATCGGTTTTGCATGAAAAACAAGTCAAATATCGAAAACACACAAAAACAAGATTTGCATCTATCTTTTTGATAAAATTTTGTTTATTTTTCACTCATTTTACTCACATACTTCACTAACTCTCACAGTATACCTGCGTTATTTTGAATTGAAAAATATATATTTAGAGAAATAACACCTTTGGGGCAAATTTGCATAAAATGAGTGAACACGGCTAACATGGAACTTTTGAAGCACGGTGTTGCATACATTTAAAACTGTTGTTATTACGTTGTTTTGAAAGCAAAATAAGTACACTAAAGGTGAATCTGATAATAGCATTTTATGTTAAAAAATTTTCGTACATATTTAAAGGCCATAAAATTAAAATTGAAATTGAATTTTGTGTGTCTAGTCAAATAAAATTTGAAATTATTCACAATAATGTCCATCATGGTAAAAATACTCTCTTTGGGAATCAAATTAGATTTATCATGGAATAAATTTATATATATTTTCCCCCTCAATTATGCGTGTGTGTGTGTGTGTATGTGCAAGTGTGTCACCTTTAGAATAGATTTTTGATTTATTATTGCCTGTTTATTATTCACCAAGAGCCCAACACATAATATAATAAAGGTCAATTTGGTCTGCTATTCAATTAATGTAGTATTTGTCGGTATTTGTTGCTTTCAACGGAAAGATAATAAAAATAAACAGAATAAAATCATTTTTGAGTATATTTATTTAAGAAAATTAAGTAAATATTGTCTTATGATTTACAATATCGTTAAAAAAATGTGTATTTCTTATTATAATTTTTTTTTCATTATTGTTATGATTATTGTCCTCATTATTATTGTTATTATCATTATTGCTTGATATTATATCGGTGTTATTATAAGAAAACAGCTTTGACGCCACTTGCCCAATGTTATTTTTCAATACACGAATGAAAAAAACAAATATAATTATTGCTGTTTGATTAGGTAATATTGATGATTTATTACTTTTATTGTTTTTTTATATATTTTGTATCCTGTATTCCTTAGAATGTTCTAATTGAAATTTATGCTTTCGTATCATCGTATCGGCCTTTATCTAAGAATAAGAATTGTATATTTTTTTTTCTTTTAACTTTCCTTGAGGATAACAATAATAAAATAAAATATTATAATACTTTTCTATTGCTTAACAACACACATGCAATGGCACGAAGGGACCATAAGAAGGATATGGATATGAAAAATTTGTTTCAAGATGAAGAATAATGGAGAGATTATACATTTTTTTCTTTCTTTTTTTTTTTACTGTTTCTGGTCAGTCATTTCATTATTCGAATGAAAATTGTTTCATATTATCTCTTATTAACCCGCTCATAAATTATTGCCTCAATTTATGTTATTTTTCGTAAGTTACATCTAAAATTTCTTTTCTTTTTCAGTGAATTTACTTTTTTATGTTATCTCAACATTTTTCTTCGAATCAGACATATGTTCACATGCTTATTCTTATCCAACTTAACTTTTTTTTTCATGTTGAGAATAGTCGAATTTAAATAAATTCAATATTTAATTTAAAACATAAACAAAACATTCAAAGTTCTGCCATAAAAAAAAACTTTAATACCGAAATTTGCAATAAAATTGATTTAAATAACAAAAAAAGTGATATGATAGGAAAAAATCGGATAATGATGGAAGTCATATACAAGGAATTGAAGAAAGCCCCACTCAATAATAAATTGCTCACAAATAAATAACACAATGCGAAGTTTAACACGTGTGTACCTTTTCTATGTTTGACTCAAGAAAAACGACCTAAATTTTGCATTTATTACAGTCGTTCCATCTTCTCTTGCTATTATTTTATTTTTTACTCTACTTTTATTATTTATGGTAATCTACACAAGAAAAAACTATCGATTTCCTTATGATTTTATGCGGAAGAAAAATAACTCACAAAAAAAATGAGATACAGGACAAAAAAAAATGTAAAACAGCAGACAAAGCACAAGTGAAATAAGAAATGTTGATTCATATTATTGACCGTTGAAATAAATCTTCTTGACATTTTTACTTGATACTGAATCTGATGTCACATCTTAAAATTTTTATATCTCTTGGCTTTTTCATTTTATTACACACATACACACAACAAACTTTCTCATTATTATTAATATCATCATTAGGTGGGGTGGGCAACAAGGCCATTAGTTATACGTGATCGATTTTTGTTTGTCATTATCGTGTTCTTGTTTTAAATTCCATTTATAAGGCAAAAACAAAATAAAAATAAAATGAAGATTAAATGAAATTGCTAACAGAGTTTTTTATCCTACCACATAAAGATTTAAGAGGGAAAACGAAAAAATAATAACGAGAGATGTATTATTATGATAAATTTAATTACTTGGTACATTTATTTTTAATTTTAAAATTTTATTACACGAAAATTTAATATATTACATAATTTGAAACAAAAATTGTCTAAACAAAACAAGCATAATTAGGAAAATCAATCAAAAATATTTAATTTTCCAAATTATATTTTAATACGATATTCGATTTAATGATTTTTTTTTTGCAAAATCATTTAAACAGAAAATATTGATAAATGAAATTGTGTTATGTATTTGTCCATATTTGAGCAAAAAAAAAAAAACTAAATATAAAATACAACGGATATTTATTTAGACTTATAACCTGAGGCTCATTCATCATATCTCATCTTGATTAATGTTTTTTTTCTCATACCGATTTCCTTAAATGCGATTTGAGGATAAATGTTAAGATATTGTTTATTTAAGAATTATATTTTATTGTTATTATTTTGTGATAATCACAATGTAAAATTGGATCGACAACACAATTCCTTACCATTAAATTAAAATCTGACTTGATAATTAAAGAAAATTATAAGAACAAAACGAATTTCTTCAAATAAAATAAATCCGAAGCAATTATAACCCATATAATATTCAGAAATATTTTATGTTTCTTCCTTTTTTAATATAAAATAATGGAAAACTGTGATACCAAGTGTGAAAAGTAAAAATGAAGCATCACACACCCACAAAACATTTGTTCGTGTTTGTTGATTCTTGAGTTGTTGGTCAACAAGAAATTCATTTCAAAAGCCATAAAACAGATGAGATCAAGAGAAAATGCACACACACACATACACACACTTAAAAAGGCAAATTTGTTTACAACCAAAATATTTAAGTGCTGGAAGCATTTTGTTTAACTTAAAACTTTTAGTTTAGAACATTAACATAAACTATTAACAAATATCCTCGTGTATTTTATATAGGACAACTTTAGTCTGATTGTTTGACTATTAAACTTATACATGAAAGCTTATCATTGTGTTGCATTCAAAAACAACAAGAAAAACATTCAATTTGTATGTGAACGAGAAAATCTAGATCATTGTTGTATTATTATTGTCTTTGAGCAAATTGCATAAAGTTAAATTGTTTTGTTCAAACACACACACACACACACACATACACACAAATAAAATTTATATTTAACTTTTGAATCCTTTTGATTCACTAAAGTGTTTCATTTTTTGTTAGTTTTATTTATTCATTTCCATATTTAAAATGAATGTGAGTTGACAAAATTGAAAAACAAAGGTGTTGACCTACTTTAATTTGGACAATGGATAAACTTTAGTTTCACAACTTTTAAAGAAGTTTTACTAATTAATATTATGCAGATTTGTGATTTATTCACAGAAAGTTATGACAATATTTCATATTCAATTCAATTTGATTTTCTTGGAATGAGATTGTGTAATTTAATTGATTTTCTCTTATTTCATTCGCATTGTTGGGTAATTAAAAGGAAGAAGATACAAAATTAATTAGATTTCAAAAATAAATCTCATTCCAAATTACATCAATAAATGAAAGGAAAGTTAAATCTTCTTATCTTCAATGTTATTTCAATTTAAGTTACCACAAAATTTAATTCATGTGTTTGATAAAGGAAAATTTTCATTTAAATTCTCGTGATTATATCTACAAATGTTATATAAATCCATAAATTGCGGTCTAATTAAAGTGTAGTAAATATTTTTTGCCTTCCAATTTTCATCATATCATACCTTGTTTGTGTTTAAAGGTTGATAAAAAAAACCTGTCAGCACTGATATTTTATTATAATGAAAAGAAAAAATGAACACACACATTTTATATAGAGTAAAAAATACCTCTAATTGCCATAATATTTCACAGAATTCAATTTGAAATGATTAGATGCGATTAAGTTTCAGCACGCTAATTTATTTGCATTTTAATTAATGATTAAATGGCATGCAGTTGTTTTTTTCACTCTCTTCTTCATATTTATTTTTATAAGTACTTTATTGTTCGGAATACGTGTAAATAAATTTAACCAGATTGATTTGGAATAAGAAGCACACTGTAAATTGAGAATGCTCTATATTTCGAGTTCAATTTGCGAACAGGACCTTTAGCTTATGCAATGAATTTAAGCGTATCTTTGGTTAACTTTGAAAGAATACGAGTATAAGAGTAACTTGCGAAGTCTTTGACGCAGTGTGGGTGGTTTAAGAGAGGCGTTTAACCTTACAGTGTACAATTTCAATTCATAACCAGTGGATATCAGTGGGAAATCGTGCTTGAGTCATGTTAATTTAAAGTACTGCTATGGACAGGGGCGGATGGACAATTATAAACGGCCCTGGCATTCTGCATGATTTTCTTTAAAATATACGATAAACTTATCTTTTACAAGATGATCGACTACGGTATTTCTGGCATTTGCCCAATTGCCCGTATGGCCAATTCGCAATTGCCTATGATCTATGTGTCCTCTTTTTTTATCGTTTACGATCGAAGTTCATTTGAAAAATCGTTCAGATTCTATTATGATAAATTTAATCACAGCACATTTACAGAAACAGAATTCAGTCATGTAGATAGACGACACAAGTGCCCAAAATATCCATTTTTTTTGAATCGACAAGGAAAACGCTCATGTCTATCAAAATGCACAGATGTGAATGTGTGTGTATGTATTTTAACTACCTTATTAGCTTCTAATTTGTATAATAAACAAGCAAACACACACACACACATTTATATTTATTACCTTCTAGAAAAGTAATTTAATTTTATTACCTTCAAAATTTATATTGCGGTCATATAATAATTACCTACCTAAAACAACATGTCAATATCTATCAACACTTTCAATTTGACATAAATACCAAGCATAACACACAGATACACATATCGAGGGATCCCTTCTTTTATGACGCAATAATATCATCTTTAATATTATTATAATAATATTTTATAGGCACACATTTGCATACTTATAGTACAAAACATTAAACTCACATTGAATTTAGTGTAAGAAAAAATAAACACATAGAAACTGAAAATCAAGTTCTATGAGCAAGTGAATGACAGCAGAAAATAAATGTTTTTATATGCATTTTTCTTATGAATGTGAATTTTATGTGTGTGTGTGTAAACAGAATAAAATAAAATAAAATATAAAATAAAATGATAAATAGACAAGATTTGGGTGAATGTACACAAGTTAGTTAAGGGTAATTTTTATAACCAACATAAGCAATGAAATTGTCTAAATATGTCTGTACAAAATAATAATAATAATAAAAAGTTATATTAACTAAATATGAATAAAGAAAATGTGTAAATATTCTTAAAATGACGCTGGTTGGGTGCACAATAAAGATTATTATGTAGTTTTTATTTTGTTTATACATAAACACACACACACACACACACACAGTAACTGTGAGAAAATATTATTACACATTTTTATTTTATGACATACTTAAATAACATATTTTAAAGGTTGTTAACATTCATTTCACATTGATAAACTCATCAGATATGTAAAATTTTGTAGAATAATGAAAAATTTGTAACAAATGTGTTCTTAATTTTAATTTATAAACATGATGTTTATTTGTTATACAATCGTTAAGTTATTTTAAAGATTTTTTTATGGTTTTCATTAATTAAATTTTTTTTACTTTCAACTTGAATGTGTTTTTCCTTTACCCTTTGTTACACACAATGGTTTTTTTTTTGAAATTTTTGCATTTCATATCTGAGATGTCACCTGATTCAAGGTGAATGTTATGTAATTGAGGACTTTTCGAAAGGAAAAGGTAAAAATTCGATATTAACATTTAAAATTGAAATTGACTGTTTTTTTTTAAATTTTAACCGTTAAATTTAATCAAATGAAATTTGTTAATAAATATAAAAAATCTTGTATAAGTTTTATAATATCAAATGAAATTTTTTTATATGCATATAGTTTTACTTATATCATGATTTTCTTAAATCTTTCGGTTAAAGCAAAAATATGCTTATCTAGATTTCATATAAAAAAAATCCTTTAAGCTTTACATTTATATCCTTCGAAAAGTTTTTGGAAAAAGATCAAATTTAAAATATTATGATAAAAATATGAAGGAAAATCCTAAACAAAAGCAAACTAAACACATTTATCATTTAAAAAGTTGCAGGTTTTTGACACTAATTGACGTTATTATGTAATTTAACAAAAGCGAAATATTTTGTTCATTTATGAAATGAATGTGTGTGTGTTCAGAAGAAATGTAATATGACCAAAAATTTGACTGTGTATATGTAAAAATGCACCACACAGAAAAAAAAACACATATTTTAAAGCGTAGAAAACCGCATCATATAATATTTCATAGAGAAGAGTGAAAGAGATCGAGAGAGAAAAAAAGAGAGAGAGAGAGAAGTTCTAAACTATAAATTTATGACTTTTAAATGCATAAATCGAAAGGATATGCATTCACATATATTTTTGTTGCAGACACAATTGTTGTGGTGGTGTGTCATAAGGATGCTGTAAAATTAAATGATTGTGTGGTTATGTAATATGTGGTCTAACTATTAGAATATAACAATCAATTGTATCAGAAAAGTAAGTAGGTGTTTCCTCTTTAGTTTGGGCTACATATTAAATATATTTCTAAGTTATTGTGGAAAACATAAATTCTAATTTATGACTTGAAGATTGTAAGTGATAGATTTAGAGTGTGTGTGCGTATTTAATGAATGTTTGTCAAAATTTAATGTTGAGTCGTGTGAATACTATTAAATTATTATTGCTTATGATAGAAACAATACAATAAATTGTTATCTATAAATATATAATATAGTTTCCTTATCACACTATTCATTTAAACGTGTATATTATCATTAATTTTAATCCTCATAGTGTTAGATGATATTTTGAATCAGAAATCACATATATATTTTACTAATTATATCACGTAATCTGCTTAATTTTAACTATTTATTACTAGAAAATTATCAAGCTATTTAATTTCCGGAACAGTTACTTTTCCTTAGTAAGACAAATCTATAAAGATGAAAGATATGTGTAGTGTATGGAAGACGTAAGTTTAACATATTAATTAACTTCTAATTTAATTTCTTCGAATCAATATTTATTTCAATTTGAATTTTAAAATTTTCCTTCATTTCTTATGCAAGAGTGATTCAATATTTGGTAAAATATTTTTTGTTTTTGATTTGAGCTGATTACGAACATTTAATGAATGTTCTTGAAATGGAAAATTAGTTGAAAAGAAGAAAAGGAAAGAAAAGATCATGCTTGACAGGAAATTCATTGAAAACTATTAAAAAAATGTTTTAGTAACTCAGCCTTCCCAAGTCATCACAACACTATTGTTTTGAGTGAAACGTCAAAACTAAGGGCTTTACTTCTATTTTGCTGTAGAGCAATGTGTCCCACCCGATTTAATTTTTTTATTAAAGACATTTCTTGTGAATATTTATTTACAAATTATAGAACACCTTTAAATGTTTTTATTTTTAATTACATATGTCATTTACATCAATTGAATTGTTTCAAAAAATGTTATAATTTAAAATTGTCTGTGCAGTATACGTGATTATGTATAAAAACTCGTATATATACACGGTACATTATTTCATCACGATTCAGATTATCCGAGCTGTCAAAATAAAAATTGATTTGAAATATAAAAAAAAACCGTTAAAAAGACATTTTTAATAAAAAGATGAAATATTTATTAAATAAAAAACATGAAAATATTATGAAAATGAACACGCATTCAAAACTATGGATTTGCTGTGGCAGCTAATTCCTTACTTTTTTTTTAAGAATCGACAAGAAAATGTAAAAAAAAGTGATTGTGAACGACATGCACGAGCGCATTTCTATGTATAGAATTCGCCGTTTTTAAACAATGTCTGACAGAAAAGAAATCTTAAAATTTGAGTTTTATTGTTTTTAAGGCAAAATATCGTTTTCTGGATTTTGTATCGTTTCTGAGTTAGTCGGGTTAGCCATTTTCAGTATGTCGACCATATTGACAGGTGACGTTTTTCAATGATTGGCGACACTTTTTAATGATTGGCACATATTTTAATGATTGGCGACATTTTTTGTAATGACCGCGCACAATACGACACAATTTTAAGAAATGAACTAAAAAAAAAATTTCGAGTAAGTGCCAACTTAAAACGTCCTTGAGTCAATCATCACAAGTTACCTCTAATCCAGTTACGATTATTCAGGATGAATAAATAATTAAATGTCTAAATGTTGAAAAGTGATTAATTATGCCGTCTTAAGCAGATGTATTCACAAATATTATACGTTTACTTTTAATATGTGTATTATTTGTAGTTTTGATGTGGTTAACATACAAATTAAATTAAAATTTAACTTTACTTTCTTAACTTTATGTTTAGTTCGTCAAAGGAAAAATGATTTTTAATGGTTAAATGTATTAAAACGAGTACAATTTGAGCAGAATAAAAAAGAACAGCGTTCTTAAAAGTTTTATATTACTTAAATATTCAAAGATACAATTAAAGGCTTGAATTGACACTAAATCATTCATAAAATGAATATGTAACGCATGAAAAACTTTTAAAATTTAACTTTCTTTCAAAAAAACTTTTGAAATTAAAAGAGTTTCTTGTGTTTTTTTTCTTTATCATCATAATATTATTGCAAGGATCGCAAGTGAATGAAACTATCGCATAAAATAGTCGAGAAAATAAAAATTCCTAAAGTGACGTCGCAATTTATGAACTCACTCCTAGTTGAATAGTTTGCTAGTAATATCATGTCAAAATATATAAATCTTTTAAGCTTTAAAAAAAATATATATTTAAATAAAGTTTTTCTGTTTTTTTTTGATTAAATGAAGCGGTATAAACTTAAAATAATAATTTATTTTGCAATATATCATGCACAGACGTTTTTAAATCTAACCATTAAAGAGAAGAGAAAAAGAACATTTTTAATTACTTTTCCATATTATTAAAATTTAAAAGAACATCGTGTGTCAGAAGATAGAAAAAAAATATATTTTAAAATAAAATAAAATGAAATAGTTATGTTGACAAAAATGTTTACACTATGACAAAAGTTTTATTATTTATTACAGTGTCAGATATTTGTCATATAAGCAAAATTTCACAAAAATTAAACTTTTTTAATAACTGAAAAATATTTTATGAGTGCATAAATAATTGTATACAAAATATTTTCAACTAAAAATATACTAACAAGCTTTTATGGACTGATGAACTCAAATTTTGTGAGGGTTGTAATTATCATTGTAAAATATTAAAAAAAAGTTTATGCTTAAAGTTATTTTACAAATTTAATAAATGGAAACGCCTGGTAAATTACATTTCAGCTTTTGAAAATTATTCTGTAACAAGCTGACAATTCAATTGAAATATAGTGCAAATAAAAATTGACAAGCAATAAATTTTGATCAGATCACATCATGCAACGTATTATTTTTTAAATAACTTTCCTCTCATATTATGAGTTAAATGGAACTTTTGATACCAAGATGAAGTCATAGAGATATTTATATGAATACGACGATGGAATCAACCTTAAAACAAGCGAAATGAGATCTTTTAAAATTGAATTAACGAATAACACTCATCTTAAAATTTAATTTTTCCATCGTATTGCCATCCGAATTCATTTATTATTCGAAAGAGATAAATTTTATAGTTCAATCGGTTTTTTTTTGTTAAATATTTGTGTTTGATTGTCAAAAAATAAAAAGTTGTAATGTGAAGCAAAAATTTTATTGCTTAAATTTCAATAACAAAAAGGGTTGATTCTAAGGTAAATCATAAAAAAACCGAAAATTTAGTGTTAAAAATTTTCATTTGTTTTTACACCTGATGTAAAATAAAATTTTTGCTTTTTGTATGTAAAATGATTCGATTTACGGATGACAGAACACACTTTATTTGTGGAAAAGATAAAAGACTGATTTTATATTGAATTATAAAGTTCATCGTATGATTGAGGTTTAATGGTTTACTTTGGTGTGTGGCTGATTTGAATATTTTTCTTTTTGTGTCACAAATGAAAACGAGTCACTTATTTAAAAATATTCAAACTTTTATTTTTTTTGATTAATTGCTTGAATTGAGAATAGACTGAAATAAAAAGTGTTTTTTTTATTGATTTAAAAATTTTATTCACATTATTTGATGTGATGTTATGGTGATAAATTAACAAAAAAAAGTTTATTTTCTGTGTCAGCACTCAAAACTCACTAGACTGAAGTTATCAACGACCTCATCAACGACCTTGGCAGTCTTGGGGAGGGGTTTTTAGGTCGGTTTTTAGACAGTTCTGCCCTTGTTGAGTTTTTTTAAGGATAGTCTAAAAACCAACCTAAATTTCACAAAAAGCCCCCTGATACAAGACGCTGTATTTTTAGACCCTCTATCGATCTGTATACTCATCACCCACTTTGTTCTAGTTAAATTTTTCAGGAAAGTCTAAAAACTAACCGAAGTCGGACAGTAAAAGCTGATTTTGTCAATTACACGGAGAAAAAAATTGAAAAATAGCAAAAAGTTAAAAGTCAGGGTAAAAGTCGTTGATGATACCTGGAACGTGTCGGGGAGGGTCCGGGGGGTCTGAAAAACCCCTCCCCGAGGCTGCCAAGGTGGTTGATAACTTTAATCTAGTTCAAAACTCTTTGTGTATATAGAGTCGTTGATTTAAAATTGGACAACAATTTCAAAGTCCACTTTTGTTTTTGCTATAAATTTTGATCTAATTGAGCAAATTCATTGATCTTGGGTTTAAAAGATCACAAATGAATCAAATTTTGATTTAAAATAAGGATATATAACGATATGTTAATGAAAATAGGAAAAATAATGGAAAATAAGGTAGATTTAAATTGGCCACCCATTGATTTAAATTGGCCAGTGTTCTGATTTAAATTGGCCAACTCCAATTTTGGGTTAACTTTACATGGAAAATTTATGAATATGTGGTTCATAATTTTTTAATTTTATTTTTAAATAATATGATTTTATTCATAAAAAAACCAATTTGTTTATGTAAAAATACCTAGAAGTGTTACTTATTTTGTAATTACATTGGTTTATTTAATTTTTTTTAAAATCCTACTACCATAGTAAATATTTTGATTAATTTCATATTAATTGAAAGCTTTTTATTTGTGCTAAATATTTCTGGTGTCTTACAAGTGAAAATATAAAGAAAAAACAGTTTTATCTATTATTTTTCTTGATTTTTAGAAGGTGGCCAATTTAAATCCATCCATATGGCCAATTTAAATCAATTCCATATCACACGTTTTTAGTAATAACTTTGTTAAAACTAAAGATAATTAAGTATATTTTAGCTTGTTTTAAAGATAACATTGTAATCTTGAAATATGTAAGAAAAAAAATTAGGTTCCTTACATATTTTCATTTAAATAACTCGATTCAAAAATGGGATTATTTTCATTTTTTTTAAGTCAAAATTTGGACATTTTTTAAAACTTAATTTAAAACTATCTATATCGGTTTAATTCTCGATATTTTGATTTTAAATGATAAAAGACTCTTTAAATTTAAGATTACAACGATCCTCCATGAGAAAGCAATGCTTTTTATTTTAAAATTTACCGAAATTCAAAAAGGTGGCCAATTTTGATTATGGCCAATTTAAATCAATGACTCTAAATGTTTTTGTTATTGTGCATTAAATAGTAAAACCAAATATGAATCTGTATAATTTGAAAAAGGAAATGAATAAAAAGTATTTTCCTCCCTTCGGGATAAAACTTAAACAAGAATCATCATCAACGATGATGATCAACATGCCAACAATTTTTTCCTACATATTTAAAGTTCTTATATAATCGTATTATGAAGTGCTTGCTGTCTGTTGAATACACACACACACGTATGAAGTTTCGTTAACAATAGTTCAGAAAAAAAAATAATATCGTAAAAGGAATAAGGAATAGTTTATGGATGGATGTAAAAAGCTTTTTTATGTCAACGAAAAATAACATAGATGAACGCATCACTGAAATTTGATTTTATGCTATAATAACATGGAAATTGTCATATGTAAAAGTAATAATTATTTTTTTTACTCAAATGCTTACTTCAAAAACCATTTACACACATACTTGGTTTTGTATTCTGATTTTATAATGATTCCAAAGAATTCATTGAAAAAGTATCATTTCCTGAAAATCCCATTAAAAAATTTCATAAACAAACATTTTCCAATATTCCGTTTCATGTGTAAACTTATTGTAGAAATGTATTTTTTTTCTTTTATTTTTTTCTAATGAAAATACACATGCCTCAAGAAAAGTTTATGATACGTTTATGCAACTTTTTTGATTACAGGTTCTTAATGATGATGGATTTTTTCCTTTATTTAGTTTTTTTTGAATGAGAGCTCTCTTGTGATTTTTTCCTTTGAATGTTATAATGTAAGAACACGCAGACACACATTCAAAGACAGAAGTATTTTAAATGATGAGAAATTTATTTATTTAACTTGAAAAAGAAATAACTGAATGAAAATGTATTATTTTAACAGATTCATGTCAAGTTTTACACAAACTGTTATTGAAATAGAATTTTTAATAATGACATATGTAACTTAATACTGTAAAACTCTGTTTTTATCAGTTCAAAACCAATTTTCATTCAAAATAGTAACAAATATAAAATATAAAAAAAATAACCAATATGATGATGCGTCATATAAAACAATATGCTATTTCACATATTCAAGGAAATTTTTTCCAATAATTATATGATAGGAAAACGTGACGCGTTTTTAAATTTGGAAATAATTGAACGCATTGTTGTCTATTTTTTTGAATATAAGAAAAAAAAACTTCTTCTATAATAAAAGAATGTGTTTCTGTGTAAACAGTTAGGAAATCCCCATTTTATCCTTTTTATTTTTTAATTTTATTTGCCAAACACATTTTAAATATGAAAAATATAATAAAAATGCAAAAGACGAAAAGGAAATTCAATTTACATTAAGCGTAAACGAAATGATATTCACAACAGATGTGGTATCATGTTATTTCGTTTTTGCCATCTCTTTTATAGGATTACCTTTGATTATTCACCTGTACTTGAAGTAGTTAAATGAAAATCATTAAAGAAAATTTAACATTTTCTTAGAAAACCTTGGATACACAAAATTTAATTAGATAAACACCCACACACAGACAAACAAGTACAAAAAAAAATATTCAATGACTTTAAAAGAATTTTCCATAGTCATTTCATAATTGAAATTAAACTTTTAAGATACATAAAAAAAATTTAAGACATTATTTTTTTTGGGCTCGGATTTTAAAATGAGTTTCATTGCCAGTCACTTTGAATTTTCTTTACCATTACTGTAAAAGAATACGTTTAAATTAATATGAATGCAGTTCAATGTCAAAATTTGGTAAAATAAACTTACAATTGGAATGGAATAAAGCTTTATACCAATTAAATAGACAAAAAAACCTTAAAAGCAGCTTTGATTTGAATATTGATGAATGCCTTTGAAATTTCATCTCTCTATGATGCTATATCACTTTTTTTTGTATGCCATTTTTATTTTTATTCATTTTTTTTTCAATGAATTAGAGAGATTTTTATTAAGTTTTCTTTGATACAATGTATCTTTTATTCCAATGTTTATTTTTTCTATCCAATTTAGGTCAAGATAATAAAATTTATTTTTCATATAATTGTATTTTCAGATTTCATACTTAAAATTTATAATTGAATCAATGACCTAAATAATAATTAAAAGTCAAATAAGAATTTTCGTAATAATTTTTTTTATTCTGTTTTTGTTTATTTTCTTCTGGTTTTTTGGCGCATTACAGCAAAATAATAATCGTGTTATTTTTATTTTTTATTTTGTTTTAGTGGAACTGCAGATTTATTTATAAAATAAGAAGAAATACATTTGAATATTCATATAAAATGCAATTTTTATTGCTTCTTGTTAAAATGCTTTTTTTTTGTATGTTAAGTGCACCTGTACTTTCTCATTAAAAGTGAATTTAAAAAAAAATTGGTAACGATTTTTTTCATAAATTCAGAATTTTCACTATTCATGTATTTCTGAGTAAGTCACAAATTTCTAGAATTTAACTCATTGTTTTTTGTTGTGTTTAATGAGGTTTTTATTGTAATATTTTTTTATAACGTTAAATTCCGTTTAAACGTTTATTTTTTATGAAATGCACGTTTATGAAGAGAATAAATAAAAATAATGAACGTTTAATTGCTTTAATTGAAACTTTGATTTCATAGACACGCACACGTGCAAAGTCCTAGAAGGCCAAAAAGATAAAGTCAAATATTTTCTGACTCATCACTGCTCATCATTGGACTCGCTGATAATTTTTTCACCAAAATTCATTTAAATTTTATGAAACAAATGACCTTCACAGAAAAAAAAACAGATCACCAGATATTATCATATTAATGCAAGTTACATCCCACACCCAATCTAACCTAATTTTAAAGAAAAAAAAATTATTCTCCATATTTCTACTCAAATTTACACAAAATGAAGTAAAAATAAAACAACATTACAAAAGAAATTTATTTTTGTTTATTTACTTCAATAAGTGCCTTAAATAACGTTTTAAGGCATAAATGGAGGAAAAAAAACAAACATAACACTATCATAACTTTTTAAGAGCCAATAATAATTTGACTTAATTGACAATTTCAACAAATCAACCTTTATGAATATAGCATTTTTTTTTTCTTTTACATTTAAAAACTTTTTTGAAAGGAAAGTGGAGCCAAAGAAAAAGAAGAAGTTTTTATATTTGTTTTACTTGATGATTCAATTGCAGCTTTGTTTCTGCTCATAATTTTTTATGTAACGTACGTTTAATGAGCTTTTTTTAGGTAGGTCATCATTCCGTGACATCAATGACTCAAAAATGAAGTTTTCATGTATCAATGATGAAAAAAATGAGAACAATTAAAAGTTATTGAAGCGAAAAATCATACATAAGTGACATGATGATAGAAAAAAATTCTCTCGCTCTCTCTACATGACACATACAATTTTTCTTCCTGGATCTTACAAAATCTTTACTAAAGTTTTTTTTGTTTTTTTTTCGTTTACATTGATTATTATGATGTAAAAAATGTATTATATGTGTGTTTGTGTATTGGAATTTGAAAGACGAAACACTGCCCAATGGATATTGAATGAAATACAAAACTTTGCAAACTTTTCTTTCTAACTAAAAATATAATTCTGATTTTTCTTCAAATAAATAAGGATAAAAAAACACAATAAATGTCAATACGGATTTGCTTGATTTCTCATATTGTGTTAAAATTGTGATACGTGTCATTTTATTTGTCTTTTAAATAATATTAAAAATATTCCAAGCATTTATATCAATTTCCTGAATAATTTCCCCCCTTTCAAATGATTATCAACATTGCTCTCTCATAATTAAATAACAGAAGAAAATTAAATAAAAAAAGATCATGTCAAATGAATTTAACACATCTGCCGTTATAAATTGCTTCAATTTTGGACACATTTGGTATTTTTTTTTAGATTTCCTGTTGAGAAAGGCAAGAGCAAAAAAAATTTATAATAAAATTGTAGCAATAAAAGATTATGAATAAAAACATTAACATAACGAGGAAAGATGAGTGAATAAATAAAGTATAATAAAAACAACACAACAAGCACATCATAAAAATTCAAACAGTCGTTTTTTTTTTGTTCCAGAGTGTCTTTTTATGATAAGAGGATTAAGTTATATTTTATTTTGTTTTTTTTTCTGAAATTTTTGGGCTGGCTAATAATCGCATTTTCTTTGTTCAAACATAGTGGACCTAAGCACTTTTCTTTTTCACTTGAATATATGAGCATTAAACTAAAATAATAATAACAATATAATAATAAAGCCAACATTAAAGGGGGGAAAAAACTGAGTGTTAAAAATAAAGGGTCATTTAAAAGGTCGTCTCACAGCAAAACAATACAATAATTTTCTTTAATGTACAAAAAATAATGTATATTGTTCAAATACTGAGAGGAAAAAAAAATTGAAACATATACAAAAATGACCAACTAAAACAAATAAACAAAAATGTCTCCTATTAGTCTAACATTCACATTTATTTATTTTGCATTGTCAGCACTATAATCGTGTATATTTATGAATCCCATTTGTTTTAATGGACTTCCAAATGTTATTTCAACAAAAAATTATAATAAACGTCTTTAACAGCATCATCAATATCAGAAATTATGAGATAAAAGTAATGTAAGACTTAAAACCTAGGTCAATATTATAAATATTGTTGTTTAGCAATAGGAAGCATGAAGGTTATCTACCAAAGTTATTATTATTTTCATTTTTTTTTCTGAATTGATAAAAGTATCAAAAAAAATGAGTTAAAGTTGGAAAATGAATGATTTTTATAAGATGAATCGTCAACAAGGGAGTATGAGAATTGTTTTTTTCGAATCAAGTTGTTTTTCACCACTCTAATTTTTTTTGATAGATCAAAATTGAAAATCTTCTGATACAAAGTTGACAGTGAGAGAGAGAGGATAAGAAATAGTCAAAGAGCAGTGAGACATGTCTGTAATTCTGTTATTAATTTTTTATATCATTCATTTCAGACTGAAAAAAAATGATTTCACTCACAACATTAAAGATGAATGTGATTTTGTTGAAATATCAATTTAATTAACTCATTATTTGACAGAAAACGTTCATGTTCAAGTGAACTCTTTTATTGCTCTATTAAAACCACACTTCACTATCATCCTTGTTGTACTTTTCATTTTATAAATTTTATGTTTCAATTTTTTTTTCTTCTATTACTGATTTACTTTTTTCTTACAGTAACATTACATAAAAAATATTTAAGTACAAAAAAGACTATTTAAAGGCCATTTGAATGTCTGTCTGCGACTCAATCTTAAATTTGAAGGCCGCTATTGAACTAGATGCCTTATCACGGATTGAAAAAACGAAATTGGTCCACAAAATGCTTAAAAAGAAACAAAGTTGGACGGAGAATCAAATACACTTTAATATTATATTGGAAAGGAACCGCTTCTCAAAATTAACCATATTTTGCTCAACAGAAAAAAAAAATTTGCTATGATGAAAAATAAACAGAAAAATATTAGATTTTTTTCCTTTATTCAGCGTCAAGCACTTATATCACAATTCAATGTATAGACATGGAGAGACATTTTTCATAAATATTTACTTTATTACTGTCATTGCAAAACTTCAGGCACAAAAAAAAAGTATAAAAATACACAAAAAATAATATGAAGAAATATTTAAACGGAATATGTGTTACTGCGTCTCAACATCATCTGACTTGGGTAATAAGTGCTTTTGGAAAATGCATATGTCAGTTTATTATTACTATTATTATGTTACACAAACGCTCGTGTTCTGTTTTCGCTTTCTTTTTATCGTGCTTGTATTCGTCTCTGGTGTATACATGCAAAGACATTCTTACAGCTCATAAAACCTTGAAAGAGTGGGATAAAAATGTATTATTTTTTTAAAAAATCATTTCTGTATCAAAAGATTCAAAGAGTTATGATGGAAAATAAATGAAATAGAACTTTTCGGTGTACTGTGCTTAGTTTCATAGTTTCTTATTTCATTAAATTGTACCTCTGAGAATGAAATTTTCTTCTTACAATATGATGATAATCGTATTAAATTCAAATTCCTAAACCACACAATTGTGGCATATGATAACTCCTTTGTTGCAATGTTTAAACAATAGAGTTGCCACTAATGCTCATTAGCAGAGTTTGACAGAGAACAATGTAAAGTATTCAAATATTGGTTTCTATTATGGAATCAATTGTTTTATCTACCAGATAGATAATAGAAAAAAGAAAATCTATACTTAATTATACTTACTATACATTATACTTCGTTCGTTAAAAAATTGCATTTCACTCACACACAGAGCTCTAAAATTTTTTACTAAAACATACATTTTAGAAATCACCATTAAAACGTAAATGTAAAACTCAAATTGATTCGAAACGTTAAACAGAAAATAATACCATCAAACAATCCGATTTCTAAATGCATAAAGAAATTTTAAAAGGTATTAAACTAATAACAAGAGATTTTAGTTGAAATTTAGACATAACTGAGAGGGAGCGCGTGTATAGCTTAGAGATATAAGTTGTTCAATAAATTGGTTAAGTTAATGGTGATTCAAAAAATTTACCTTGAAACAAATGAGTAGGATGTTAAAAATAAAATGAAAATCCACCAAATACGATACAAAAATGGGAGAAATCATGAATGTGAAATATTTACTTGAATCATTACGATGATTTTTAATGATGTTTAAGAAGTTCAAATTTGAATTTTGACAGAACAGATTAAAAAAAAACATGTCTATGTAAGGATTTCGCTTTAAGGATTTTCTTGTAATGGGTTCAAGATGTACAAAAAATTAAAGAATGTTTCACAATAATTTGATGAAATTACATTGAATCGAAAATTTCTACATTATAGTAATATAATAAAATTTAACACAACATCGAAAGAAACCATATTTTAATATGTCACTTGCATAAACATACAATTACTTAACATGTTATTCCCTTACCCCAAATTTACTTTGACATTAAAAATCCACTAGAGATCAACAACTAGAAAATCATTTTGTTGACCTAAAAAAATATCATCATCCTTTTTACATAAAATAAAAAAAAAATCAGGAGTGAAACAGACAACAATTGTCTATTTTACTACAATGGTCAGTTAAAAACATGCTTTTTAACCCAGCATTCGTAATGGTTACACGTTTAATGCGTATATTTTTTTTGGTTAAAATCGAATTATTCATCCCAATCGTCAATGAGCTGGAACATTGAAATTTCCTTTCAAAAACATGTCGCTTCAATGCACGCATGTGATACTTTATTGAGGAAAAAAAACATGACAACATAACACAATGATGATAATAAAAATAAAATTAAAGCTGAACGAAAAATCTGAAGTTGATGTTGAGGACAGATAATAAAATAACGTGTCTGTTGAATAATAGACCGAATTTTCGTATGTAACTATGTCGATTTGATGCTTCAATAATCCAGAATAAGATTTTTTTAGTTTGAAATTTAAATTGTCAATCATAAATATGTGGTTAAACGTGAAATTGTAAGCTTCCAGTAATTTTAAAGAAAAATACTGAGAATGAAAAATTAGTTATTAATTTTTTTTAGTGCATTTCTCAAGAAAAAATGCTCTATTACGGTCACTCTGTTAGTCCGTGTGTCTGTTCTATCCATATCTTCGGATGCTCCGTTGGAGCGTAGTCGTTTTTTTTAGATAGAGGAGCTTAGTTTTGATATTAGGCTCAGGGTAAAGGCTCCAGAGCCCGAAAACGGTCAAAAGTTCAAAATTTTTTTGCGATTATTTTCAATATGGCGGTTATTTTAAAATAGACTGTCATAAATGGCGGTTATTTTCTAAATGCTGGTTATTTAAAAAATGGCGATTATTTTCAAAAAGGCGGTTAATTTCAAAATGACGGTTTTTTTAAATGGCAGTTATTTTCAAAATGGTGGTTTTTTCAAAATGTCGGTTGAATTAAAAATGGCGGTTCTTTTAATTTTTCATTTATGAATTTAAAAATTAAAACTTAATTATATTTAATGAAACGAGTCCTAAACGCACTCTTCTAAACCACCCAGTGGTTAGAATTTCCCATTTCTTTCAATTTGCAAGACATTTAAAAAAAAAATAATGACCGAAAGCAATTATTGTTTCAAAATAAAAGAGGTATTTTAATTATTGAGAAAAATCATCTTTTGTTATAAATGTCCAAAAAAAAATGAAAAAGATGCTCATATTCAATGTTTAACCGGAATTTATTCATCAATTTTCTATTAATTGTTATCCTATAAAAAACAATTAAACTTGAAAAAATATCCTGCAACTTTGCAATACATCATTTGCTCGTTTTTTCAGTTTTTTTCGTGTCACCCCATTTTAATTTGTTTTTGTCGACTTTTGTGAAGAAAAAGCTATTGTTTTAATTTGTGTTGAATTGCTAAAGGTGTTTAATTTCCCTTTTATGCATTCTGAAGTCTATGAATTTGATCCTCACAAAAAATGAAAAAAAAAAAAATTAATCATAAACATTTCTTGAGATACATTAGCTACCACCATTTGTAGGCTTTACCACCATTTGTGAGATTTTTGAAATTGAAAATTTATGCTTATAAATAATGAATTACGTTAGTTTAATATTAAAAATGTGTTATTTAAGTTTGTATAAAACGATTTTCATTCATTAATTTACTATTTATTTTTTATAACATCAATTTAAAGCGATATTTGATTTGTGAGTGGTATGTGCGAACAGGCGTTCCCTATGTATGTCTTACATTTCAAATTTTCTTTTGTTTTAAAACTGAAACCATTTTCATTGTTTTTTTTTCACTACAGAAATTCTTCACGAACGACACTTGAACAAATTCAAACCCGATGATTTAATCATGTACCTCAACAGTGTTTTTTTTTAATTACTTTATTGTTTAATGACACTACAAATTTATACAAACTCATACACCGTAACAGACATTTAATTCCATCTCATTATACTTAACAGTAAAATTACAATCGCATTAAAATATTTCGCACGAAATATTATGCTCTCTTTACGTGTCGATAAAATGCAATTTCTGCAGACACTTATGTTATTTTTACACACACACACACACATATACGAAAAAACACTTACAAAAGCCTTGTAGAACAATGTTCAAATCCTTTAGTAATCCCTTTTATTGTTCGCTATGGTAAAAATATATATTTATAAAGCTTTAGTATAATTTAAACGTGATATTTAGCATTTGATACGTGATTTTCATAAATGTTTGCCAATTCAATCATTTTATCATCATAGAAATCATGATGCATGTTTTAGATAATGATATTTATAAGAATATAATTTGTTTGTAATATTATGGAAAGATATCATGCAATGATTTCTTTGAATTTTAGTAATACAATTTTATCATTTATAAAATATACAAAAATGAACAAGTAAAATGAAGAGAAATCAAATATAAAATGGAATTTTGATTAATTTGATAATGGAGCTAGATTTGTTACAATTGGAGTTCATCGGAAATACAAATATACCGGATTGCACTTAAATAAATTGTCAGATTAAAGTTGATATGATTTGAATTTATCAATATCGGAAAAATTTTTCACTTTTTTTGAATAAGTGTCTTTAAAATGGAAGATTCGTTCGATTTGGGATTCATTCTTGGAATTATTGCTTGTTGAATCAAATATCTAGAAAAAAATGTCACATGTACCACTCATAACCTGGATATGAAATGAAAAAAGTCAACACAAAACACTGCTTTCATCGATTTATTTTGATTCCAGATAATTTTCATATTAAATTGAGGCAATCAGTCACTTTCGTATAAATGTCTCAATTTTCATGCACAACATTAAGATAAAATGTTGAGTGATACTTTATGTCAAATAAAGATCAGCAAGAAGTCAGTTACTATGACAATAAATGACAATCCTTTCAAGAAAATTGTATAACATCTGTGACAGTTTTGTTTATGAAATGAAATTTAAAATCACTGTCACACTGACAAGAGCTAAAACGTGGAAACGTGAATTCAAATGACATCTTACTTTAAGTGAAATCTTCTTATCAATAAAATAGAAGAAAATGCTCATAAGACACTAATTTAACGTGAATTGAAAAATAATATTTTGATGATAACGCAACCTCGAGCATTCCTGCATTACACAAACATTATGAATACATGTAAGGACTTTAAAAAAATATTACAGTTGATTAACTGATTTTCAATCCATATCATCAAATACTTTAATTTTACTCTTTCAATCGTGGTCGTTATAAAACTACATTTGTAATCTAAATGTGTTCACATTTCAGGTCATAGGACACAAAAATCAAAGCACGTACCAAAGAATTACAAACTACACATACATATAAAATGAAATGACCATATAAAGCAAATAGATTTTTATGATGATTGCATTCACTTTTTTTTTGTATGTAATGCATGTGAAAGAGTTGACAGCAAAAACTGAATTCAATATCGAGTAAAAAACATGCCATATCCCTTATAGAATATTTTTTTCCTATTGTTTTTATTACTATATCATTATTTTTATTATTGTTCACAGAATAAAAATAGTTTCACACACTTATATCTAGTTTCGTTTCATATCACTTCATTTTGATTATTGTCATGTTGATGATGATGATGATGGTGGTGATAAAAATCATGGTTCTCTGGATACTCGACCTGTGTTCAATCAGTGTTATGATTTTTTTTTCAACTTAAATGTAAAAAAAATATATTTTGAATTTTATCAATTCACAACAAAAAAAAAATAAGCTAAAGAATGTAAATGAATGACAATGATTTTATACTTCAATTTTTTTGTGTTGCACATTCAACCTGAATAAAAATTCCAACCACTGTATGTGAATTTCTATTTTCAATAATAATAATGGCTTTTTATCGATTTTCATGTCTGACCTGCCTGGCCTTTTTATATGTTTTAAATGTAGATACAAAAAAAATTGTGTATGAAAAAAAAATATTTGTTTTAATAGATTTTAAATTTTTTTTTCAAATCAGTTTAAAGTTAAGTCAGATGAAAATATTTTTCTTTCATGAGATTATATTGTCAGATGAATTAGTGATTATGGATTTATATATTGTACAATGAAAATATTATTATCTAACAAAGATTATCTTGTTTAATTTTATTTAATCCTCAAATTATATTGTTTTATGTTGACTTTTATTTCAATAAAAATGGAAAACACAGTTTGATTAGAGGTTTCTTTTGGTTAATTTGTAGAAATTCAAAAAAAATTAAAAAACTTCAAAAAAAAATTAAAAACAATACTTCAGTTAATTTTTTGAGATCTTGGGTGAATTGTTGGATATTCTAACGAGAAGATACTCAAATCAACAAAATGATTTGAAGGCATTCAAACAGATTCAAATCAGAATGATTTAGGTACTCATTACACTTCCAACTCAAAACTAGTGGTGTTTCTTACAAGAGTTCAGTGGACATGGATTTCAGTGTAATATCAGACGGACAAAAAAAACTACACTTCTAGTTGAAAACGCCCCGCAAACCACCCCACATTAAGCGTGGACTAGATGAGTGCCCATAATAGTCGTTTTTTACATAAATTAACAGGATATGTGATAAAAATGTCATTTCTCATACTCCTTGTAAACGTCATTCAAAGATTTCCGCCTGCGGACCAAATCACTTCGTACAGAGGGTCGTTTTTAAAAATAAGTGTGACTTTAGAACAGTCCATTGACGTTAACGGAAAAAACTAGCGGTATATCAGCATTTTTTTTTAAATTTCGACATTTTATCACTTTACTTTTACTGGTTACTCACTGGTTTAAGATTGTGTGTGTAAGAATATTAAATTCAATATTCAAACAGGAAACATGTGTCAAAAACGTATCTACCGTGCATCAGATTATTAAGTAAAGGCTATCATGAAATATTATTAAAATCCATCAGTTGCAGAAACCCAAATTATTTCAAGCGATCCGTTCAATATGAAAATAATCAAGAAAATATTCTAGATAATGAAAGATATTATCATGGATTTAGACATCTAATCAATTCCCATACTCTCTTATCATGAACTTCCATATTATAATAAATTGTGATAGGTTCCTTGATGGTAGATACAAAAACTTAAATTAAATTATAAAACGATTACATCATCACCAGTATTATTTCAGCTTGATTTTAATCGGAACAAGGTTTTTTTTTTGCATTACAGTAAATAAAAATTTACGAATGGTGAAAAGAAAATACAATCATGATATTAGTCCATAAATTAATGTTGAAAGGAAAAGGGCATCAACAAAAACAAGCGAAGACTACATTTCTACATATTACTCCGAAAAAATATTTTTACACACACTCATTGCATATATGAAGAAAATTAGAAATTAATCTATTCACTTTATACCATTTTTGATACAAGAAGAATGAAAAACACCTAGTAATCAGCATAGAGCTATCAATTTACCAATAAATTAAAATGATTTACAGTTATTTAATCAGATCTAACACGTATAAATCGTAACAATGTCTTTACTTTTATTGCACTTAGTCACGCTATTTGTAGCAGAAAAAAATGAGTTTTTTTCCTTTTTTATTATTGTTATTATTATTATTTAACCACGTATTATATATTTGTATATAAATTGTAACAGTAGACAAGGTTTTCTATTAATGGATGATATGATATGAGAATTAGTTCATATCAAGTGTTCTATTTTGGTGTTATTTAGTGTTCAACTCATTTTAGTATATTTTCCAAAAGGGATCTAAAGAAAAAAGTTGAAATTCATTAGTCATTAAATAATTATATCGTTAAGAATTCATTGGAATTCGCAAAGTTATACTCTAAGATTTACATTCTTTTGATATGATCGTTTTTTTATTATCTTAGAATTTACTTAAGACTTTGAATTTTAGCTTAAATTATTAAGTCATTATACATTTAACTCATTAACCGCCGCTCTTGAACCCGTGGACCAAAAAACTTGAAATTTTACATAGAAGCTCAAAATAGGCCTATTTGAATTTTAAAGGTCCGAGCGGGCTTAAATATTTGCCCAGGGGCTCAGGAAGTGCCGTTGCGTTTACGCATCAGTCGCGGTTAACGATATAAAAAGTAATATGAAGTAATAAAATAAAAATATTCAATTTCAATAATTTTTCCTCAAGTTACTCTATAACTTTTTATTCAACATTGATAGAATTGTTTGAGTATGTTGACTCGCGCGAGGTACACATTCCCTCTCGATTTTTAATGTCCGGCTCACATTAATTGTCATAATCTCATAAGTTGCGGGCACTTCGGCGATTATATCATCACCATTCAACTGATTTTCGTCAAAACCTTCTTCATCTCGTCGATTCGTCCACATCAAGAGGGATGTCCACTATTTGTAATTTTAAAAATCATACTCTACGACGTTTTTTACTTCATTTACAGTTAAAAATTGTCGGTTTGTTATCTACTGTAAAAGTAAATATATGGTTATTTTTGATATCGTTTTCCGCGACCGTTGCGTTTACGCAACACTAAAAAGAAACCAAAAATATTGATATTTCTAAAATACAAACAAAAAATCTTTTGAAGTATTTTTAAAATACAAGTCAAATAGTGTAAAACAAAAGAAAATAAAAATTAAATACCTTCATATTTCTTTATGAATTTTTAATTAAAGAAATATTGTGAATTTTTTCACAACTTTACATTTCTAGAAATTTACACAAACTTATGATAAAATTATCAAAACCCCATTATCCTCAAACATAAACATTCAAAAATTAAGAATACATACAAAGTTTTTGAAAATAACTGTAAAAGTAAGATAAAATGTCATTGTTATTTGGTGTTGCGTATACGCAACGGTCGCGGTTAATGAGTTAAGTAGATTGACTTCTAATTTTTTCTCATACATTTCTTATTTTTTAAAACTTTGAAATTACGTCAGCGCATGCATAGAAATTTAAATACAATCAAAGTAAATTCAAGTCCTTCCAGTTCTGAGTTCAAAATTAGATAATTTTTTAACATTAATTCAAAAAAAATGTAAAAAAATATTCATCATTGCACTTCCTTGAAATGCAAATCAAACAACATCAAAATTAATAATTGGAAAAACCAAAAATTTAGACTATTTCACTTTAAAATAATTATGTGTCAACAACTGACAACTTTTATAATTTTATCACTACAATGATACAGTTGAAACAAAATACCTTGAATATTTTTGGTATATTATTTTAATTTATAAAACCTGTTGTTTATTTATTTAATTTCTAGTTTTTGAAATGACAAGTATGGAATTTGTTTGACTTTTTTTTTAAATTAAAAAAAAAATGTTTCATACACTTTAAAATATTCAAACGAACTCTAAAATGTAAATAAACTATTGATGATGTTAGGAAAAGTTTTTATAGAACTTTTTTAATATTCTCTTTCATATCATCATGCAAGTTTATATTAGATAAAATTACAGTTGATTTTCAATATGGCACATGAAAAGTTGTTTAAAATGTAATCTATGTGAAAAGAATTCTTATCTATAATTTTTTTTTATATTTAGATGATAAACTTTTGTCAATATTGATTTACTAATGAAGTATGTCCGTTCGGTCTTCTGTTCACTTTTCTTAGTTGTTATAGAAAGAAAAAAAAGTCCAGGTAAGACAAATTTTAAAAATTAAATGAGGAAAAACTTTTTTTTACATGTATAAAATTTATTTTTGTTCCAGACTTGCAATCATATTGATGTTATCAAGTCATAACAAAAGCAAACATTGAATAATGTAAACAAGTTAAGTAACATCATGTAAAATATATTTTGATTCGATATTTTCAGGAAAAGTAATATTTTTAAAATCGAATTTTAAATTATAAAAAAAATGAAGTTTAAAAGAAAATATTCTATAAATGATAAGAGAGGTTCGCTTTATTTTCTTGTCGTGTACGTCTCTGAGACACAAAACCGCGAAACAGGCATAGAAATAATCTTTATTTTGTGATGCTGTGACTCATTTATCCTAATTTCTGTATTAACTCATTCAACGCCGCTCCTAGAAATATGAGTTTTAAACAAAAAGTTCTTCTACGATTTATTCTTTAGGTAATACTTTTCTCTTCGATGAAAATTTCAGTTTTCATACAAAAATTTTACAGGAGAGCCAAAATAAAATACGTATAAGTGCTACACAAATACATACAGAAATCTTGTACGAGAATGAAAAAAACGCGATTTTTGAATTATAAGTTTAGCTCATAATTATTTAGATTTTGGTTTAAATTCAAAAACGATTCAACAATTTGATATAAAATATCTTTAATTAAGACTTTAAAAAAGATTGACAAACTAATTTTTTAATTTGAACCTGAAAAGTGACCTTAAAGTAGGTGTTGCGGATGACGCAAATGAATTAAATGCTTAACTACTACTTTATGCATGGTATAACTCCGTATAATTTACGTACAGAGCGCGTTAAACTTTTTTTCGCTATCTATACACACACGAATTTGTTATAATGTTATACTTTGCATAAAGCGGGCATAAGGACACGTGATCTTTATCCTAAGAGAATCAAGTATGGACAAAATGAAATTGATATGTGTACCAAAAAAAGGGAGTGTTTTCACAAAATTTTAGATTCCAGTTCAACCCAGCATAACCTATTTAAGGGTTAAGAGGATCCAACTGGTTGAAAAGTAATTTTTTGTTGGTTGAATTTTTTTCCATGTAAAATCAGTTAAACTTACATGATCATTTTCCTGAGTGTTGTTTATTTCTTCCACCACTGCAATTGATTTCCTATCAAAGCATCAGTGAAAAAAGCTTATTTCTAATAAATAGGAGGAAATCTAATCCAACTTGTATTGATTCATTTATTTTCCTTAACAATAGTGAAAAATTTTCTGATTCATGATAACTTATTAGTAATTTTGTACGTGATTTGACTTATATTTCAACTTTATTTATTGGAATTTTGTTCTCGAGTGTGATACTGATATGAGGTGACTTTATAAATGTATTATGAACATATATCTGGCGTGGACTAAAACATTTTTCGTTGAGCTATCTAACACTTTTGTTTTTCTATCGCAAAAAAATACGTCTGTATAAAAATATATCATAAATTGATTTTCTAGAATGATTTTAACTTTTATATACTCTAGTTCTGTATTTTATTAACGTTATTTGTTGTCACAAAAATGAACAGCAAAATGTCAAAATAAATATAAAACTTTCTATCCCATGAGGAATTCGAATCAAAAATTTACTCATATTGTTATTTTATATACGGCGTCATAGCATCATTATCATTATTTTAGTTCTTTTTTTTGTCAGTCATTTGTTTAATTGAATAAATTATATACATTAATTTGTCTATAATGAGATTATTTTGTGGATGTGTCTCATATTTTTTGATATTAACCCTTTCTTTCCCAGTGTCCCACGGGTGGAACAATGATTTTAAATACGTTTTCAATGTATATATTTCGCTTTTTAACAATTTTTTCTTGAATGAACCGATTCTTCGAAGGGTTTCTTTGATGTTTCTGGACTGGTTTTTAAAAAATTCTAAATGATATTATAAAATTAATGTCAAAAGAATTATATCAATTTTTAATAGTAAAATTTCTGTACGTATTTCTATAGGAGTTATATGTATTTTTATAAGCTTCTCGTGTAAATTTTTTATTCTGAAAACCAAATTTTTTTGATTGATTATTTTTTTTTGGGTCAAAATCAACTAAAATAAACATCAAAATATTGAATTTAATCAAAAAATCAAAAGCTCGATCCACTCCTGGGAAAGAGAGGGTTAACCCATTTTACGGACTAAGTCAAAGTTTCAAGATACAAAAATGAATTTTCAGAATCTTTTTTAAATTTAATTTTAAATTTTTTCAAAAAATGTGACACATCGCCTTTTTCGGGTTAATAGGAAAATTATTTGTATTTGAACATGATACAGGTCTGTGACAACCCAGCACTGTAATATATTTATGATTTTTGGCATTCATATAATACAATTAGTAATATCCAAAATGAAAGGCATAATTTATCATTATTTACCAAATATAATTACTTTGGCCTTGTGTGATTTTAATTTGAAATGAAACGTATGGTTTATTTTGATTATGTCGAGCTTTTAATTGTTTTAAATTTTTAGAATTATAATTAAAATTAATTTTTTTTGTAGTCTGTAACTTTTTGAATATATTTTATGTGGAACTCTGTTGATTTGATTTTTTGATCACAATGGAGTTTAATAAAATTCACTCAAATTTCAACTCAAATTTGGCTGCGTGGTCCTTGGTTAATATTTTTGACACTCGTGTTAGAATGAAGATAAATATTTTTAATGAAAATTTTGTATAGAAAAATGCCTGTGAAAATGCGCTCGATATAACGATAGGGTACTTTCAAAATAAAATTCAATTAATTTTTTCTTGCAGTACAACAAACCTTGACTTTCTTCTAAATTGAAAATAATATGCAAATATAATTTACAGACTACCAAAAATATTAAAATTAATATTTTACCATATAAAATTATTACATTTTAGCTATTTTGACGTAAACAATTATTTTTTTCTTTACAACATAAAAAACACCCCCACCTCGGTACGCTCAGCATTTGTGTGCAAATAATAATTTGTCTGAATTAAAACAATTTTGTGCTTAATCATCTTTTCAGAACGTTAACAATTTTTTTTACACCTGAATAAAATACTGATTAAGAATTTGTATTTTTTCGCTACATTTTTTGTGAGCTGAAAGAAATGAGACGTAAAAAAAAGATGTAACAGTAGACTTTTTCATGAACATAAAAATAATAATAATTTTCATTTACATTTATGAAAGGTTAGTAATTATAATCTTTTTTGTAGTGATTATGATACCTTTTTTTCTTCTTATTTTTCTAACATGCTGACGCTTCATTTTGCCTTCCTTCAATCAAAGTAAAACTTTTGTAAATAATATTATGGATAGAAAAATTAAATAAAGTTGAATAAATAAAAAAACAATCTGAATCAGTAAAAGATGTGAATGAAAAATAGGATACTAACCAACAACGTTCAGAGTAAAAGTTGAAATAAAATGCCTATAACTAAGTACTTTGTAGTCCAGGCCATAACTACACTTTAAGTTGAACCGCCCCGCAGTATAAATTGATTTGTTCGGTAGTCAGAGGTCGTTGATTGACGCTTATAGGGCTTTTGATAAACGCATTTCCTGATAATTTGAATAAAAATTTCGAAAATGATGGTCACTCTTTAAGTCTTTGCATATTATTCGGTGTAATTTGAGGATTTTTTCAGCCCTCAGTGTAGAAAAGGCTCTCAACTCAATAAAAGTTGGACCAGACTGAAATATTTTGCAGTGAAAACAAAGTACTATAATTTTTTTTGTATGATTTAAACTTTAAATGGAGTGAGTTGAAAAGTTCATTAACTAATTAACATAAAAATTAAAGTTATGTTTAAAATGAATAAATTTCACCTGATTTATGTTGAAAACAGTTTCATACAAAAATCATATTTTCTGTCAATCTGAAAAAAAATTAAAATAAATTTTATTAAAATAATATAACAAAAAAAACAGCAAAATGATCAGTTATTTTTGTTTTATTCTTATCAGTTTTGCACTGAAATGCTCAATTCACAGTTAATTTTCTCCTTACTTTTTATTACATTATTGCAGTTTCGTTCACCTTGTAATGTAAAATAAATTGCTTACAGGCACATTAAATGGGGAAATTAAATTTATTTTAGTTTTTGACTTTTCAAACTTTTTTTTTTGTTTAATCGATTTTGATTGCCACTTTGATGTTTTTTTTGTGTATTTCTAGTAAATGCACATTAAATTACAAATAAAATAATTTATTATAGTTTTTTTTTGGTTTCTAGTAAAATGAGGAAAAATAAAATTGGAATTATTTTTTTTTTTAATAAAAATGAATAAAATTTAGCAAATAATAATAAAAAAACTACAAGAGTAAGAGCAGCCTATCAATTTTATTCGCGTGATTTCACACCCTTTCATTAATTTTATTTTCTACAACACTAATTTATTCCAAATCATTACATTCAAACACATACACATACATACATTTATTATTATTATTATTATTATTGTAGTGACGACGTGGAAATACAAGAAAAATTGTGTTCAACCGACAAATATAATAAAATTTATTATATATGAGTTATTCATTGGCGGCTCGCAATCTCTCTCTAAATATACAAGAACAAATAATGTAATAATAAAATTATTGCATTTGCATAGATAATTGTATGGTTTGCTTAACATGTTTTAGTGCTGATGGTGAGGAAAAAGGTTTTGTCCCTAATTTATTAGTTTGGATTAAATTTGTTTCACCTTCAAAATTTGTTACTGTATGTGTGTGAATACTTTTAACAATTTGCTGTTTGGCTTCTAACACCAATCACCCATCAAATTTATGTTTAGATATGAATCGTTTGAATCAGAGACTTACCATGAACTCTTAAAATCGATTTTTTTAACCCTTTTCTTCTTATGTACAGGAATTTTTTTCTAATTAATTTCCGAAAACTTAAACATTTATGACAATTTTGCACTAAGTCTTAATTGTGAATGATGATGATGATTAGAGAAGGGTATACCCACCTCAGCCGCTACTACATTGGGCTTTTTGTGGGCTGTCTTTCGACTTAACCTAAATTATATTCTTGTTTAATGATACTCATTTCCTTCAAGAAATCGTATATTTATTTGCCAATTCAAACACCCAAAAACCTCCTTCTCCTGTTGTCGAGTCCACTACAGATGCAGAGAATATGCTGAACACTTTCTTCATCTGCTTGACATATTTTAACACTTAGATTCATTATCTTAAGGTGTTTTAGTACACGTGCGTGTCGTGTAAGGAATGCCACCAGAGCTCTAACTTGACTTGTGGTCATTCCTAAAAGCTCCTTAGTATGAGTGGCTGACCATTTGGGTATAACATTAAGTACGTGTTCGGAAAGACGATTACTGTGCATATCCCAGTACCAGGTTGATTCATCTATGAGCCACTCAAATATTGCAGATTGTGCTTTTTTAATGTCTGTCTGCAATTTAATTTTCCTCTATGTTACTGTGCCCAGGCACCCAAATGGTTTTCACTCTGTTGTTTCTTGAAAGTTGATAAATAAGATCTAAGCATTTCCATATAATTTTAATATTAATTTTTACAAGTGTTCTTTAAAATAAGTTTATAGATACTAATTTTCATTTCAGTTTGAAGAAAAGCGTTAAAATTTCACTTCAGTTGTTTTAAACCGGTTAAATAATAAATTTCATTGCCCATCATCGAACTTGCCTTTTATTAAATTTACACATGTTCAAATCAAGAAAGTTTTCAGTATAACTTAATTATAAAGGTGAATTTTCAGAAGTAATTTCTTTTCTTTACAAAGTTTAACATCCGACAACGGTGAAAATTTGTTGGCTGGTACAAACATGTTATTACTGTTATTGATGTTTTAGTTAATCAAACCCATTTTAAAACATTGTTTAAAATAGGAAAAAAAATTCAAGGATAGTCATAATTTAGTGAGAAGAGCTCGCTATTAAAAAATTACCTTGTTTAATTGTACATAAAATGAGAAATAGCTCTAATTATGAATGTTTCTCTAACAAACATAGAAGAAAAAAAAGTCTTTTTGCTTTCCTTTCAATTATTTAAACATTTTCACAACAACTCTAAATGAGTTAAGTAGTAAAGTTTTTCCATTTGTGCAAATACAAACATTTTTTCTCAAGTTTTCTTTTCAACAAAATTTTTTTTGCCTACCTTTTTCATTTTAAATGTAAAAAAATAAAAAAAAATCAAGGAAAAAAAAGACGCTGAATAGTTTTATTTATGGAACATGGAAAAAAAAATATATTGTTATAAGAGGAAATTGCAATATGCAAATATAAACATAATTATATCACTGTGATAGTTCGTATATGACAATGTTCAGTGAAATATTTGCACAGTCATTCTAGAGTTTATATACATTTGCCTTCGAGTCAATTTTTCTCAACTCGATGATTTTCAAACTTAACTAAAACTAGTATTTTCAATTTGCTCTTGTAATAACTATGTAAAAAAAAATATAGAAAGTGTGTAAGAAAATTTTCAAAAGTAATCTTAGGAATGTAACAACTTTTTCTTCATATTTTCTTTAAGCTGACATAAAAAAAATGTTAGGCTGACTCAAATTCAACAGGAAATTGAATTTTATTAAAAATCAACAGCGAATTTCTGTAATTTTTTTGTACTATTCAAAGAATTCCTTTTTTTATTTTTATCTAGTATCAATTTTATTTTTATTATAATAACTGTTACTTGTGTTTCAGTTGGAAAACGTGTTAGTTTGAAAACGATTTTACTTGTAACGGGAGACTGAATTAAAGTTTATCCCGAGGGGTAATTAGGTTCTATAATAAAATATTATAAAGCATTCAACACTCTTCATTATTTTCTAGAACATGAAAAAAACTCTTCTTATATTGAATGAATATAAAATTAATAATCGCTGTCAAGTAGTTGCATTTATTCTTTGAGTTAAATTGCATTCAAAGTAGTTTTTTTTTCTATTAAATTGATACTCTTTTCATGTTGATTTAAATATATTTTATGAGTATGATTTTAATGATAACAATTAATGAATCATTCAATCAACAACATTTCATCATAAATTATCATACATGTTTCTATGTAAATTATCATTTGTCAGCATGTCACTGCAGTGATTTCATTTAATATTTTGATTTGTTGTTTTATTGATTTATTGTTGTTTTCACTTAGTATGCGTTGGTGAAATTCGTAATGGGAATGTCAATGCCCTTTAAATGCACATCACAATGCAATTTTTCTCATTCTCGTGTAACATGATGATGATGGTTACAGGATGGCAAAGCCTATCGCAGCCATTTGCAAGGGTGGATTGAAAATTATTTTCAGCACTGGCACTTTGGTCGAGAATTGGGCTCATTTTCAAAAAAAATAAAATTCATTGAGTGCAAATTTCGATTTTTTATGATACGAGTTCAATTTGAGCCCCCTTGTTCATTCAAAATAGAGATAATTTTAGGAAAGTTTTTCGCATCCTGGGAGGAATAAAATTGATGTGTCATGTAAACTAACATTTCATACAAATTTCCATACCAGCTTCTCTTTTCATTGAAAGCCTTAATTAAATTTAATGAAATAATAAATAATAAAAAAAATCATAAAATAAACAATGCTATTTAATGTCCTTCATTAAAAAATGTGAAATTCCCATAATAAAATAATAATGATATTGGTTTATTTTGTTTTTGAAGTACAACACAGGCTTTTAATTTAAAATGAAAATAAAACAACAATAAAAAATGCATAACAAAAAAGTTAACTGAAATCAAAACATTGCCTGAGAGTTCACAAAAAAAAAAAATTAAAACAAAAACATCAATACTTCACTTTAATAATAATATTTTAAAATTCATGTTCGTGAAATGTACATGCAGGACAAGCGAAAAATACATAATAAAAATGCATGAATCATAAAATATTATTGAATGAATTGCACTTTATACGTGTGATGTATATGTATAAATTTTATATACTCAGAATATTAAAATATACATTTATTCCTTGTTTTTATTTTTTCATAACTAGGCGTTATTTATGATTTTTTTTGCCTTATCATCATAGTTCGAAAGGTCTTGTTATGTGTTTCGATGTGTTAAGAATGCACGCAGATCTAAATAGACGTATAATTTTATATAAATAGAAAACATAGTTGTTATTAATGGCTGGAAGAATGAGTAAAACCCATCAGTAACATGAATTTTATATAAAATAATAGTTTTAATGTCTAAATTTTTGTTGTTAGTCGTATTGTGTTTCATGTACACGAAAAGGTCGTGTAAGGAGTTCATATTTGCGTTGGCACATTAATTACTAGAATAAACTAATTGCGGTATGATGTCGAAGGCGATAATTGCTTTATATATTAATGGTAAAAAATGTTAACAGAAACGAGATTCAATGAATTATAGGAAATAATGCAAGTCATGCTGATATTTGTCGGGAGAAGTCGGTAGAAGAATGGGCAAGTAAATTGACTTTATAACACCTCGTCATCATACCTTCAAGAGTTTGAGTCATGTTAAGCTTGGAGTTTTTGTGTTTTATGTCGTTGAGTCACGTGGTCTCTCACATTCACTTCAAATTCAATTCGTTAGGTAACCTGTGAAACTGTGACAATTATAATAATTAATTAACCACACACTTATAATGACCTCTCTAACAGTTCGTAATTCATTATTGATTAAATAATCGATATGCATTCTTATAAATTATCGTTATTAATAAGTGACATGACGCGTTTCTATCACAATTTTTTATTTATTAACCTCTAAATTGATCAATAACAAGGAAAAACAATATTCTCGTTCTTTTTGTTTAACATTTCACATCAAATTAAGTAATCAAAATTGATATGATATGATAAAAAAAAAGAAAGTAGTCCAATACATGCTTAGCTTATCAAATTTTCTTTTTTGTGCCTTTCTTCTTTTAGATATAAAAATAACTCTGTGACAGTTTTCTGCCTGTTTCCTTGACACATCACATATGGCTTATGACATATTTTGGCAATATGTGTTCAAATATAATCAAAATAAATATATTAATATTTCCGTGCGATCATAAAACATGGAATTTGGTGTCAGTTATATTTTTTGAGCCACATAAATAAAACAAAACAGGATTGAAGCGGAAGAAAAAAAACAAGAGAAATTTGCTTGGTCATAAAACAGATAGTAAGGTGTCGTTTTGCATGTTGTTGTCTTTTGCTACTAAATTACCGCATAAAATGTATCTTGTTCCTAAATTTTTTATGAGATTTCCTTTTTTTTTGGTGGATTTTTGGATGGAAAAATACAGACATTTTATCAACATGATGCTTTTTTTGCCAAAAACATATTGAATGGAACGAAGAGAAATAGAGAGATAAAATTTCGTTTTGTTGTTCAGCTGAAACTCAATTGTAATATGATTTAATATCAAAGTGAATAAAAAATAATTTCCAATTTTAACTTTAGTCCTTTAATATTTAGGTTACAAATCGAATTGACAGAAAGTGAACACACATGGACTGAATCTTAATGTATTTTTTTATATCGTTTTGATAATACAAAAAAACTGAAATGGGTTCAATAACAAGTAATATTTATACTTATAATTCAACATACATTTTTAACACAAAATAGAATTAGATTTATGAAAGTTGTTGAATTTTTGTCACCCTTTTCTTTCAATTTTCAGACACACGTCTATAGTTTTGATATTTTGTGGTAAATGGTAAGGTCGTCTTTAGTATAACACACAGCATGCACACACACACACATGAAATTAAAGCTTAGTTTTTTAAATTGACAGAAAAAGGATGGTATTCATAGCAGAGAGATAACATAACATCCAATAATATAAATAGGTTATTACAAACATTTTTTAATATTTTTTTCTATGTAAGATTTTTGGAAACATATGTTGATGGGCTTTGTAAGGTGAAGGTCATGAATCACTTTGTTATGGGTATTGAGTAAAAAATTAAAAGTTTTTTTTTGTATTTAATTTTTTTTTGGTTTCTCTTAATGAATGTCCACAAAAACATGGAAAATTAATGTTAATGGAGGCGCCTGGTTTTTTTTCTTCTTGATAATATTCCATTAAAATTTCATCTCAATTTATGTTGGTTATTAGAATCGTAAAAACATAAGAATCAACCTTTTTTTTCTAAGTGTATCACAACATTCACATAAACTTAAATTGCAAATTATACACATTTACATTCAAACATATTGGTATCAAAGGGAAGAGTTACACTTTTTGTTTTACTTTTACATGATATGGCAAAAAAATGCTAAAATCTGAAGATTTCTTCAACCTTCAATTTTATTGAATATAAAAATGTTACTTTAATGTGAATGCACGTGAAAACATCGGTTTATGATACAATTTTTCGTATTTTATTGTCATTAATGAGACCAAAATACCTTTGGGAAAGGTTTGAAAAGGAAAACTTTATATAAACAAGTGCTATGGTTTCTTTGCTTCTTTTTTGGGTCGTTTAGTTTATTAAAATTTTAACAGTTCCGGTTGTCGATATATGTAAGAAAAAAGCCCTTTTCTTAAATGTAAAAAATTCATTTATGACGGTTTCTTTACACTGTTGGGTCGACCACAGTCTCCAAGAAGATTGTTTATATTGACAATAATTACGGTTCATTTGCATGCTGTGTTTCCTTGATTTCATGATAAATTGAATCAAAAATGAGTTTTTCTTTTGCTTGCGTGAAAGGATAAAGTTTATTTAACAAAGTGACCAAATTTATGAAAATAGAATAAAATTATATTGTTATTATTGTACACAGCGAGAAAAGGGAGAGAAAAAAAAACTTTTGACAATAACTTTAAATACTTTAATACTTTGATCAAAAAAAAAGAAGAGAAAAGAAAATAATTTAAGAAAGAAATGCAAAAACTTATCTTGCTAAGCATTCACTCAGTTCAAGTTCTTTGAAAGCTAAATAAAAACTTCCTCTAAAGATATTTTTTCTTTTGTCTTCTCATTTTCAACTGAAAAGAAAATCTAGCCAAATATTTTATTGTTTTGAACTTTAATTTATATCTTTTTCGCTTAGAAACTAACCAACATACAAATACCAAACATTTAAAGTTTTTCTCCACTTTTAAGAGGAAGAATATAAATTTTTATTTCACTATCATTGAGTAATAATTTAGCTTATGTGTACCTGGTGCTAGAAATTTTGTGCAGGGGTGACGATGAAAATTGAGATTTAATTTCATTTACAAGGCCTTTTTACTGAATATTTCATTTTCAGGTCTGAACCCTCAAGTCCTGAACTTTTCTTTGAGGCTATATAACATAAAAGTTTCTTAACCTAGATTAGGCTACAGTCCTTCCAGAAAGCCAAGCAAGTTTAACTTAAATTCGTTTAAAATCATACTTTTGACAAATGAACAGTATCGAAAACTGTCCAAAATGATTCTTAAGAATGTTTTTTTTATGAAATTAACAACAAAATAATTTTATATTTCAAAATTGAAGTTTTTTTATAAAAAATCGAAAAGTATGCCGCCTTATCTGGGTTAATGTTACAAAAAAACCATGTGAATTCAATTTTTAACGGTCTTTTAGTGAAATGAATCGTCCTTAATCTCAGAGCTTTTTTAAAGGGAAATAGATTTTCTTGTCAACTTAAGTTGAAACACGTGTCATTATGTGACTATGTGTGTGTGTGTGTGTAAAACCAAGTTGAAAAATATTATTTTTTGAGACAGATGATCACACGCCAAGAAAACTTTTCGTTAATGGTAAGTCAAGCAAAACGAAAAACAAAAAAAAAAATCACCTACATTTATGGCAGCCTGTTGTTAGACTATAAAGAAGTCGTTAGACAATAAAAATATATATTTCATTTAAAACTAAATGTCTTTCTTTTAAACTTTAGAAATAAATCCCAGGTGCCTATATTTTAAACATTTCAACTCGTTTTTTTTTCTGTTATCTTGTGTTTCATTGAAATTGAAGAAAAAATTATATTTATGCATCTTTTATGAGTGGTGTTTTGTTAGTGAGTGTATGTGTGTGTGTGTGTGTGTGTGTTGAATGAAAACTGGAAGGTGTAATATATTTTTAACTTGAAAATACTTCTTGCGTTAGATGAAGCAAAACTTTCAAAATACAAAAGAGATGCTAAAATCATTATTTTAAAACGATCTTTAACACAAACCTTTTCTTTTCATAAGTCTTTTAGATTTATTGTTTAAGTTATTCTTTTTTTTATGTATGTGTCTGTGTGTGTTATTGTTAGCATGAGCATTTTAAATTAATGTGTGCTCACCTGTTCATTGCCAAGTAAATTTAAAATAAATGAGTGGGTTGAAAAATATCAGATTTCGGTGTTAGATGTAAATTTTAAGCTAAATTTAAAGCGATTTTTAACTTTTAATCCATCCTACACACATTAAAAGCACTCATTAATTCCAATTTTAATAGAACTTGCTACTAATTTATACACATACAACAGTAACAATGTTTTATCTATCACTTTATCGCTATAACTATAATCTGTTTGTTCCTAATAATAGGTTTTTCTTATTCACTTTGAACCATACAATGAAACTTTTTCACTTCATTTTTGAGTTTTTTTTTGCCTCTTTTAAATTTTGGTATGCGGTATGAAAAATTTACTGTTCTGGAACACATAAAGCACATTTTTACAAGAATAACCTAAAAATGGTTATGTCTTACATAAGAAAATCAGCATTTTATGTAGACATTTTTTATTTGAGTAGTAGTAAGTTCAAAAGTTGGTATTTTATGTAAAGAGGTGTCTTGTCTGTTTCCATGCCGTGCGTATTTTACATGCATTTAAGATATATGATGCTTGCTGAAAATTTATGTCTTTTAATATTTAAATAATTATATGTTTAGCGATTAATATACTCTCTACATCGTTCCTAACTATGTGTAAGCAAGTGTATGTGTGTGTGTTTGAAAGTAAGAAATTTGAACTCACTTTTGGTAATAAAACTAGGAATGAGGTGCTGTATATAAATGTTCATCATTAACACGTGTAGTGAGTGTGTTAAAAATTTGATATGAATGTTTTTTTACTGTGAGAGCAAGAGAACAAACAATAATAATAATAATAATTTGGTGGTTTATATTCCAAAAACGTGCTAATGACTTACTTTATCAAATGTTTTGTTATTTCTCAGAATATTAAAGTCAAAAATAACTGATGAAATACACAAAATTTTAAGATGGAGGTGTGATGATGAGAAAGAAAATTAAATCATTATATTCTAAAATATTTTAATGAAAGATTGTAAGTGTGTGCAAGAATTAAAATTAGGACAAAAAAGATATTAACTAGACAGAGACAAATGAAATAAAGTAAATTTTCATGTTTAGATTTAATTGTGCTTTGTTAGGAAAAAGTTCAACCTACCCATTAAAGAAAAGGAAATAAAGATTTGTTCGTGTGCTTTCAGAATGCTTTCAAAAAATTTCGAGATTTTCAGAGGATGGGTATTTTTGGAATTTCCTGACAAAATAAAAGCATGAACACTGGTTTTGGCAAACGTGCTGCAAACAATGCTTTTAGTTGTACTAAGGCGGTTGTTGCTGTGAGATATTCTGCATCAAAAAATTTTTTTTTCGAACCTGTGAAATGCTTTTTTTTAGTCTTAAACAAAAAAAAATCGTTTGCGAAGGGAATCCGCTTGCACCCAAGTGTGTTATTTTACTACAGCTGATAAGCCCTTTGAAATTATCATAAAATTAGGCGTAATCCAAGAACATGATGTGTTACAAATTCGTGTTTTATATCCTACATTCATAGCATAACACAAATTAAAAATAAATATGTGATGTGAAATCAATTTAAATTAGCAAATACATAATGACATGCCGTTTCAAAACTCTAACAAGAACCTACAGCAACATGCGTTTTTTTTCGTTCGCACAAACACACACACACACACACATTCATGCAACATAAAAATTTCATTCATTCATAAACCAGTCGCATGGTGTAATATACGTTTTTTTATGATAAAACTGCGCATGCTAAAGGAATTCTATAAATTTTACCCCTACTTCGAAAATTCATAGCAAAAAATTACTTCCAAGCACTGATTTTTCGTTAACTTTCAACAACAAAACTGTATAATTTTCAATAATTTTTTGTTAAGTTAAGGGGAAAATTCAAGCGCATAATTTTAAGTCTGCATGTACTATACTGTGTCCTGTAAAATACACACATATATTATGTTAGACAGGAAAGTGTATGATTGCTGCTTGAAAAACCGCTACAAATATTGTCTAGTTAGTTCAATTGGAGATTCCGTATCGGTCGGACACAATTTCTAACTATTCATTAAACCAAAATAAATTTACAAGTTTACTGTCTGTCTCAATTGAGTTCAGCACCAAAAAAAAAAATAACAGTGCATATAGTGAGAAAATTACTTAATATTCATAATAAGTGATTAACACACACACATATCAACACACAATTTAATGAAATATAATTATTCAATTAAATAAAATTATAGAGAAATATAAAAAATAGTGAAATTATATTGAAAAGGTGTTAAAATTCATTTTAATTTAACACAGTATGTGTCCAAATACAGTGAACTGACACTGACAACATGGAAAATTGAAATGGATTTATTTTGAAAATGTGCCATGGAATAATGCCTAAAAAGGTTAATAAAATTATGATACAAAATTTCATTTCACAAAAAGATTAATATTAATATAATAATAAAATACCAAGAAGAAAAAAAAAGCAAAAATTTTCATAGAAATATAACAATTTTGATCATTTTTGATGAAATTTAATGTTTCTGATACAATACAGAATGGCTATATGAAAAAATTTTGTGAAAAATAATAAAAATAATAAAAAATATACATTGTCATTCAAAGAATTCAGAAATAAAACAAAAATAAATCTGTGAGAGGGTGTGGATTTCAATAAACAAATTGGGATTTGTCATAAAATACATGTCCTTATTGTCGTTTGTCTTGTTTTTATTGTTTTGAAGAGAATATAAAATAAGAAAACGCGAAGAAGAAGACGAAAAAATAACAAAAAAATACATTAGAATATAAAAACATTCCAAAGTGAGTATACGTATAAGTGTGAAATGTTTTCCTTCAATATATCGGCAGTGCTTCTGTTAGTAAAAATAAAATAAAAGTGACTACTCTTTGTATATTTTGTTCGCATATACATATAAGTCACAGGGAGTGTGAATTTAGATCTATCGTCAGTTGTATTTGTTTCTGATATGTGATAACTTTAGAAAAGCAATAATACACTAAAATAAAAGGAAGGATGTTGAAATGTAATAAAAAGGCAAGAGAAGAAAAAAAAAGAATTTGAAGCACGCATCAAACTTGTCTGCATATGTAAAAAGAAATATTTTTTTTCTCATTTTCCATCATGCATGTCGTATCACCATCATATAATATGTTAAAAGCAATATTCATTCGTGTATGAAGTAAGGTTGTTTGAAATTTGAGGTACCAATTTATATTATTTTCTTACAGGGGCTCAATAAACCCTGTTTTTCATGAAATGTCGAAAAAATATTCCTTTCGATTCCTTTAAAAGGAAAAAAGGTTCAATTTTCAAGAGACAACAAAAAAAAGTCTTACCATAATCATCAATATTATTTTTATTATTGAAAAGTGTATCAGAAACATGTAAAATCAAAGTTTCGATGATACACTTTACGATATTTGAATACGAAATTTATTTAAATACATTATATTACTTTTCCATTTAACGTACGTTGTGTGAGGTACCCGTAAAAATTGAATGTTAAATATTTATTAACTTTTATACATATTCGATGTATTCTTTTTATAAAGTTTTAATGTTTATGGAATCCTCTTAAAATAATAATATGAAATGAAAGGATAGTTTGTGTCTACTAAATGAAGGTCTATTTCTATTCAAGGAATATTCAGAGTGAAATCTTGGAAGCTCAAAAAACCGAAAAGAGTCAAAACATGTAAACATGATAAAAACAATCCGAATTGGACAGGAATTTTAAATTTTCGAACAAAACCGTGCCTTGATCGGGTCACGAGTGTCATGGGGTCAATTTGGGAGGAAAAAAAAGAAGTTTACACCAAAATTTACGATTTTCTGAGGGATAAATAACAAATAATCCTAAATTTGTATTTTATACACTCTCAACCCAAAAACCAGTGGAGCACCAGTGGGAGACTAGGAGGAAACCGTGTTCCCACTGGGGCCCCATTGGTTTTGGGTTGAGAGTGTAGTACCTAAGAAATTTTATTCATGACTCAAATGCTCAACTAAGACGAGACATTCAATTCGAAAACCATCAGAGACCTCTCATGACCGAAGTTTTTGTTGAGGACTTAAATTGTGTCACAGTTATTTCCTTATTAACTTATTAAATTCAATATTTTAGTTGATTAGTTCACATAAAAAATCTCCTTCAATCACATAAATCGAGTAAGCATTCCCTTGAAATGACATATCATTAAACTATCATTATTTTTATTATAAATCACATGTGATTTGATAATTATTGTGCCAGTACCTCAATAAAACCAAAACAAAATATAATCTCATTTTAAGATAAAGAATCATAAAAAAAAGTATAAAAAAATACATAAACAGTTGGGCTTCGGTCCGAGGTGGACGCCTTTTCATATCTAATCTACATAAACAGTTGATTTTCATTATTTTTTTTCCTTTTTTGACCTGACCTGTGGCAATTTAATGCTCATTATAGATCAAAATGCATGTGTATGTGTGTGTGTGTGTGCTAATGACAGAATTAATTCAAATCCTTTTGCGTATCATGTTAATGTACAAAAGTCATGCTATAAATAAATAAATAAACAAATAAATATCAAATTATATATCTATATATAAATATGATACCAAAGTATATTGAATGGATTATAATAGCTTAGGATGTGGACGTTATTTCAATATGTTGAAATTTATTTTGATTCTGATTAATTTTATTATATTATCATAAGACGACATTCAATGTATTTATTTATATAATTTATGTTTATATAATGTTTGGCATTTATTAGTCATCAGATAGTTTGTCAATGTTCAAATTTAAGTGTGTGTGTCTTTTGTTTTTTTTTTTGTTTTGTGGGACTTTAATAATATTGATTTAATATTTCATATTGCGTAGAATGACAGAAAATAATGATAAATACCCATTGAGATAAGTGTCTAATCAATCTTAGATGTAGATTGGAATTTGATGCTTTTAATATAATTTGAACTGGTTATTTACGTAAATTGAAAATCATGAAAATGTCCTGATTTCACTTGAATTGAAAAATTTCATATGATTACAATGAAAAAGAAAAAAAAACAATAATTTATGCAATTTAAAACCAAGCTTGATGATTATTAAATTTAAATTACATGTTACGATTGTGTATTTTTTTAACAAACACCACAATTCATAAAATGGAACTACTCATTAAAATAATTATCATTAATATTTGTTTAGTTACACACACACAGACACTCTCTGAGTATATAATTTAAAATGCTTTATCGATTTAAAGAGTTCATCTATAATTTATAATGAAATATTCAACATGATTATGAGAAAAATGGAATGTGTTTGATATTTTGACGTTTGATCAACACATTTTGATGTCATTGTTTAATTTTCTGTTGATATTTCTGTATTTACCTCCTTTTTGACATTTTAATAATCAATTTTGTTTGATAAATAAATTAATGTAAATGTAAATAAATGAAGAAGGTGACTTTTTTTTACTGAAATTTTAATTTAAATGAAAGTTCAAAGAGATTTTTTAATTGAAAATTATTAAATATTTTCCCTTTAAGTCAAACCTATTGTTAAAAGTTAAACATTAGAATTTGTGTCCATGGAATTCATGGAAAAATTTAATTATTATTTATAGAGACATAAAATTTGAAAGTAATTTTAAAGTTTCTATGAAAAAAATTCTCAAAATTATTATTTAATGAATCTGTTAAGGAATAAAAAATTGATGAAACAAATTTTTTTGATTTGATTTTGAGAAAGGATTATAAAAGTTGAACACTCCCATTGATATGTGTCTTTGAACAAAATTAGTTGCTGTCAAATTTTAATTAACATTCATTTAATTTTGAAAATATTCTTAAATTAATCCAAAAATTATTAAATTATTAATTTATCTTTTTAATTTTTTTCAATTTTAATTATCTAATTATTAAAAATGAGAAATACTAACCACTGGGCTGTTTAGAAAAGTGCATTTCCATGGGACCCGTTTCCGCCATCTTGAAATTTCGGAAAAATTGAACATTTTGGTAAAATTTGAAATTTTGGGCTTTTGTCCGTTTCCAGGCTTTGAAGCCTCTGGAGCCCAATCTCAAAGCCAATAAGTTAAAGTTCATTTAAGAAAACTTTTCCATCGATCAACAAACTTAAACAATTTTTTAAATTTTTAACCGTTCTTTAACAGTTTTTAAGCTCTGATGGCTCTGGGGCCCAATTATGAGCCCAATCTCAATACCAAAGAGATTAAATTCATCCTTATGACCTTCTCTAACTAACAAAAAAAAAACGATCTCGCTACGATGAACCATTCCAGAGTTATAGAGCTAAATGTGGGACAGAGTGTCAGAGTGACGGCGGACCAATCGTCTGTAATAATATTTTTTTTTCTTACGAAATGCACTTAAACCTATTAAATTACCTTTAATCCTTAAAATAATCAATTTAATTATAGATTCAATAAATATGATTGAATTTCATCACTTTTCTAAAATTAGTTTGAATTGATCAATCATGGATTAAAATATTCCTGTAAAGCATCTTCAGAATATTAATTAATTGGAAAAATTGTTACAAAAATAATCAAAAATTTCTTAATTATCGATGAAATTCACGGAAGTTACCCTCAATACAGAGAATTTGATCTTTGCAACAACAACAACATCCAAATATAACATAATTAAATTATTTTTTTTTCCTTTTTAATTGGCATCAGTTTCAATTAAGACAGAAACACAAAATAAAAATAACAAGAGAAAAAGAAGACGAAAAAAAACTATATCAGATACTTATCAATCTATATTCATTTAATTTTGTATGACAGACAGTGACAGTTATTGTACCACGAGTAACACTAATTATATTACAAACATAATCACTCTTACAAGCAACTACACTAGAATGACAAGGTGCTTTCATGTATGGAAAAAAAATTATAATTCTATTGCATACAATAGTAGAAGGGGCGAAAATAAGCAGAAAAGAAGAAAAAAAAAATAAAAATAAAGAAAAATTAGATGAATGATAAGAACGTCACTCTAATTTATGTTTGTATTAATAAGCGTGTTGTTGTTGTTACTGTTTTTACTTTTTTTCTGTATTTTACTTTTCCTTTTTCTTTGTAATGCTTTAATATTCAACAGTCAATGACCACAAGATTGACTGACTCGACTCAGGGTTAGACAAAGGTTATGTTAATAATCCGTTTGTAACGATGACTAATGAAAAAAATTATACATTTTACTTTTCTTTGAACAGAAAATGAATAAAAAAATAATAATAATAATTATAACTTTTTTTTTACATGTCTTCATGTATTTTCAATGTAGATATAAATTCAAAGTCACACAAAAAGTAAGAGGACAGAACATGATATTTTTAATGTCATAATAAATGTGGTTACTTATACGTATGCACAAGAATAAATAATAAAAAGCGACAAAAAAAATTATAATGAAATAAAATGTTGTTCTGTTTTAAACTTAAATCTCTGTTTTTTCTTTCTTTCTTTGCAGCTTGGATATGAAAACAAACAAAACATACACATAAAGTAAAAAATATCGTCCTGCATTTATTTAAAAAAGTCATTCTTGTGGAAAAAAGTACAGCATGAACTAGCACATTTAGTTGTGTTTTATTTAAAAAAAAAAACATTAATTACGTAAATTGTGAAGTGTGTGAAAAAAAATCAAACAAAAAAACAAGAAAAAATAAAAAAATAAAGTGAAATTAGTGCACATAATTGTTATATCGTTGAACACAGAAACAAAATATTGCACTGCATCTTTCTCTTTACATGTAAAAATAAAATAAAATTTAAAAAAAAATTAAGAGAAAAAAAAACATTAATATATGTTTGTAAAAGCTCTTGAAATAAAGTTTACACATTTTTTCATATAAATATACAATATACATACAGTGAAAAAAAAATTAAAAAAAAAATCTGAATTAAGAGGAAGAATAACATTGTGAAATTAAAATATTATGATTTTTTTCTCTTAAATCTACTGAACCCGATTATGTTGATGTTGATTAATTATCCAAAGTTTAACAAAAAACATCTTTAATAAAAATAATGGGTGGAATTTTGAGATTAATACAATTGCTTCTTCATAATTTGCTACTCTTGTTAAGTGGTGAGTATTTATAATGTTTTAATTTATGTTTTTTGTTTGTTTTTGATTAGTTGTGTTCAAAAAAATAAAAATAATGGCAAACAAATTTAATATAGAGAGTTTTAAAAGTTCTAAGTTTCGTATGGGAAAGTTGTAGGTTTTAAAAATTCCTGATTTTTTAAATTAAATTCTTCAAAAACTTTCAAAATTCGGCTCACAGTGATGGAAATGCTCTAAATTTTGTATGGAAAAGTTCTAAGTTTTAAAAATTCCTGATTTTTTAAATTAAATTCTTCAAAAATTTTCAACATTCGGCTCACAGTGATGGAAATGCTCTAAATTTTGTATGGGAAAGTTTTAGGTTTTAAAAATTCTTTGAAATTAAATTTGACGAAATTTTTCATGTTCTAATTTCAAATTTCTCATGAACATGCAACATAGCTAATGTCTGTTAGTAAGTATTTTTCTTAATTGACGGGACCATTAACCATAACGATCCGATAATCATTTGAAAATTTGATTTTGTTTATCTATTAAATTTCTTTTGTTAGTGTTATCAGTTATACTTCAATTAAGTATCAACCAGACGTCTCCATTATACGGCTTTCCATTTATCATTAATCGTTCATTGATGCCATAGAAAAAAAACACACACTCACTTTTACATAGACAAAAAACAGAATAAAAGTTAAAATTGATTACTTATGTTAATTTATGCGTCATTCAACTTATTCATGTGTATATTTTTATTGATAATGATATGTTATTATAATTCATTATTATCATTTTATCAATTTAAATATTTATATCATTATTTACAAATGCAATATGTGATACTTGCAATATGGCATAAAACAATTATTTTTGGCAATAATTCAAAAAATAATTTTATTTTTGGGAACCAGCTAATGGAAAATAATTGAATTGAAAAGAATTATCACTAATTGCATAAAAGCTCAATTCAATTTTATATACATTTATATTTTTTTTTTGTTTTCAATTAATGGGGCAGGTAGAATTTTTTTTAAACATACACACACACAATAACTTGATTAATAATTTAACTGGTTTATGTCAATTGTCTGTCAAGTTAGGTGCTATTAAGCGGAAAAAAATTGTTTTTACAGTTTATGTGAATCAAAATATTTTTTTGAAATTGTGAACGAAATCGGGTTAAATAACATTTGCACCTTTTTTTATATATTTTGCAACTCTATTTTTACATTTAACAAAATATTTCATGATACATGTTCATTTTACATTGAATTTTAATTGGGTCAAAGATTCTTTGGGAATGAAAACGAGCCAATTGAAATGTCTCTAGTACATTGTTACTTAAACTTTGAAGAATTTTTGCTTTAAATGTACTTAAACTTTATCAACAAAAAATGTACATAATAACAACTCTTGAAAAAGGAAAAAGTATTGTTGACAATAGAATCATTGAAAATATTATAATGAAAACTTAAAATTTTCTTTATGTTTAAATGAATGGAATTTTTATTGACATACGACAGAATTTAAATATTTTATTTTGGGCAAGTTTATTTGAAAAATCCACAATTGTATAAATAAAAGTATTTAGTTTCAACTTTCAAGAGGTCTATTCAAATAAAAGAACAAACATGGGTCAAAATAATAATTTTTTTTTGAACTTCATTACAAAATATTTCACTGTAAGTTGAAAACACCCCGCAGTACAAAATGATTTGGTTCGCAGACGAAGATCTTTAATTGACCCTTACAGGGTGTTTGATGAATGAAATCTTTAACGCATTTCCTGTTAATTTGGATAAAAATTTCGAATATTATGAGCACTCTTTAAGTCTATTTATATAATGCAGGGTGTTTTGCGGGGCATTTTCAACTTACAGTGTGGATGTTATTGAACCAAATTTCTGGTTTCACATTCTTTGATTTGAATATCGATGCATTTATGACAACTTTAAGTCTATTTCTAGTCTATTCACCTCAAAATAATGATGGATTAAAATCAAAAATAAAACATTCATCATTAACGTTAAATGAATTTCAGTCAATACTATTCAAACTTTTCCATCAACAGTAAAAATACGGAGAAACACTTTTCATCTTTCATAGCTCACGTGTTATCATATACAAAACTTTTGTCCGTTGAAATGAAAGAGAAATCATATAAAATGATAATATTAATAACAATAATGAAGAAATGTTACCTTTCATTATGTAATACATCGAGAGGGAAAACATTCCAACCACACGACAGGAAACCATTTGTTATTATTATTATTATTATTTCACAACGTATTTTTTATCATGTATGAGTACTATTTTAATGTAAAATGAAAAAGAAAAATCATCTTACTCGCACAACTTTTCTTTTTTGAATACGCACGTTTCGTATTTAATCGAGAACAACATTTTTGGTATCTTTGTACCATAAGTTTCGTGAAAAATTGAAAACGGAAGCTTTTATTAGGGGTTGTAAGCGCATTTATCTTAAATCTTCCTGTGAGTGTAAGAAGAAAGCTAAATTAAATATTTACTGTGGTCTAGAAAACATTCAATCACTTTAAATTTCGAACCTGATCTACTTAAATAAGCTTTAAAAACAATGTTTTTACACAATCACCGTGCTCTCATTATTTTATTCACACAATATTGTTATCAAAATTCAACAGTGTACAAAAACATGAAACGATATTAACAGAGCTTGACTATTTCAACTAATGATAATGAGAAAAGTTTTTCGGGACCTTACATAAAGGAAATTGAATGAATAAACGACACACAATAGCAAGTGCGAGAGAATTGAGTGATTTAGAAAGATTTTTATGTCTTTACTGTACTTTTTTTTTATTTAATTTTTTGTTCGTTTTTCTTACATGAAATAGGAACTTTTTTATATATTCTTAGAAAGATATGCTCTTAGTAAAATAATACCAATTTATGTTTATTTTCAAAATTGTTTCAAACAAAATCAATTAAATCGATATACAAAAAAACGTGTATAAAAAATCCATTTAACGTGATTATTTCAAGATTTACGCTAATATAACGTGATTTTACAACAACAAAAAAAAAAAACAGGCAAAAGGGAAGAAAAACATTAAATTTTTGAAAAAAAAACTTTTACTTTTAAGAAGTTTAAATTCGATGTAATAGAAATAAAAAAATATAAACATGCTTCGGAACGTAACCGCCCTCAAGTTAAATTTTGGTTAAATTTTTTATCTTAATCATTAAACATTTATTTTATATTCATTACGCTTCATTAAATAAAATCATCATCATTTAAAAAGCCACGAGTTGTGTTGGCATGGATGATGCGATTCAACAACTTTTCCATGTTTTAATTTTCATAAAATATTAAATAAAAGCATTTCTTGTCAATTAATAGCTAATCAGTTGATCAAATAAAGCTGTTCATTTGAAAAAGAGGCGTTTTACACTGTAATGTATGTATGCATATCAAAAGATGCCCCTTTAAAATAACGTTAGGCATGAAAAAAAAATTAAATTGAATTAAGTGAACTTTTGTAAAGCGTTATAAAATGTAAAATATTTAAAGGAGCTCCTGAAAATTTAATTTTATTTTTGTTTCAACGAACATTTTTTAATCATTTTTGTGTTCAAGGCTCCTTGACATAGATTTATAAATTTCTGATATAAAAATAAATTAAATTAAAATAAAAAACTCTTCTTGGTTTTGCTATATTTTAATATAAAATACTATTTTAGGAAATAAAGGACAGTATTTATTTAAATCCATTGGGACTTCGATGAAATATTGTTTTTTGATGAGCCTGATTTTCCTTTCCTTTTTTCGATTTTCTCTTTCCCCTTAAAAAACCAAAAAATTCTACAAATTAAAATAAGTTAAAGTAAAACCAAGCATTAAATTTTCCTTTAATATGAATATTTGTTGTTCTCTAGCTTCAATTACATACAAAATTTACCGTATTGAAATTTTACCATTGTTACCTTGAAATTTTCTTTTTATATGGAGCATAACGTTCCATAATTTTATTATTATTTTGTTTCCTAGAAAATCATTTGATATTACAAAACTTTCAATTTTTTTTCGCATATTTACTTGTTGAAAAATAACACTAATGACAAATTCTGGAAATTGACGTTTTATTTTCATTTTTTGCCTGATGAAGTACTATTAAAACGTTCCCGATAAGTTTTTTTTTGTGATAAAAACAAAAAAATTTTACTGTGAATTTCATTTTCATATCAGCATTTTTTGCAAAAAAAATCGTTTTAAATTTCCATTTAATGTTACAATGTTACGTAAAAATGATTGATTGAATTTTCAAACGTTCATGGAATTTTCCATAATGTTATTTTCATATGATGAACAGAAAAACCATATGCAATAAAACAATTTCGAGGAACAGATTTAAATTTATTGATATTTTTTTTTGGTGTAACACAAAAGCTAACTTCATCTCTATGAATTTAAAACCAATTTCCCATTCTCTCGATCAAATATTAATTATTTATCCATAAGTTTTCATTTGGATAAACATCTGTTTTTCCGATATGTAACTGATATGTTTTAAATTTTCACAAATAAACTATAAATTGATAGTATGTAATTCAGTGAATTTTCCTTTTTTATTATCATCGTTCATTATTTCTCTTATTATGATATTTTTTTTTGTAATTTCAATAATATCGCATTAAATTCACTTCAATAAACTTCATTTATCAAAAAATAATAATAATAATAAAAATAAACAGATATCCGTCGAAACCGATTTTCCACTTTATTTAATATCAGAACAAATATTGTGACAGAATACAAAGTAAATGTGTACCTTGGTTTATTCAATAATAATTTAGATTAATTCAATTTTGAAATAATTTTCTAGGAATATTTATAAATTTGTCATTTTTTTTATTTATGAAAGTAACGAGGAGAAAAAAAACAGACGAGTGTGATGTAAAAAATATGATTTACACGTTGAAATAATGAATATTTTTGTTTTTCTGTTACATCCACCTTTCATTGTATAACGAGATGGTGTTTTTTGTGGAATGGATTTAAACGTGAAATTTAAAGAAAAAACTGAAATATATGTTTTGCAATAAATTTACACGCATTTTACAATTAAAAAAAATATATTTATATCGGTGTTTATGTTTCAAAGGTACATCGAAGTAAATTACTTCTTTGAATATGAAATTGAAACTGAAATTAAGAAGGATGAGAAAAAAATATCAGGAAAAATTATTAATGTTTAATAGAAATTATCGTAAACTTCTTTCATCTCAGAAATAATACAAAAGTTTCTACTTGACATAAAAATGAGTCAAAGAAAGATGAAAACAAAGTCTACACAGAGGAAAACTTGAATAATTTAGATAAATGAGTGACTTATGCTCAATGTCATGTATAATATTTTCTCATTCATTTTTTTTCATTGTACCGCATTTTTTTTCTCCTCATGTTATGTCAAAACATTATGGATGCCATAAATTATGTGGTATGATGTGAAAATGATATACTTTTATGATATTTTTTTCCGTTTACACGAGCCAAAGCGGTAAAAATATGACAAAAGACAAATAATATAAAACAATCTTCAAACGCAAATAACCGAGAATAAACCAAGAAAAATGGAAGAAGGAAAAAAAAGGTTTCTGTTTTCAGTTCAGACGGGAAAATAATAAATATATATTAATAATTTTCCAAAGGTCTCCTTTTTTTCTTTAGTTGATGATGATGATGTTTATTTAATTATCAACGTATAATTTATTTTTTCTTTGTGTGTGGGTACATAAGATGTTATAGTTCACATTTATTTCAATTATTTTCGTCGTGAACTTTCATATTTTTGTTTTTTTTTTCTCATTTCAGCTGTGATGGAAATTTTTTCTGTAAAGGTTTTGCCTTGACATTAAATAAACATTCTTAATTTTATTCATATTTTTTGTATTTCACTTTAAATTCTACCTTTAATAAAAAAAATTGTATCAGCCAGGCGTCTCCACAATTAAAATCCTGTTTACTCGTGCCGTCACTTGTCTAAGTCAACCTTGAATAAGAGAAATGTTTACAAAATAGCTCGCCTTCTAGTCACTTGTATTTTTTAATTAAAAATAAAAGAATGTTCAGGACATAGAAAGAAAGACATTCATTAAAAGAGTTGACAGCATTATTATGAGTTAATAGTTTTATTATTATTTTTTTTTCTTAAGAGTTGCAGGTTGGACATGTTGAGGATTAGTTTGAAAATTAAAATGGAATGAAATAAATTAAAAAATAATAACAATAATGAAAGAAAATTAAAAGGATTTTATGACATGTCATTAAAGGATATCGAAAATATGAAAAATTCTAACCACTGGGCGGTTTTTCGTCATTTTGAAAAACCACCATTTTGAAAATATTTGAAAAAAATCAAAAAAATTTGAAAAAACAGACATTTGGGCTTTGAACCGTTTTCAGACTCTGAAGCCTATTTTCTGAGCCTAATCCTTGAGCCTAATCCTTGAGCCTAATCTCAGAGCTAATGAGTTAAAGTTCATGTCATTTCATATCAAAAGAGTTTAAAAAGAGCGATAGATTAACATTTTGGTTAAATTCCATCACGTTTTCAACTAATAAAAATCTCACTGTTACACAAATCATGTCAAACTTGACAGTATGCTATTTTTATTTGACGATCAACAACAATGCACCGCATCACTTTAACGTCAAAGATTTAAGTATCAAAATTGTATATTGTGACAAGAAAATAACAAAAACCAAGCCTTAGAGACATAAGCATATAAGCACAAAAAGCCTTATTGATTTATTACAGCTCACATAACGATATAAAAAAAAGTTTGTCTATAGTATGTCAATTTTTGTTGTTGCTTTTCATAAAAAAACAACAAGAGAAAAGTTGAGCTCTAATCTGTATAGATTTACTATTATCCGTCAGTAGATGTGTGTAAAATGAACTAATCACGAGTGAGTGTAATGTGTGTGTGTGTGTGTGTGTGTTTGTGGATATTCATCAATTGTGCGTTTTTTTCATTGTTTATTGTAAAAACAATAAAATACTTGTTTTATAAGGGCTTTGATTGTGTTTCACCATTAAAATCATTGGTATTAAACAATGGAATACGATTTTCAAAAGTAATCACAGAAATCGAATTACCGATACATTTTGAAAGGAACTTATTCGGGTGATACCAGCATTATTTTTATTTTTTTTTATTTCTTTTTGTTTAATTTCAGTGAATCTGACATTTATTTACCTTATAAAAGAATCAAAATTATTTCATGAAAAAAAAAAAATGATCGCACACTTTTATATTGTTTACATGTGCTTCCAGGTATTTGCTCCTATTTACATTTAGCAGCATCATTAATTTTACTTCTCTCGTCTCCGTAAGCCGCATTGTAGAATGATTTAGAATAATGTTGATGCCACATACAAAAACAAAAAATAAAATACCAAAGTTACCACAAACCGAATATAGTTATTTTGTTTTTATTAAATTCTATTTCTCGAAAAATGAAACAGGAAGATTGACTTGAAAGAACAACAACAATAGCATTAAGCACATGTTGGAAAACGGTCGATTTTATATTATGGAGGATAAAGCTTTTCTACTAAGCCAATGTTATATATTAATGTTTGTGTGTGACCTATATATGTCTATACAGATTTCTCGTTTGGGAATTTTTTATTTTTTGGTTTTTTGTTGTGATTTTCATACATAAAATATCCATATAAAGTGATTTTTGCTGATTTTCAGTCTGAATCAGCATTGTTTATAAAATAATTTGTTTGTGAAAAATTTCAGCAATATAATATAGGCAAAAAAAAATGGTAGGTTGCTTCACCTCTCTCTGTTTTTCTGTTTCTTGATCGTTCATTCATTTATTTATTTATATTTTTTTTATATATAAATTTATGGTCTATCGAGGTAAACGAATAAGACCACAGACACACACACACACATAATCAAGTTAAAGCCAACAAAATTCAATCTCTGTACCACAAAGCATGTCGTTTGCATTATTTAGTTGGATTAAATATCACCAAGATAGAAAATAGAAATTTTAGATATAAATATATCGTGACTAGATATTGCAGATGATACCAATTTTATGACCGTTTTATTAAATTTTTGTACAATTTTGTTTCAATAAAAGTTATTTGATCAAATTCCTCTAATATATAATTTTAATCGGAATTTGTATAATAATTTTGTTTCAATATTTTATTTTCAAAACACACACAAAATATTAATAATTTTTTGTAGGAATTTGCCTTTTTTGTGGAGGTATTTTATATTTTCTTGGTTTTTTTCCTTTTCATTATTCACATTTTCAATATTGGACAAAAGTTAATAAACCATTACCGAAAATGATGCTAGAATGGAATTTCATGATATGGAAAAAAGGTCTAATTTGTAATTTTTAATCATGAACATTTTAGTATTTAAAAGGAAAATATTTAGATTTCTAGGGACACGTTGAGCGTGACCTTACAAACCAATGTTTACCAGAAAAAAATGTAATCGGTATTTATACCAGAAAAATTCTTCAATTTCATCAAAAAAATTAATTTGACATTAAACACATTTTAAATATTCACTTAAAATCATTTGTTGATAAATGTTTCAGTTAACATTCAAAATAATTTACCGTGTCCACTTTCTTTGGCGGTCCGGAAGCTGTACAAATAATGCCTACTTTAAATTGTAAGCACACACAAACACACATCCACCCACAGATAAAAATAAAAGCCTTTAAATTTATGTTATTATAACACAAATACAAGTCATAACAACAAATAAATAGGCTTTTATCGTAAAATAAAAAAAATTTAGGGGGAAAAATTATCACAATGTTATTATCTCACTTCAATGCAATGTCTGTGTGTGTGTGTGTGTAATATTGCTGTCTCATCATGATCAACATCGAGAGCGATAAAAAAAAGAAGTATAAATAAAAATAAAATGATAATGCCAATGCGTTGTTGTAAAATGTCACATTTAACGATAAAATATATAAATTATGATTATAGACATCATGATAAATAATTTTTCTGTAGGTCGTATTTGAACGTTGATGAATACAAAATACTAGACAGTGATTGAACGACGACAGCAAAAAAATACTGTTGTTGCATCAAGTATCTCATTATTTTACTATTATTTATTTATTGTTATTTTTTTCCCTTCATGTGCTGCGTGTTACAACTATTATATTTTTTTTATGAAGGTGTCTTGTCAGCTCTACGATGTGATCCACTCTTATTTATTGTACACATCAGTGAATAACAATAATAATCAATGATCTTGATAAAAGTAATATTAATAATATGGAAGAGTGCTGTGTGATAAATGAAAACATTTATGCGAGGGAGAAGACGAAAGAAAACAGCTTCCGGTGTTGAATAATGGCGTGTTAGTGAAATTGAAGCGAAAATTTCTTTCCTCTTTTGATGATTTGCGATAGATTTTTTTTTTCTATTAAATTCACATTTTACATTGAAAAAATCAAGGGAATTTCATTAAAACTTTTAATGAGACATAACCGATTTTGACAGTTTTAATCAATTTCTTGAATAAAATCCTCTTTTGAAAATTTCAGTCATAACATAGTGCTTTCATGGTGTCATTTATTAATACTCCAAAAATAGCACACTCTTAACAGGTATTAACAGAGCTTAAAACAAATACTTTTCTTTCGATTTGAGGTGTCTTGCACAGACACAACACGTACAAAATACAATAAATGTAACCTCCCGTTGTGACCAATTTATTTTACTGACTAAATAATAAAATATAAGACATACACAAGTCAGAAGTGGAACAGTTGAAAATTTTCCGGTCACCCACTGTGTGAATATGTGTGTGTATGTTATTGTGTCGCACCATACTCGAATTACAAGAATTTAATTCAAATGGAAAATATTGTCATGAAACATGCAATAATAAGTAAAAGAACGAAAAAATAATAATAAAATTTCTCTCATATAAAAGGCAATATCAATCCTTTTATTGTTCGTTTTCGGTTTTTTTTTCATTTATTATTTAAATGCAAAAGCTTTTCATTTTTTTTTCATAAACTGAGGATTTTATTAGTATTTTTCATTACATTTCTATATTTTATTATTATATACTAGAAAAAAATATAGTGCAACAGATTTCCAGGAAGACATCATAAAATATCAGAATAGTAAAGAGTAATCAGAATGATATAAAAATAAGATCAAGACCAATGAATTTCATAGAATCATAAATTGACTAAAAAGAAGAAAAAAATTTAATATGATATAAAAAAATTTTCTAGTATAATCTTGACATTTAGGAACGTTTTTGTTTGAGTGTGACATCAAATATTGTGAAAATAACTTTTTTTTATGACATTTTTTTTATCTAAAATTTATTTTATTGCCATATGACAGACTATCACATTGGATAATCATTTCCTAAAGCAATACAAAAAAAAATAATAAATAAATGGATGTTTCTTTTAGCAATCAAAAATGAATAAAAACTTGAGAAGGATGTCGATATTTTATTTATTATCAAAAATCAAACTTATGTTAAATGCAAAAATGATAGTGAATTTGATTGATTTATTTACTAAAGTGTTGCTTTTAACGAAATTAAGATTGAAGGGGTTGAAAATCAGTAAAAAAAACTACAATCAGGATTGATAAAATTTGAAATTTACCTTAATTTTTTATTTTTTTTCTGGAAATTGATACTTGTAATTGTCTATCAACGTGAAGCTTTGGATAGAATCTTTATTTCTTGCCAAGGATCTTTTTTTGCTTTGACTTTAACTTTTTTAGCGCATTTCTTAACCCTCTCTTTCCCAGAAATGGATCCAGCAGGAATTATTGATTAAATTTTATATTTTCTAGTATATTTTAAAATAAAATTGAATAATCAATCAAAAAAAAATTGGTTCTTAGAGTAAAAATTTTACATGAGAAGCATATAAAAATACGTATAACTCCTATAGAAATACGTACAGAATTTTCACTATAAAAATTGCTATAAAAATTTAACTTTCGGCATTATATCTTTGACCCCGTAAGAATTTTTTAAAATCTAATACAAAAAATATCTTAGAAATTCTTCAAAGAATCTGTTTACTCAAGAAAAAAATGTTAAAAAATCATAAATATACATTAAAAACCCATTTAAAATCGATGTTCTGCCGGTGGAACTCTGGGAAAGAGAGGGTTAATTTCTCTTTCGGTACTGTGGGTGATTATATTGTCCGTCTGTGCCAATCATTTGAAAAGTGTCGTAAATCATTAAAAACGTCGTCATCAAAAAGTCCCCGTAACTCAAAAACGATATAAAATCCAAAAAACGATATAATTTCCAAAACACCACATAAAATAAAAAAAAAGAAATTTTTAACCTAAATAAGTATAAACTCAAATTTGAAGATTTCTTTTCGGTCAGAAGTTGTTGATAAAATTGGCGAATTCTATGCATAGAAATGCGCTCGTGTATATCGTTCACGATCACGTTTTTAATTTTTTATCATGGTCCAATTAAAATATAACGGTTTATGGTTAAATTTTCATACCAAATTTAATTAAAATTAAATAATAAAAATTAACAATACTGTTGTGGCATTACCTGTAAAATTATATGTATAAAGCCAAATTTGTCATACCTCTTTATAAGAATTTCATTTGTTGTATTGTTGGCCCCAAGCAGTAATTTAATTGGATTGCAAAACAATAAAGAAAATTCATTAACGAGAGGAAATAATTTCAGAAACAGGTGCTTGGAAAGTCAACAAGTAAATTAATATATGGATGAACTGATTCATGAATGTCATTATTAATATTATTATAATTAATATTAATAATGGAATTACATTCACTTATATAAATTATTTGAATTGCTAAAGGACTTTTGTTATGTCAGTCTCGTCTATTCATTGCGGGACACAAATTGTGGATTTCTCTTTAAAAGTAATTTGAATGGATGGTGCTTTTAAAAGCATTATGTGTTAAATTAACAATGATCAAAGTATTTCAATATTAATTTAAACACAAAATACAAATAATTTTCGAGTAAGCTCATAAGAAAGTGTCATCAAAGAACATAAAATACAGATAAAATCTTATATATTAAGTCCATTTGCCACACTTTAATGCATTTTATTAAATAATTTATATTATTAATAATAATGTTCTGTTTTAACTACAAGCACAGAGGACAAATCTCCTTTCAAAATAATTATGCACACACACACATTTAGAGCAAATCACTTAAAATAATTAAGTAGACTACTGCTTGGGACTAGCCAAGTCTCACATTTTTTCTCTCTTAATATTTGAACATGCCATTGACATTTATTAGTAACATAAATCCTTAAACTTGTTACCCTTAACTTCATTTTATTCATATTCGCATGAGATGACAAAACGAGAACATGGACACGAACATGAATAATCTAACTGATAAATATTCACTTGCGACCAAGTTTAATGGTGTTTTTTGACTGTGTATGTGTGTGTGTGTAACACTATTTTCATTTAAAACACATAATTAAATTGACATAATAATGGTTGTAATTCTCAATCACGTTATATGGTTGGTTTGAGAGTGTAAGACCATTAAATTTTCCTATTATTATAAAATCTAATATCTTTGAAACACTCACACACATACACACAATGACAATTATTTAATGCTTTGAGGTTGAGACGATAATGAGATATAAGATGATACAATTATTATTTGCAATGGGAAATAATGATAATTGAAACATCTAATAATATTATTATACGATCTTTCTCTTGGTTTTCTTGTCCCAATAATTGACATAAAATTTTTGCCTAGCTTCAAGGCATCTTTGTTAATTTGCGCAAAGATGTTTATATGAATGGTACATCATAACTCTAAATCAACATCATGTTTAAAGATCTTCCCTGAGGTATTTCGATTCAGTTCATTTTCATTTTGGTTTTGAGATTAAATGTGATAGGCTTCTAATTAAATGTATTTTATTAAAAGAGAAAACTTTCCAAACAATTTTTTGTATTTTTTTGTTGTGAAAACGTATTTTCACATTTTACAAAAATTGTCAAAGGGAAAACTGGCAAAATAATACAGTACAAGGTTATTACTGTTATAAAAATAAAAATGACGTTTGTATAAAAATGCTCATAAAAAAATAAATGGAAAATAACTTTTAAATTTATTTATAAAAGTAAAAATAAATACACACAAAAAATACCAATATAAAGTATTATTTTATAGAAATGATCTCGTAAAATCCATTTTATACATTGTTACAAATAATAATGATCATAACATTGAGTCGAGTAGGCAATAAAGGGATAACACACAACATTATTTTTTTTTACAATACGTAATATAAATTTTAAATCTGGCTCAGTCTCTTAAATGGCATTTAAATGTGAGAAATTTGTTGCGAATGATTTTTTTGAGTGCATTTTTTGAACCCTCACAAGCTAAGTGCAGTTTTGTTTAAGGTCCGTAAACGCGGTCTTCAATTTCGTGAACTTGAGCCTCTGATCAGATTTGTAAGGCGGCTATTAAGCCTGCACTCAGACCATCAGGTGGACCCATTGTGCATACCCGTTATCATCATCTAACGGACTTAGGTTCTATCCGGTCATCCCAAGCAATCGCCACCTTTATCTAGCCTTTAACTTTAAATTGAGTAGCCGGAAAAAGAGACATTTTAGATTGTAGAGTTTAATGGCTGGAGCGAGAGTTGATTGAGCGGTTTTTAGTTGAAATTCTTCAATTAAAGTAAGTCAGTGGAATTTGAGTTGTTTAGCATCAAGGTCAATTCAATACCATGCAGAAAATTTTTTATTGCCTTCACTCTGAACAGGCGACGACTGACACAATACAATTAAGTTAATTCTAAACTCCATTCTTGTAGTAGCGAAATACATCCTTTCAAGTGCTTTAAAAGTTAATCTGATCCCATAACGAAGTAATAATGACTAAGCGACATATAGACAGTGTGTAAAATGTAGGACATTAAAAAATTAAATGAAATTGCATATAGATGAAAGATTAAAAAACTCAACAGTCTCATTCACACATTCGCAAATTATATTCTAGAGTACAAAAGGCATGACATTTAATTCCCTATAGTTTAACTTTTCATTTTTTTTATACATGATTCATAATAAAAATTAAAATGAAAATGAAAAAAAAATTTTTTATCATAGTACAAAAAGAAAGTTGCTAGGAAAAATTTAATTTCATATTTGATAAAATGAAAAATTGTATATTCATTTAAATTTAAACGGAATCCTCATAAAATTAGATCTAATATAAAAATTAATAGCAATTCATATTATGAAAAGACTGCTGAATACGAGTGTGAAGATATGAGAAGATTTCAGTATAATTAATTAAAATTTTTTTGTTCATATTTCTTGAGAAAGAAAAATTAGAGGAAATTGCGGAATGGAATGCACTTCAAAGAAAGTTATTATGAATTTTATAAGAATTTTATTAAGTTTATAATTTCATTCATGATTTCTATTCAAAATTTATTTTTAAATGACCTTGAAATTATCTCTATTTTCTGATTTATTTTATTTTAAAACACTGCTAATTATGACACTTTAAAGAAAACCCTTAATTTTTCCACAAAAACTAATTTTAGTTCAAACAGAAATCGTTACTAATTGATTTGTTACAAGTTTGTATGAAAGCATGACATTCAATGACAAACAAATTATAAACACAAGCTGAAATCGATTTTTTTTGTCATTGTCAAAATAGTTCCGACTATATTTGTCAAAATTTCTTGTAAGCATACAAATCATGCCATATCATTATGATGATTATACAACATATTAAACCATTGTAATTTTAGCAAAATATCAAGCAAAATAATGATACCCCTTTTTTATTTGTGCAAAACTTGCTTAGCAAAAAATAAAATGCTTCAGGCTGACACACAACACACACGTAATTATGTAGAGACAATTTCTCGTTCAATACAAATAAAGTTAGCCATATAATATTACAGCCAATTATTATTCTATGAAGCATAAAATAAAACATGGCACTAAAATATTTGCTAGAACATTTTATCCATTTTATTGTTTAGTTGAGTGTATTGATTCAAATGTTGTCATTGTAAAAGTAAACATTTTTAAATGTAGAAAATAATTAAAAGGGTATGATGATTGATAAATGATCGTATTTGAACGACTCAATAATATTTGTTTAAATGTAGGATGTGAAATAATTTGAAAAGTAAAATTAAAACGTGTATAATAGCAAATTATCGCTTTGAATTTCATAGATAAAAAGTGAGTAGGCTGGAAATAGATAAAATTAATGTGATTTTATTACATTTTTTTTGTAATGGGAATTATCTAATAAAGAAAAATAAAATAGATTTTAATCGAATTTTTCAAAAGGAAGCATTAGGTAAAGACAAAGGAAGGATAAAGTGACTTTGAAGTGACCAAACCAAAATTTCATACAAAAAGGGGCAAAAAAATACAAATTTTCTATATTTTCACGGTTGTATGGTATTGAGCTCAAAATATGTGTCGATCAAAATACCAACTTTAATCGATACTTGGTTTAACGTGACAAACTCAAGCGTTAACATCAAAATGTTAATGCCCTCCAATGATTTGACTTTTAATATTAATGGATAAAAGTTCGTTTCATTGAAATTTTTTTTTTTCTTACTAAAAAAAACTAAAAATATAAATTTATTTTTATAAGATCAAAGCAATGTAAAAAAAGTCAGTTTTCCAAACGTACCCTTAAAACATTATTTTTTATATATTTTTATTATTTTAATATTTGTGGAATATCTGGTATAAAAAGTAACATAAAAATAAAATAAAGGAACATTAAAGGAAAATGTGTATCATGGGACATATTTTTGGTATTTCTTTTTATCCGTTCACACATAAACATTTATATTCATATAACAAGATAAGCGTATGTATGTAAAATGTAATGTTAAGAAAAAAAAACAGAAGCTTATAAGCTGATGACAGGTCCAAATCCGTAATACATCAATGTAGAAGAATTAAAAATATGAGTAAAACAAATGGAATATATTAAGATAAATTTATTATCTTTCTTTAGCTTATGGCTATGAATAAATAATCATAATTTCTTTATTCATGCTAAAAATACCCAAATAAAGCTTATTCAAAACCTAATTGAGCAATATATTTGTATAAATACAAGAAAATTACATTTCAAAACAATAAATGTTGTTCCTGTTGCGAAGGAATATTCAATATTCCATAATACGCACAAAATTATATTGGAATACAAACATCTCATTCATATTTAATGAGAACACATTCAAATGTGATATAAAACAGCAGTATTTTAACCACGAATAATTTAATTAATTATTTAATTATTACTGTTTTCCTGTTTGTAATATTATTTGTTCACTGCTAGGTAGCTCATAAACTAGGAGAAAAAAAAATGTGGAAATATGTGTAACACATTTTTTTATTTCACGCGATTATACAATTTTACGGTTAGAATTATATTTCCAATATTTAATGGTGGTTGGTTATAGGGTGCAACAATTCAAATTATTATTTTATTAGTTTTGTTTTTTTCCTCTCCTTGCTCGTAATCGATAAATCGAAATAAAAATGAAAAAATGAGGGAAGAATTATGTTTATTAGGTTTGTGTAAATGTTTTACCTGAACTCATCTTATATTATTATTCACCAAAAGGAATTTAAACTGTAAGGTATCACAATAATGATGAAATGAGTCATTTTGATGTGTTCTCTGGCATATCATGTCAGTCTGAACAAGGTTAGGTAAGGTCAGTAACTCGTGCCCGAGGTTTTTCAAGGCATTTTCCTGGTCATTGGCATTCAAATTTGTATTTTATGTCTTGAATGTGGTCTCGTTCATGTCTTGCTCGAACACGCCGATTCAAAAATCGGCCTGAATATCCTAAGAAACGTCAAATCAACTCAGATACCTTCAAAATTGTTTAAATTTAACATTGAGGCAAAATTACTTTATGAAAATGGCTTCGTAATGCAGTATATTAAGTTTTATTTTATTTTAAATTAACTTTTTCAAACTTTTGTCTGCACAACTAAGAAATTACACATACATTATTTTTCGATGAACCCATTGAATTGCCACTGGTGATATATTTTATTCCATTATAATTGCGTAAATGTGTTTTTTTTCCTGTTTTACTACTGGAAACACTATAACCAGAATTTCCGCAAGCTAAAATAAATAAATATAATGTATAAAAAGTTCAAATGCTGGGAAATCACCTTTTTATTTTGTTTTATTATGGGTATTTTTCCTGTTATTTTAACTTGTATCATTATTATTATTATTATAAGCATTACAATGCGACGTGTGTTCCAAAAACGGAAGAGAAAATAATTTTACAGTTGGAAAAGTTTTGTATGGCAATAAATTGTTTGCACTTGAGCAATACTTAATTTGTCATATAATATTAAGTTATTTGTGTGTGTGTGTGTGTGTGTGTGTGTAATCAAACCCAATGTTAGTTGAAAAAAAAATTTAATTAAAAAAATCAATTAAAAATCATGTTTTTTTTTAGTTAAAGTTAATTTATTTGAAAAGAAAAAAAAAGATTTTTTTCCATTATACTCATAAAAAAAGTTTAAATTACAATTTTGCAACAATATTTTATGGTAATTTTAAAACGATTTTTTTGTTCTGTTCTTCTTTAGAAACACTTCAGTTCATAAATTATTTACGAATCAACTTCCTCTACCAATTAAAATTCATTGTAAACACAAACCTTGGTACTGCAACAATTTTCATGGATATGAATAAAATATTAAAATTCACATGTATACGATATACGTGTCATTTATAATTGAAATATACAGGTCACAAGAAGAATATACTGCATAATAATGTTAGTGCAATTCTGGAAACAAAATTTGTATACGATGCAAAAAAAAAAATACAAATAAATGAAAAATACAAGAGAAATGAGGCATAAAATATTGATTCAATGAATAAGCACTATGGTCAGCAAATTCAAGCTCCTCACCTGATCTAGCCTGAATTGATGAAAAAGAAACCGAATTGTGATCATTGCATAAAATGCATTAAATGTTTTTATACAAATTTTACGAAAAATAAATAAATGAATGAAAACTAAAACAAAATTAAACTTAAAATTTCAAACAATCATTTGGTACAAAAACTAAAAATGTGTGTTTTTCGGTTATTTTTCATTGTTTTTATGGTATGAACAAAAAACTTTAATTTTTTTTATAACATTTTTTTTTAAAAACAATAGAAACCCATGCAATGTGTCGTCATATATATGACATTGAAACACATTTTCATCAACCACATAAATATACAGTTTTTATTGTATGTTATGTCTTTTTATGCCATTATACAAAAAAAATTAGAAAATAGACATTTAGTGACAGTAATTTAAAATTCATGATATGTTTTTATTCCTCTACTTCAGGATATTTCAAACTAAAAATTAGACATGAAAAACAGTTAAATTGTATAAAAGTACATTTATTGCATGAATTTGTTTGTGTGTGTGTGTGGTTATTTGTCGCATATTGTGAAATAAAAATTCTCGTCTATTTTTTCCTTCATTCTCCTAATTGAATATCTATATCGAATAAAATTCAAATTTAAATTAACAATTAAGCTGTCATGGTGTGTTTTTTTCTATTCCTTTTATATCTCGTTTAAAAAAATTAGAAATAGACTAATTTTGGGATGTTGCACAATAATGGCTTAATTATCGTATGAATATAATCAAATTTAATGAATTCAAAGCGTTAAATGATATTGAATTTTGTTTGCCAATTAAAATTTTAAGTGTGGTGATAATTGTTATTAATGAATTGTATTTAATAAATGTTTTTTTTTATTTTTAGGTAAGTGCACTCGATGATATGTAAATTTTTGACAATTGATGCGATGAAAGGTAATTTAACGTTAATTTAACGTCTGACTAAATAAGAACAATTCAATCAATAAATTTTATCCATGGTCGTATATGATAATATTAGAATGCTCGACCTATTTTTCTATTCATCATGGATTTAGAAAAATGATTATAATTTAAGCCAAGTAAACACTCTATGTTGAAAATGCTTGGACATTCACCCCACAAACAGATTGATTTGCTGCGAAAGCTGCAAGCTGGATGATTGCGTCGCTGAATTTCAGGGCTATAGAAAATTGCGGTTGTTGAAAATAGTGCGGAGGTTTTTTTCTGGTATCAGCTAACATTTTGAAGGAGGGTTTATTGTGGCTTGCAAGCAGTGGCGTAGCAAGCACTTTGAAAGCTTTATTTCCATTATTAAGATTGGATCTATTGAAGAATACCTTTTTAAACCTCCTTTCTTACGCTTGCTGTTTCCAGATTTGCATGCGTAATGTTCGCAGTTAATGTAGAATGCCATCGATGGACCTTGTGTCGGTTACTCCTACTGGCGTTCTACTTACAATATTAAGATCATTAGTGAATCCTTAAATCGGCGTTGAACCTGTTGGAAGTGTTCAAATTTTAGGATGCAAATCTCAGGAAATCGATGGCCTTTAAATTTTTTTTATAGCTAATTTTAAAAAGTTGCCCATCATATTTTTCCACGCCTGTTACAATTTAATGCCTGGTGCCTGATGCAGCTGCTTCACCCTCGTAACGCCACCGGCAAACTTTTATGATTTTTCAATTTTTTTTGATTTATAATTCCGTTCATGAACATTTTCAAAGGATCGTTCGAATCTAAGTGCTACTTGTGATAATCATGAAAACAAAAGCCTTTGAATTTTCTGTTACGCTTTAAATTGAATAGACAGGTATTAGACCATTGTTGTATTAAGTAAAATTATATGCTTTTAACTGGATTAAAAATTAATTGTCATATTTCTTAATGAAACTCATTTATTTATTCAAAAAAAAATGAGAAAATCCAATTCAATCCTCAAAAAAAAAACAATTTTATGATAAGAATTAAGTTTGACATATTTCAGACCTAAATTACAATATTTATCATTTTTTTCTGCTAACAAACAAAATCTTTTAACCCTTTTTCCATTATTAGTATGACAAAAAACAAATTCTTATATTCATAACCGATAAAAAACATAAATTTTTCTCTAAATAAGCAAAACATTCATACGCGAACAACTCTTTTAATCAGATAATAGGCAGTAACAAAAGCACAAAACACCACATAAAAGTAAATAAATAAAATAAAAAAAAAAAATATAAAAAAAAATATTAAAAGTGTGTTTTATCCTCAGGAAGTTATTAACTTCTAAAATAAACTTTTATGAGAGGGGGGTGGCTAACTAAAAAGTAAAAAACAAGAAGTTTTCGAGCAAAATAAAATATTTGTGATAACAGCTTCACAAAGTTTTTAAAAGTTGAATTTTGAGTATTAACAGGAAGTTTTTCACAAAATCATACTTAAAAACAAATTCAACTTTTAAAAACTTTGTGAAGCTGTTATCACAAATATTTTATTTTGCTCGAAAACTTCTTGTTTTTTACTTTTTAGTTAGCCACCCCCCTCTCATAAAAGTTTATTTTAGAAGTTAATAACTTCCTGAGGATAAAACACACTTTTAATATTTTTTTTTATATTTTTTTTTTATTTTTGACTTTTTAGTTTTATTTTTCGTAAAATTATCTGAAGTAAGAACCTAACCAAACAACCTAAACGACTTAATAATTTTTGGAATACACTTTTCATTTATAGTCGATGTGTTCACATTCTGTTAAGAGAATTCATGTGTATGAAAAAAAAAATTTTTTTCAAGTTCGTTCTAGGTCTTTGGTGTCTTCAGCAAAATTGTAGCATATTTTTAGAGGATTTTAGTGATATAATTTTTTTTTTGATTTTCCGGGAAATTTGTGGAAATTTTTTGATTTTTGTTCAAAAACCGATATTTTGAACCAAAAGTTGTTCGGCAACTCTATTTTTTTATATGAAAATCAAAAATTCTAATGATGAGGCTACCTCCGCGCATGAAAATAAGATAAAGTTTCAGAAGAAACCATGGGTCTACGAAGGCTCAGAAAGGCTGTAGCGACGTTTTACTTGACTTCCATTTTTAGATGTGACTGAATATAAAAGTATTATAATAAGAGAATTCATGTGTATGAAAAAAAAAATTTTTTTCAAGTTCGTTCTAGGTCTTTGGTGTCTTCAGCAAAATTGTAGCATATTTTTAGAGGATTTTAGTGATATAATTTTTTTTTTGATTTTCCGGGAAATTTGTGGAAATTTTTTGATTTTTGTTCAAAAACCGATATTTTGAACCAAAAGTTGTTCGGCAACTCTATTTTTTTATATGAAAATCAAAAATTCTAATGATGAGGCTACCTCCGCGCATGAAAATAAGATAAAGTTTCAGAAGAAACCATGGGTCTACGAAGGCTCAGAAAGGCTGTAGCGACGTTTTACTTGACTTCCATTTTTAGATGTGACTGAATATAAAAGTATTATAATAAGAGAATTCATGTGTATGAAAAAAAAAATTTTTTTCAAGTTCGTTCTAGGTCTTTGGTGTCTTCAGCAAAATTGTAGCATATTTTTAGAGGATTTTAGTGATATAATTTTTTTTTTGATTTTCCGGGAAATTTGTGGAAATTTTTTGATTTTTGTTCAAAAACCGATATTTTGAACCAAAAGTTGTTCGGCAACTCTATTTTTTTATATGAAAATCAAAAATTCTAATGATGAGGCTACCTCCGCGCATGAAAATAAGATAAAGTTTCAGAAGAAACCATGGGTCTACGAAGGCTCAGAAAGGCTGTAGCGACGTTTTACTTGACTTCCATTTTTAGATGTGACTGAATATAAAAGTATTATAAAAATATAAAACAACATTCCTTTTATTATTATCTATATCCACTGAGTTTAATGTGAGTGTGTAGTATAATATAAATTTAAATTCAAAAGAGAAGTGAGTTTATATTTCTATTTTTCTCGGCAAATATATTATATATCTTCTTTTTTTTCTCATTTCATTTTATTTGTAGATCTGTTTACCCCATTTATTCTTATAATGAAGCAAAGACTTGTATAAATAAAATTTTCTTCTGCTTTATTTTGAGGTATGAATTATGTGAGAAAATTACGAGTCTTCTATTAGATTCGAGTGCAGTTGGAACTTTCAAGCACATTTATACTAAAAATACTCCATTAAAAAATGAGTTTATTATGATCAAGCTCATGTCCGTTTTTTTTTCACATAACATTTAAATTTGACCCTTGTAAGGTCATTTTCAGCATAATGCCTTTAATATTGAATTTAATGATGTAAAATTCAATTTTATGTTAATGCACTCAGATTTTCCAATTAAATGTTATACATTTTTTTTATTATAGGTTGCATAAAGTTTACAAAACACTATTAAAAAAAACTGTATAAATGGGAATGGGGAATAGCATTTTATTATTATACTGTGAATTTATTTATTTTTTTGTGTGTATATGTTGAGAGTTATGTGTAGGGACAAACTTAGTTGATGCATTTAAATACACTATAAATATACGTGATAAAATCTAATTTTCAGTAAAAATGAAATAAATCACGTTATGTGATATTTTGCAGAGATATAAAAATATTATTCTTTTTTTTTTGTTGCATTGTCGTTTAAATATATTTTGCTGTTCAGTGTTCTTCGTTCTTTTTTGGGGTTAAAATAAATCTATAATAACAACAACAACGACAATTACTCTGAACTCTGCGAGTTTGCAATAATAATAACAACGGGAATGAATTCCACTCACACACACACACAATATCTGATTCAAATAATATAAATTTTTTTCTTCATTCCCTTCTTCACTATTTTTTTTTACACTGAAACTATTTGCAGTTAAATTAGTGTTGGTATCACAGTCCATAAGAATGTCATAGGAATGCCCTCGAATGAATTGCAATGCATATTTACTGATAATCGTATTTATTTGATTTATTTTGTTTGCTTCTCACTTTCAAGTGGTTTTGCTATGAAAAAAATGAACTTTTAATCATGTTTCTGTTTAGATAACGTGGTTTTACTTTGCAATTCAAAGCAAAATGTAATCATGTTAAAAATTTGAAAAAAATGTTTCTGCAGTTTGTGGTTTTTTTTGCTTGAAATAACTAAAAACTTCTTGAACGACAGAGTAATACAATTTTTTCATTGCATTTCAAAAACAAAAACTATCATTTGATCACGCTGCGGGTAATTTTTCATTTACTTTTTTATATGAACTTTATTTCATTTCATACAATGTTAGAATGAAATCACATCTATCATCTCTTTTTTTACGACATTTTTCGTTTTTCATTATTTTTTTTTGTAAATTTTATTTATTTAAATTACCCACTTTATAAATTTTATTTATGTCATTTTTATGTGTTTTGATTTGGAATAACATTATATTGGAAAACATTTTTATGTTCAATTTAAATTTATTTGTACTATTTTAGAATTATTTCTCATTTACACATTCGATACAAAAATAAATTTAAACATAGACATTTAAATACGTGATGGGGATGTAAAAGTTTAAGTTTAAGATACTCTTCAATTTTAATAAACTGATACATGGAAATAAAATCGATACTTTTAAAATGAGGGAATTCGATGTGAGATTATTAAATAAATATTTATAGTAACAAAAAAGGGTAATGACACGTTTGAAGAAAGTTTGTTTGTGGAAAATACCGGTTGTTTGGGTGTAGATTGAAACTTGTTCAATGTTGAGAGTATCGATTAATGAAGTTAATTTTAGTTTAATTCCTTGAAAAGACAAAAGTTTTTGGTATTTTGTATCTTAAGCGTTCATGGAAATTAATGTTCAGTCAAATTACGTAAGAAAAAGGTTTTCCTTTCATTATTTGAGTTTAATATTATCTGGTATTGATCGCTCATGGTCCTGTACTTTAAATTGTAAATAGATTTGATTGATTGCTCACATGAATTTGGATCTTCATTTCATGCCAAACTGAAAATTTAATTAGTGCGCTGTGAAAACCCATGATGCGTTAAAAAAGCTCCTGTTACCCTTTTATTTCATCTTTATCTCATTTTTTTAATCTATTTTTCTTAATCTAAGAAAAGGTCAGAAAAGTAAATAAAATCTCATAAAAGAAAAATGTAAACTAATTACAAAATCACTTTCAAATTAAAATATTTTTTATTACTTACAAAAAGGAAGCAGAGTAAAAAAACGAAGGAAAATAAAGATAACAGCATTAGACATAAAAGATTTAATTTGAATATCTAATTATGAAATTATGAGATACAATGAGAGGGTTTACACTGCATTATTTTTTAATGTAAGGTCAATGCAAAGCTCTTTCATCGTGCTTTTATTTGAAAATACGCAGATATGAGAGTTTGATTCAGGAAGTAGTCAGGTCGCACCAAATTCACCCTCCAAATGCCAAAACCGCCAAAGGCTAAATTAGCCAAACCTCAAATTCGTCAAATTTGCAGAACGTCAAATGCTCCAAACGCCCATTTTGCCAAATACGCTAAGTGCCAAATTAGCAAATTGGCAAATTCGCAAATGCCAAGTGCGCCAAATACCAAATAAGCCAAATGCCTAATTTGGCAAACGCAAATTGCGTCAAATTTGCCAACTGCCAACTGCGCCAAATTCGCAAAATACGTCAATTATGCCAATTTTGCCAAAAGCGCCAAGTGCCAAATTAGCAAATTGCCAATCTCGCTAATGCCAAGTGCTCCAAATGTCAAATTCGGAAAATGCCATCTGTGCCAATTGTTCAATTTGCCAAATGCCAAAATGAAAAATTGAGCTTTTTCTTGGCAAATGACCTGACTACCCTCTGGTCAAATTTGAATTGACAATTAAAATCTTAACGAAAAACATCACCACTACACCACACATCACACTTTTTAAAGTAAGATGATATAAAATCTTATGAATATGCATAAATAATTTTTTTTATTTTTAAATATAAACAAAATCTGGGTCAGTTATTTTAATTTTTTTTTCTCTCCTCTTACAATTTAACTTGTGATTACATTTTAATAGATGTGAAACAACCTTCTGACCATTTTACGTAACGAAAGACAAATTAAATCACTTTATGTTTGTCCATTATTGTATACAGTTTATGTCAGAGTGTGTATTTGCATATTTTCGATTCCCTTTATTTCGATGAAAATTTTATCAGACAAGTTTTTTTTTTGTTTTGGTTGAAACTAAATTATTTTAATGAAAAGGTCTGACCTTTTCTTTTTTCTTTTTAATCCTATTATCTCTACTATTATAATGAAATTACTTACAGTTTCTTAAAATATCAACAAAATCTGAATAAAGGTAGTCCATACCTCAATTAAATTTCATTCTTTTTTTCCTTATACAATAAAGTTCATTGTCGCTTATAATAATTTGCTACAGGTTAAAAAAAAATAAAAAGAAAAAAAATTAAATATCCTTGAATTTCCTCTAATAATTTGACATTTTCGTGTCATTTTTCATTAATCATTGAAAAGGAAAAATAAAACACCGACATAATTTTACATGATAAAAAATTGTGTATTGATTAATCAATTCAACAGTAAAATAAAGTAAAAAAATATAAAAAAGACAAATAATAAAATGTAATTTTATTTATGAACCTATTTGTTTAAGCCACATAACTTGAATTTTTTGTACTGAAATAATATACAATTTCATGGCCCTGGAAATTTTCCATCAGTAAATATATTGATGTATGGCTTAGTTATGGAAATAAAATAAAATATAAAATACTAGCAATAAAATAAATTTAACTAAAACATGAAAACCTTTATTTTTTGAAGAAAAACACACACACACACACAGAGTATTTTGTTCTGTTGAAATAAAGTAAAAATATAAAATAAAATACATGTTTAAATCTAAAACAAAAGAAAAATAAAATAAAAAAAGCAATATATACTTTACTTATTTTTTTTTGTTTTTGTTTTTTGAAACAGTAATCAACATGTATATTCAATGCAAGAGTAAACACACAGACACTTAATTTTTTTTATGTTGTAGTAGCTTTATTCAAACAAGGAAGAAAACTTTTTTTTCTCTGTATATATTTTTTATTGTTATTATTGTTAACCATAACTGGCAAATAAGGATACAACTCCTTTTCAAAACTTATGTGAGTACATAACGAGCAAAAATGGAAATAAATACAAATAACTATAAGCATAATAATAAAAATTGGCACAGCATCAAGGCACGAATGTGGAACACTGCCGATTTATTTTTTTTTATCCTTTTTATGGGAAATTTGGCAACGCATAAATGTGAGGCATAACTATTTTTTGTTTTATATGGTTTTGTTTGTTTATTATATTTTAAAAGTAGAGTATTAACTCATAAATGTGAAAACTAAAGAAATTGCAATTTTACTTTTTATTTTATGATATGAGAGGAAAAATATCGCGAAACTAAGGAATATAAATTTTGAATTTAAGAAAATGTTTCAATTTATCATTGAATTGTAACATCGAGTGAAAATAAACTGATTGAAATTTTACTTGATGAAAAAGGTGTGAAATCATGTTGCTCATTTTTAGTGCATTTCGTAAGAAAAAATGCACTATTACAGACGGTTTGTCCGCCGTCACTCTGTTTGTCCGAGAGTCTGTCCGATCCACGCATAACTCCGGAATGGTCCATCGGAGCGAAGTCTAGTTTTTTTTGTTAGACAGAGGAGGTCTTAAGGATGATTTTAAACTCATTAGTTTTGAGATTGGGCTCATGCATTGGGCTCCAGAGCCTCCAAAGTCTTAAAAAACCGTTAAAAAGGGTTAAAATTTTAAAAATATTGTAAGGATTTTGTCCCAGTGTGCCTCTCTAATAAGAGAGAGCTGCACTGAAACAAAATCCATTTCTCTCACGCACACACTTACGCAATTCTTGAAACAAGGTCCAGTTCTATATAGGAAGTTCTAGAGATCGGTCGTGGATTTTAAAACCTTAAAATTAAATAAAATTAAAAGTACTTAAAATTAAAATAAAACCTAATTAAACTAAATAAATAAATAGAAAATATTGAGTGGACATAATAAGACATTTAAAATTAATAAAACAATGATAAAACTTAAGACTAAGAAAGTGATTACATTTAAAAACAATTAGATAATAAAATTAAATAAACTAAAATAACTTCCACACGTGTTTTGTTCCGAGTTCCATTTACCAGAACCCACGAGGTCAGATAGTCTGACAAATTGGCATCCTTTGCGGTGGTAAATTGGAAATTTACCATTAAAAATATACAAAAATAATCAAAAACACGTGCTCACAACATAACAAAAGACAATACAATGTGACGTATGTGAGGTACAAGGGAAGCACGTGGAGTGAAAAACAAATTAATTTAAAAGAATACAATGTGGTTTGAATGACTCTTAGTAATTTAGGATTTTAATTGAAATTTTGAAAAAAAAAAAACATAAAAATTATAAAAAAAAGATTAAAGACATTAAAAAGTAAATAATTGTTTTCTCTTCAAAATTAAACATGGTATTTTCAAATAAATTTTAACTGATTTTTAAAAGAAGAGAATGAGAAGCCCTTTTTAACAGCTAAGACTGGAATTTTTAAACCTGGAATTAACGGCCCGAGGGGGAATAAGGTTCGGTAAAATGAAAAAATTAACAATATCGGACAGAACAACTATTGAATCCCTTCCGATCCCATCTGAACGTTGGGAAAACAAATTTAATAGAACCTGGAGAATGAAGGGCAGTAGGACCGTTAAGCCAGAAAAATTGGATGTGTTCTTTACACCACGATATGAGAACACCGGTGTGATTCCGGAGCAGTCTAAGGAATCATGCAGTAGGGTCCTATATCCCAAGACCCAGCAGCCTCTCATAGGGACCCAGACCCGGAACAGCAATGATGAAGCTCGAAAACTGCGAGGATCAGTTGAAAAGGAGCAGGTCTCGTGGAATACGATAACTAGAGAGGAAGAAAACGATGAAGCAAGGGATATAGTAGAGAATGCTGGAGATAAATTTAAGTCATGCAATTCGAGAGAAATTGAGTTAAAAACGATAATCGCAGTAAATTTAGCACAAGATCTGCTACAAGGGTTCGACTTTTGGAAAGCAGCAAAGTTTAAAAGAGTGGATGAAACGGACAAACAAGTGTTGGCGGACCAGTCACCTTGTTTAACAGATACCCACCTCACTACACTAAATAATCAAGTGTTGGCGGACCAGTCACCTTGGTTAAATAAAATTCAGTTTGAACCCCTAAACAATCAAGTGTTGGCACACCAGTCACCTTGGTTAAGAAAAACTCAAGTCGTACCCCTAAATAAAATTCTTAAAAATAAAGTTGTACCCCTAAATAAAGGTATTAAAAATAAAGTCGTACCCCTAAATACAGTTATTAAAAACAAAGTTGTACCCCTAAATAAAGGTATTGAAAATAAAGTTGTACCCCTAACTACAGTAATTAAAAGGGAAGTTGTACTTCTAAATGCTGCAAATAATTACCAAGTGTTGGCGGACCAGTCACCTTGGTTAACGGAACCAGAGGGAGATTCAAAAACAAGAGGAACCTAGCTATTTTCAAACTTACCTTATCATAGAACAACACGTCAAAGAAGAGTGAAGGAAATGAAAACAAACTGTGAAAAATTAAAAACAACTCAATTTACAAAATTTAACAATTAAAAATAGATCTAAAAATTAATGATTAGAATTTAGGTAATAAAACTAAAAAGGGACAGATAGATAATTCAAACGAACTTATATGTAAAAGATTAGCGAAGTGTGTGAAAAGAATTTTGAATTTTTCTCAATACGAGAAACTTGAGCAAAAGTAAAGGGGGGAATAAAATAGCAAACAATGTTGTGTTACGAGTGAGCGGACCCAGTTCCTCGATAACTTACATGATTGTTTTGTAGAGCGATTAAAGAAGCGGGTTCGCATTCGAGGGCGAATGTAGTCCCGCAAGGGAATGCCATTTGTAAGGATTTTGTCCCAGTGTGCCTCTCTAATAAGAGAGAGCTGCACTGAAACAAAATCCATTTCTCTCACGCACACACTTACGCAATTCTTGAAACAAAGTCAGTTCTATATAGAAAGTTCTAGAGATCGGTCGTGGATTTTAAAACCTTAAAATTAAATAAAATTAAAAGTACTTAAAATTAAAATAAAACCTAATTAAACTAAATAAATAAATAGAAAATATTGAGTGGACATAATAAGACATTTAAAATTAATAAAACAATGATAAAACTTAAGACTAAGAAAGTGATTACATTTAAAAACAATTAGATAATAAAATTAAATAAACTAAAATAACTTCCACACGTGTTTTGTTCCGAGTTCCATTTACCAGAACCCACGAGGTCAGATAGTCTGACAATATTTATAATTTGTTTTGTTGGGTGGAGAAGTTTACTAAAATGAATTTTAACTTAATGGCTCTGAAATTAGGCTCAGGAATTGGGCTCAGAAATTGGGCTCAAGAATTAGGCTCCAGAGCCTGAAAATGGTCAAAAGCCCAAAGTGTTCGATTTTTTCAAATATTCTTTTTTTAAATTTTGAAAATGACGAAAGTTTTTCAAAATGGCAGAAAAATTTCAAAATGGCCATTATTTTCAAAATGACCGTTATTTTTAAAATGATCGTTATTTTCAAAATGGCGGTATAATTATTAAAATTAAAACTTAATTATATTCAAAATTGATTATTTATATTTCAAAATGGCGGTATAATTATTAAAATTAAAACTTAATTATATTCAATGAAACAAGTCCCATCGAAATGCACTTTTCTAAACCGCCCAGTGGTTAGAATTTCCCATTTTTAGTATCAAGTTCAAAATGGCCCACTAACCCAAAATGGCCGACTGACCCAAAATGGCAAATTAAACCAAAATGGCCCATCAACTCATAAATGGACAATAACGATATAAACGATATTTTTGACTTTATAACGATAAAATTCAAATTTAAACATTTCCCTTGGTCAGTTTTAAATTTTTGATACATTTGGCGAATTCTTTTCATAGAAATGCGCTCGTGTATATCGTTCACGATTATGTTTTAGTTTTTTTTTAAATCGAACAAACTCGCACTGAATTGATGGACCCGCCATGTATTTCAAGATATCGTTAGATTTAAAAAGATTTCAGCGTTCTCAGCCAACTTTTGCCTTTCAAAGTCTTTTAGCAAAGGATTTCTGTGTAACCAAGAAATTTCGTGTGACATGTGTTGTTGATCGACTCTTATTTTCTTTTTTGGTGTGTATGATTAAACATTGATCAGACATATTTCAAAACCCCATATAAAATCTGAAGCAGATAATAATGAATGACAGTTAAAAAGAAATCAATTAACTTCTCTCATTTCAATATTGAACAAACATTTTTTTCTCATTAAAATAACTGTTTCTGACAGACTCGGGCTTAATTCAAATAAAATTTACGATGATGCTTCCCATACTTTTATCGAATCTCCTTCATTTTCTTGTGTTTAATGATTGATATTATTTTTCCATTTCATTTTGATTGATTGTTGAAAAAATAAAAAAATAAATTCAGTTGAATATAAAAGTATACCAACGTCCAAAAAATTGTGTCTATTTCATTTAAAAATAAAAAATTGACGGGAAGAGCAGTCAAGTAGTATTAACATCACAAAAATGTTAAAAAATATGAAAATACTTCACAGTGAGAGGTGAATGTTATTGGCATAACTCAACTCAACTGATATTGCACTGGTATGAATTTAATAAAATATATTAAAAAAAAAAATATAATGGCAATAATATATAAAAAAGTATGCCATGAATGTATGTGACAGGGATATTCAAATAAATAACTGTTGAAAATCAGGTGAAACCCATAAAATTACCTGTGAAAATGAAAATTTGACAACTATGGTATGTGAATATATTTTACAAATAAGCATAAATGTTCAATCAAGATACGAATGATTGATGTATTAAAATTGAATAAAAATCTTTCAACATAAATAAAATGCAAATGCAGTAAATAAATCAAGAATGTGTGGTATGAAAGCTTAAAATATTTTATATTAGGGTGAAATGATTTTCATGGAATTTTATTTTTGACTGAATTCCATTTTACATTAAATACATATAAAAATGTAATAAAATTTTAACTTCAAAACAATTTTTAGAATAAATTTCATCCTAGTCGTACCTCAATTTTCTTGATAAATTGATATTGTGGATGGGTAATCATCAATTCAATAACAATATATTGGGAATAAATGTAAGGTTGCAATGATGATTAGAATGAAAAGTATTGATATGGTCAGCATTTTTTGATTCAATTGAATCTTTTTTTGTTAAGAGCATTGGAAGATATTTTCAAGGAAAGTAGATGAAATATGAAGAAAATTAAATTTTGTGGTTTTTTTTCATTTTTACTGACCACAACATATTTAATAAAAGTATCCAGCAAAGAAAAATAATAACTTTTATTTATTTCATGGAAAAGAAGGAGGAAAACTATATTATTATTATATTCTTAAACCCACTTATAACTCTTTCAAATTACTACCACATTAAATTCATGTAAATGTAACTATAATCACAAAATAAAATTAAATTACACGCGTTTTCGTTACACTTAAGCAATTGAGAATCATTCAGGGCCAGATTTGTTCGATAAACTTTCAAGCTAATGATAAGAGGAGCTTGAACGAGAGTTCTTAAGAACTGTTTTTGGAAGAATATTTTTTGATTTTCCACTCAAGTGTTATTTCAATTACTTTTCATTTTATTAACTTTAACAGTTATTTATGAAGATCAGGTCAACAATTTTCATTTTTGCCAAAAAAAAAATAAATTTTATTCTATTTTCATCACCAAAACCTTAATACATCAGAATAAAACAAGACCGAATCATGTTTAAATATAATCATAATAATAAAATAACTCTATTTTCTTGTTGTTTGCATAAGATATCCGAATTATTTTATTACGGTTAGGTTTAACTGTTGATTTTCTGTTTTATCTTCAGATATTAAACATAAAATGTGATGAAAAGAGCCGCCTTTGTAATATTCACTTAAAGACACACACACACACACACACACACACACACACAAGCACGCACCAAAATTAAATAGGCTCAATTCTGTGTAATTGATGGTTTTTGCTTCCATTACTTTTTTGACTTTTCATTCTATTTTGTTTTCTTTGATGTGCAAATTTTTTACTTGAATATATGAGAAGATCCAACTGAAACAAGATAAAAAGAGATCGTGTGCTTTTGTTATTTGTCTTTTATCACAATGAATAAATAAAAAGTATAATAATAAAATATACAGTCATGTTTTACCAGAAAATGAATCAACTTTAATCTTTATCATATTTTTTTTATCTCATTTAATAAACATTTTCATCAAACAGAAAATGAATATTTTTTATTGTGTGATAAATTAATGGATTACCACCTCGTTATTTAATCCTCTTTTCTCGACCATTTATTTCAAATTTATACTGCACCTGTTCGTGCTGTGCTCAATTTACACTGTGTATTTGGACGTACCATAATAAGATAAGATAATAAAGTGCTTTTAGTGATAAAATCATTCGTTATGCACAATTATTCTTTATAGTACTTGCCTACACATTTGCACCTACACACCCACATACAAACAAAATTTAAAATTGAATTTACTTTTTTTCCGAGTAATTTATATAAGTAAAATTAGAATAATTTTTTGGTAAACGGATATACTTTATTGGATGGTATGATTTTTTTTTATCTAAATTTTATGTGGGACTGAGAAAAATAAAATTTATTTCAATGAAAAAAAAAGAAAAACAAATGATAATTGAAGTAATCCAGACAAATCACTTTGTCTAATTCCCCTGAAAGTGATCGCATCTGTAAAATTGACACTTTGATGAAGGTTGTTACAATTGGCGTTTGTTTTGAATTTGAACAATCGGGTCTATTTTACAATATTCATTCAATTTCAGCAAGACTTTTTCAATGAAATTAGTATGCTCAAAATTAATTTGTTATTTTTTTTGTCTGGATGAATTTTTTTAATTTCAACACATCTTTCATGGTTTTAATCTAAATATATCACATTGAATTAGGTGAATTTTTCGCTCGCTATGGTAACATTTAAAAAATGGGAAATTCTAACCACTCGGCGGTGTGGAAAAGTGCATATGCTCTCACAGCTGATTATTTCAAAAATTTTCAAAAAGACGGTTTTTAAAAAAAATTTTTTTGAAAACTTCCACTATTTTGGGCTTTTGACTGTTCTAAGGCTCAATCTGAGCCCAATCCCTAAGCCTAATCTCAGGGCTAATGAGCTAATGTTCATTTTAGTACACTTCTCCATCCAAGAAGACAAATCATCAAATTTTGAAAAATTAACCTGTTTAACGGTTTTTCAGGCTCTGGCGCCCAATCATTGTTAGACTTACAGACCTACAGAGTGACGGCAGACAAACCGTCTATAATAGTCCATTTTTTCTTACGAAATGCACTTAAAAAATTAAGAATTCACTTTAATAAAAAGTAAGGAATTAGCTGCCGCATAGTTTTGAGTGCGTGTTCATTTTCATAATATTTTCATCTATTTTATTTCATAAATATTTCATATTTTCATTTTTAACGGTTTTTTTTCTATATTTCAAATCAAATCATTATTTTGACAGCTCGAATAATCTGAATCGGAATCTGAAATCTGAATTGTGATGAAATGAATGTATCACGTACCCTGTACAGAAAATTTTAAATTATTACATTTTTAAAACAATTCAATTGATGTAATTGAAAAATGTAATTAAAAATAAAAACATTTAAAGGTGTTCTACAATTCGTAAGTAAGTTTCCACAAAAAACGTTTTTAATAAGAAAAATAAATCGGGTGGGACACAATGTTCTATGCAATATACTAAAATATGTTAAAAATATGGGAAGTAAAACCCTTAGTTTTGACGTTTCACTCAAAACAAAATCGCATTTAATTGCGAGAGTATGGAAAGGCTTTCCATAATGAGATTACTCAAAATATTTGGTCTGACCATCAAACGTGAGATATTTTTTTTGAAAATTTAAACTGTTAGTTGAAAATTAGACACAATTCTCGCACATTTGTATAAAAAATGAAAATTATTAACTTCCGATCCTGTTAGGTTAGAGCTAAGCAAATGGCATCATTTTCCAAGCCAACGTACGTACTTACAGTGTCTGTTCAAATCCGATTCTCTCATGACACAATGAAATACATTATTTTTCTTGAATTTATTGAAAACTACTCTCATACTTCATTTTTTATGACCTCATCAATCACAAAAAAACCATTATATGTCAACATTTTATTTCGGAAGTTAATGCAAATCGATCAAATCCTGTATAAATTTCATCAACCACATCCTGAACAATTGAAGCAATTTTAAAGCAATACAGTTGTCTAGCTTTTTTTTTTTTAATGTGATAAAATGACATGCAAAATAAATAAGGGCCTTTTCGTCAATTCAAATTACAAAAATTGTTTTCCAATTTACTCGATATCTCAAATGTGTGTGTACTAACAAATATGTTTATAATATGATGTTAACAAGGGAAATGATTTTTATTTCCTTTTTTTTGTGTGTATGTGATTGTACTCTGTAAATTGTTACAACTACCATTCTTTTATTTATTTATTTATTTTATGTGTACATTAGTTTGTATTACTTTCCATTATATAAATGTACATTTTGATGTTTGAAATTCGATTTTTTTTTTTGGTACTTTTCATATTTATATTTGCAATTCTTTTGTATTCCAAATAATGTGTTGTTTTGTTATTTTGAATGAATACAATTTTATTTTCTCATTTTTTTGTGTGTGCGTGTGTTCGTAGTAACAACAATACAAAAGAATAATCATAAATAGGTAGCAACTGTATATTATTTATGATCCTCTTGGGATTTTGACGGAAATCTTTGAAATGTTTCAAATGTACACACACACACACACACATACACACACACACGTTTTGGTTAAATGATACACATACAAGTTACAAGAAAAAAAAAAACAAAAAAGTGTTTTCACGTGCTGTATTTTCATTTCATTTTATATTGTGTTTACTTTGGGAAGTAAATTCATGGTACCAAGACAAAAATATCGATGATTTGCGTTATTTTTTGACGATGCGGTAGAAAATTGATGAATAAAACGTATCATTTACTTTGACACTTTATATTATTAAAGAGAAAAGAAGAACAATATTTCTTTGTTTGTATATGTTTAAATAAAGTAAGAAGAAAAAGAAAAGAAACTTATAAATGGTTAAAATCTGTGCGTAAACAAAAAAAACGATACACAGTGGGTGGTTCTAAATCATATAATAATAAATAATGATATTGTTATTATTGTGTTTCCCATACCCTTACAGTAAAATAATAATAATAAAATGAACCTTATTTTTTCTTTTATTTATTGTATAAGGAGTGTTTTCTTCTCCAAGGTTTTTTCCCTTTCTTTCCATGTAATAAATGTCTTTTTTAAGTGTATATATTTCTTGCTCTATTAAGTTTTGAATTACTAATATTTAATATACAGAGTTATTTGGGAGAAATATAATATTAAAAAAAATGTTTCATATTGAGTTATTGTTAGGCCGAGGAAAGTCTTTTATACTTTTCCGGTTATTCCCCACTTAAAATTTGCCGAAACTATTAAGGGGAGTATATTTTTTAAGTATATTTTTAATAAAAAAAAATCGTTCTTTCTTCTCTAACTTTGAAAATTCTACAAAAATGTAAATCATCCAAGCCAAACATGCTCTTATATTAAAAAAAATCTCAATTCTCTCCCTCCCCAGAACAGTTTCAGCTGCCATTTTTTGATTTAATTTTTTTTTTATTTTCTACCATTTCAATTAGGCTAAGTTAGATTAAGACAGAAGAAAATGGAGGTTTTTGTAGAGATTTTCCTCTAATAATTTAAATTAAATCAAAGTAAAATTAATATGGTCAAAACCATTAAATTTTTTAAAAAAGCATTATATTTTGTTTAAAGCCACCCCTTGGTAAAACAGCATACAGTTAAGTCGCAATGAAATTGTAAATAGCTAGAACACAACAATAAAGATTATTATTATTATTATTATTATTTTCTACCAGATAATACTCTCAACTTATCAAATGCGTATAGCTTTATAGAATTACGTACAAAAATTTCGCTATAAACATTTTAACTAGAAATTTTAGTTTTTTTAATAAAATTTTAAAAATATCACGAATTCCTTCATATTTGGTTTTAAACTTATAAGAAAATAATGAAAAAATCAAATAATCATTATATTTAAGAAAAATTTACCAAACAGCAAAATATGTTCATTAAATATTTTTTTGCCCGGTATATTATATACATAAAATATATACATATATACATTAAAAACTAAGATTTTAGGTTATGCAACAACAAAAAATGTTCGGTTTAGGATTTTTTAAAAAAAATTTTTTTTCACCAAAAATATACTTTTTTACTTTCCCCCCCACCAAGATTTTTGAGACAAAATAAACCGGAAAAGTAGAAACGACTTTGCTTGGCCTTATGTGAAAAGTATTTGAAATTAAATATGGAAGGGCTCCATCGTGGTTCACCTTTTCAGTATATAATAAGATTGTGGTATTGTACAGTGCAGTGGTTAGCGTGTTGGACTATCAATCTTAAGGCTGGCAGTTCGATTCTCGCTCCCGCTATTAAACTTTACAATCTCAAATGTCCCTTTTTCCATCTACTCAATTTGAGTTAAAGTCTAGATAAAAGTGGCGACTGCTTGGAATGACAGGATAGAAACTAAGGTCCTCGGATGATGATAACGGGTATGCACAATGGGCCCAACTGATGGCCTGAGTGCAGACTTAATCTGATCTGATCTGATATAATAGTCTAATTGTTTGAAAGCAAAAAAAATTATCTCAGTCTTGCGCCAAAGGATGCCGAAAAATTTCCATTTTCAATACAATTCAATTTTCCTCTTACATGTTTACAAATATCTCAAGGTAATATATCCTGTTCCTATATCTCTAAACACATAACAAGATAACATTATTATCTTTTTACAAGTTATTCAATATATTAACAAAAGATATTGATAAATTTAGATCAAACGTTCTTTGAATGTAAACAAGAGCTTATTTTACCTTTGCTATTAATAGAAAAAAAATTGCGTGTTTTTTACAATGAAATAAGAAGTAAACAAAGAAATTCTAAAGCTCTTCATCGATACAAAAGTAAAAAAAAATATTTTAAAACATCCTTTTTGAATTTAAAATTTGAATAAATTTCACCACGTAGCCTTGTGTGTATGAAGTTCATGCCTCAATAAAATATCAATTTTACCACATGTTTCACTCTGATTACTTTTCAGTCATTGTGCTGCTATGCGTAGGATAGCAAAGTAATTAAGTAAATGAATTCTATTTTTCTTTTATTTTTTTTTAGAATTGTATTTTATTTTATGTTTATCATGTTTATTTATTCATATTGAATTGCGTTTAAAGAAATTTCAATGATAATAAAAATTATACAAATATAGCTGATTGAAATCGTTTTGAAAAACTACAAGACTTGGCTTGGGTGACATTGAAATGCACTTTTAAATATTATTTTATGGCAAGGGTTTTCATAACTTTGAAATTGATATTCTTGTATTTGTTTTGTTCAAAGAATTCTTTTAAAAAAGTTCTTTTTTAATAACTGTGTATTTTTTATTTATTTTAAAAATATTTCAGTTAAATGAATAAATTAGCATAAGAGCTGAAGAAAATTTTATATTGTAATTTATTCGTAAACGGTAGAAAAGGGAAAAAAGTAGACAAAAAACAAGAAAAGTAAAATATGAGGAATAAAGTATATGCAAATAAATAGAAATTTCTCTGGAATCACGTAATTCAATTTATATTTGCGTTAAATGTATCTTTTCATTTCTGTACGTTTTGTGTTTGATGATGGTATAATGTAAAAGAAAAAGTACAGAGAATTTAAATGTTTTTTCTTCTTCTTGATACAATTTTATTTTATTTTCATTTCTTTATGATTTCGTTTTATTATTCCAATTGCAATCATATGATTTGCATTTTTCAATCGGATCCTTTCATTCTTATTTATTTATTGTACTCATCATTAAACAAAACAGAAAAAGTAAATTTACGAAACAGAAAATGATTCATGAAGAAATGCAAACAATCAGAGATGCAATTTATTTTCCGTTTTTTATTGTTTTTCCATCCTTTTTTTCACTTTTTAAATGTTAAATTGGCTGAATTTGACCCATAAACTGCCGCTGGTCGATTTTTCGACCATAATTTTGGAGCCGGATTTCTTCTAGAAGTTCTCAAAATATTTTTTTTTCAAATTTACAATATTAATATTAAGACAGTTATTACTAGCAGAAGATGAAAAGTCATGTTATTTTTCCCTCTTCGTACAACATTTCTGTACGTATTTCTGTGGTATTATACGACACTTTCAACCTTCTCTCCTGTAAAATTTTTGTATGAAACTCAAAATTTTCATCTAAACGAAAAATGATCACTGTTACGCAAAGAACAAATCCTAGAAGAAAGTTTTGCTCTAAACTCAATATTTCTAGGAGAGGCGGTTAATGGGTTAAGTTAAAATTGATAGTAAATTTAGTCGGAGTGTCGTGAAATTTGTTATCAATTGGTTCAAAAGATAAAATTTTCATTTCAATTAAAATTAAGAAAATTTTAAATTTTGCTTGAATTGAAGTACTGCCTAATAAAAATTTCAATTAATGTAACTTCTTTCAACATTTTCTGTTTTTTTTCTCTATAGAAACTTGAACTCAATCAACATAATGAATTTATTTTTATCTCCATAGAAATCTTGGAAAGCCATTGAAACAAAAGTTTAACTTATTCATTTATTCACTATAAATGATATTTATTTTGTTGATGTTGTTGTTGTTGCTCCATCTGATTATTTTCTTCTTTGATACAATTGTTAACAATCACATTGTTTTTCTTGCATTGTCCTAAAGAATTCTCGCTTTTATTTGCCTTTTGTTGAAACATCAATTTCATAATTGACGTAAATGGAAATTCGATTGTAATTGACAAGACAAAAGATAACAATAGAGTTAAAATTATATTGGAAACCGAAATGGTAAACTGAAAATTATTAGAATTGGAATTTACTTTAATTAAAGATAATTTTTTGTTACAATTATATTTAACCCTTTTAATGCATGTGTGAGGAGTTGGAAAAATGAAATTTTTAGGATATATAATGAAATTACATACACTGTAAGTTGAAAACCCCCGGCAGTACAAATTGATTTGGTCTGCAGACAGAGATCTTTGATTTATGCTTACAGGGTGTTTGATGAATGAAATTTTTTGTTAATTTTGATCAAATTCGAATATTATGAGCACTCTTCTAGTCAATGCATCAATGCTTACAGTGTATAGATTCCTTTGGGATCAGTATAAGATGGACATCAAAATTAAAATCTGCTCACAGTATGCAACGAAGGGTTAAATCATATAAATAACTTACGATAGTTAAATTTGTAATTTTAGTAAAACCCAAATTATCAATGAGAACTGATTGCGTTATCTTATGCACTAAATACATGCTATATGTCAGTCTAGCCAATATTTGAAATAATGGAAAATTGAAAAACCTAAATAGAAAACCTGTAAAATAAAAAATTTATGAAAATTGATTAAAGTAAATGGATCCTTTCATTACCCTTTTGGTTTTCTTTAACATCGTTAATGACAATAAAACCACCAATCAATACTAAAATGCTCAGTAAGTGCTTTGTGAAAAACACATAAATTGATATCCATATAGCTGGTCTCTTGAAATTGTAATTATAAAAGATGATTGATGTACAGTAGGGTATCATGCCAATCAAGCATAAAATTATAATGATGGTGAGTTGGAACTGAAATTCAAAGGAAAAAAAAAATTAAATTGAATTGAAAAAAGGTATGCAACAGATTTTTTCTTTCTAAGAAGATTATCCTTCAAGTTTATTATTAGTTTTTTTTTCTAATTATAAAAAGTACTGATTTTGTTAAAAGCACCTTTTTTCATTCAAAAACATCCTTCCTGTTAATGTGTTTTCAGAATTAAAATAAAAAAGTTTTTCTTTTGTGCAAAAAAAGGTGTCAATTACCACATTTTCATTACCTTTTTAAAAACTCCTTTAATTGTGATGCTTTTCAACTCTTTATAATAGGCACCAGCTGCTAATCCAATCAAATAATTGCCAGCATTATTGTGTGTTGCAATATAAAATTGCCAAGCTTTACTTAGTGAAATATACTTGTAAACTCTATAAAAATAAAAGAAATAACATTAATGTTGTCGTTCTTGACAGTTATTAAAAGAGAAAGAGAGAAAAAAAGCTTTTAAAAATTCATGTGCTACACTCATATAGTATGAAGGAAACCAAGATATGTGGATAAGTATGTCATGAAATGCACTTACTCAGGTGGTGTAAAATGAATTCCATCCATTGCATTTGTGTATGTCAATATTGCTGGGATAAAAGTGGCAATTAAAATGGAAGTAAGAAAAATGTATAGTCGGTATTTGGGATATTTGAATGCAAATGATAGGATGATAACACCAATGATGGCATTTTGAAAATCTGCAGAGAGATACCATGAATGTCCTATGCAAATTGCATTGGGATGATAGTAGTTGTTGATGTACAAAAGGTTACTCCATCCATTTACACGACAATTTTCCTGCTCTTGTAGAAAATTTTTCATTAAAAAAATATTAGATGGCATGAAAAGTGATGATAATTGGAGTAAAATAAAGACTGCATAAACTGGTGTTAGTCTTAAATAACGTAAAACTATTGCTACAATTCCTACAACTGGTGTAATATTTTTAAATTGATGAACTAACTCATTGAATGCAAGTGCCCACATAAATCCACCGATGATGAAAAACATTTGTACAATGTAGACACCATTCATGAGGAACATGCCAGATAATGAGTGAAATTTTTGTTCAAAATACTCTGGACTTTGTGTTGGATGACGCAATAAATCTCGAACAACATGTCCATAAATGATAAGAAATGTAAATATTACTCGGACTGTTTGAACACAACCCAATTCAAGTGCCAGTTCTGTTGTGTTAATAGATGTTAGCTTAACCCAGTTTTGTCTTAATGCAAAACAGTACAAATATTTCTCGAATGTATCTGTGAAATTGTACACATTTCTAGAGGTCAATCAGATAAATACTAAAATAATAATTTTCAACATACTTCTATAATCTCTTCTCAAATAGTTGTATAACGAAGCAATAACAATTATGATCGATATCAGTCCAAATAACGATACAAGTAAATAATCATTACAGTTATCAGTGGGAAAATAATGTGTCATCATATCCTTTTCTTTACAGTAAACAATTCGTGAATAACCTTGTAATCCATACTTTTCTATCAACCTACTGTTGACACACATATTTACAAATCTGTCATATTGTAATTTTATCCGTTGTGTGAGGTCATCGGCTTTTGAGTTATTGAATGCTCGATCAATGTACTGGAAAATTGAAACAATTTCACATCTTAATATCAAAAAAAAAAAAAACTTAAGTCAAGATCAAAATTCTTACTTCATGTTCATATTCAAATGGAAGTGTGTACTTTAAACTGTTCATTGGCGTTGTATGAATTTTATCCATGCACCATTTCAAGCACAGTCCACTCAAGATTATGTCATGTCGATTATTTCGTCTTGTATCACTTGAATATTTCTTTAAATTTCATATTTTATTTATTTTTTCAAGTTAATTTTAATTTAAAAAAATACCTGAACCAAATTCCAAACAGTTGAAGTGTTATCCGGTTTGATAACTGTCAGAACGATGCAATATTGAAATTCCTCACCTGCATCTAGGAAACATTCCTTTTGATCATCAACTGAGTAAAGTGGTGGCACTTTATGATATTTCTCTACTGTGAACGAAGCACATAAATGTTAGTTACAGTTTTTCCTTCCATTTAATATGGCTTACTTACAGTCAAGATCTCCACTTGTGACATGTGACATAAATATTTGTGAAAAAAATATGAGAAATACTTTACATGTTAGAGATGTCATATTATTTTTAATATAAGAGTCTCTTTCAAATATTCTATTCAAAAAAATATGCAATTTAAAAATGTGTTATATGACATTTTAACAGTTACTGATGCAACATGCAAATACAACTGACATCAGTTGCTAAAGTTAAACTTCTTTATTTCATAATATTATTGTTCAGCGGCATTCAAGTGCAACACATTATTATTATTATTATTATTTATTACAAAACAAAAATACACAACAAGTAGCGCTCTTATTTTAAAAAAAATATTTACAAAATAATTTTTTTGACATTTAATATATGAAACACATATTAAAAATGGTTCTAAGCCAAATACGTATTTTGAATATAATATGTAACATTGAAAGTGAGTAATTTTTACTGTAAACAACAAAATTACCCCAAGGGTGAATTTATATGTTGATAAATGTATTATAAACAGTCATTTTGAGTTCTGAGTAAAGATGATAAAAAAATAATATTATGATCTTCAATGTATGATGAATCATTTTTGATTAAAAGACATTTTCAAGCGTATTTTTGACATTAAATCTTAAAATACCTCATTGATTTTGTTAAATTTCTATCTTTGAGTGTCGCGTAAAGGCATGATTTACAGCAAAATGTGGTAATTTTAAGGGGAAAGTTGAAATTTGACTTTAAATCCTGTTGTAAGTGATATGTCAATTTTATAGGTTACAGTTAAATTAAATTATATCAGGTATCAGATATTGCATTTAAACAAGGCGTCTCCATCTTGATTAAAATTCTTAAGCCAATGCTTTACCACTTCAGCCTCTTCTGTTTTTGTGGTAATGAGATTGCATTACATACCACATTTGCTTTTATTTGCAATGCAGATCAGATCAGATTTCTAGGGCGGTCACATGAGAGAAGAGAACCAGATCTCAGACCTACTGACGGGTCCATTGTGCATACCCATTTATTATTATATCTGATGCAGAAGAAACTAAATTTAGAGAAAAAAGTTTTCTAGACTTGGTTCAGTTCAGGAAAGTGACCACCCCTTCTCAGAAAGCTAAGCAGGGCAGACGCCTTCACTTTTATGATGGAATCAATACTAGGGAAGTACCCACCCAGCGTGATACCACGCAATCTCGCATGCTTGGGACATACACAAAGCAGATATGTAGCAGTGTCAGAGCAGAATTTGCACATTTGATCTCTTGAGTCAAAATGACTGAGATGACGGTACTGTCTGATCAGTTGTCTAGATAAACTGGAATCAGGTTCCTTGATAAAGAGACGAGTCTACCTAAGAGTACCCGCCTGATTGGAACACCATTCCCGGATAAATTTGTAATTAGTGGGCTATACTACCAGACCCAAAGTGTATACAAGCATACGCCAACCCACCACCAATTCGTTCTTAGCTTTAATTTTGTCATCCGAGTCAGACGCATTATTTTTAATGGGAACAAAAATTCGAAAAGAAATAATGTGTGAATTTGCTAGGATCAAATTCAGTATTTATGAGATGAAATACTACACGTTGACTCCTAAGCTACGACTCCCCCTTATTAGTCACATTTCACAGATAAGGGAAAATTTTCTTTATCCTTAATTTGAAGCTTGTATGTTAACTAAATTCCATGAAAATATAGAAAATCATCAACATAAATATTTATTTTTAAGGCACATTATGAAAAAAATGTTATCGTTTATTAAGGCTCATTAAATTAACATGATCTTAGAAAAAAATTACTAATGCTCGAAGTAATTTTCATTTTTATATTGTGTGTGTATAAAAAAACCTTATACATGAAGATGAAAAATAAATATTCTAACTTTACATTACCACAAAAAAAAAAATCATTAGACTGTAAGTTTAACATCAATTTTTTTTTAAATTTAATATACATATTCGGTGACTTTTACTTCCTGACACAATGCCACGACATAGCTAATTATGTGCGTGTAGTTTACTACGGAAACCATGACTAAATGAAAATTATAACGAAAATTTATATTTTGTTATATTTATTTATTCTCGAGTAAACATGAAAATTATATTTTATTATCAAAAACATTATTATTATTATTTTTAAAGAAAGTACTTAAACTTTTACAAAATAGAGCTTTTCTAAAACCACGTTTCTGGGTATCATTGTAATAGTTATAATCATTGAAAACCATATTTATGGCCATATTATTTTTGCATCAGTATTATTATTATATGACCGAAAAATATTTCTTGTACTAAACAGATTATAAGAGTCATGTAAAATAATAATCATTGACATAAATTGTGTGTGTGTGTGTGTTTGGTACACGTTGACCCTAAGCTACGACTCCCCCTTATTAGTCACATTTCACAGATTAAGGAAAATTTTCTTTATCCTTAATTTGAAGCTTGTATTTTAAAAAAAAAAAAAAGAAAAAAAAAATTAAAGAAAATATCATCAGAAACGATGGAAATAAAAACAACAACAACAACTAAATTCCATGAAAATATAGAAAATCATCAACATAAATATTTATTTTTAAGGCACATTATGAAAAAAATTTTTATCGTTTATTAAGGCTCATTAAATTAACATGTTCTTAGAAAAAAATTACTAATGCTCAAAGTAATTTTCATTTTTATATTTCATATTAAATTGTGTATGTATAAAAAACAAACATTATATGAAGAAGAAAAATAAATATTCTAACTTTACATTACCACAAAAAAAAAAATCATTAGACTGTAAGTTTAACATCAATTTTTTTTTCAATTTAATATACATATTCGGTGACTTTTACTTCCTGACACAATGCCACGACATAGCTAATTATGTGCGTGTAGTTTACTACGGAAACCATGACTAAATGAAAATTATAACGAAAATTTATATTTTGTTATATTTATTTATTCTCGAGTAAACATGAAAATTATATTTTATTATAAAAAAACATTATTTTAAAAGAAAGTACTTAAACTTTCACAAAATGTAGCTTTTCTAAAACCACGTTTTTTGGGTATCATTGTAAAAGTTATAATCATTGAAAACCATATTTATGGTTATTTTATTTTTGCATCAGTATTATTATTATATGACCGAAAAATATTTCTTGTATTAAACAGATTATAAGAGTCATGTAAAATAATAATCATTGACATAAATTGTGTGTGTGTGTGTGTTTGGTAAAATTGTTATATAAACTAAAGGGTGGTAGAACTGTTTTATATTGCACTAAAAACTAACAACTATGCTTCCATTATTTGCTGCTAATGTATTTTATATCGTTGTGGCAATGTTCTCTTTACAACTACACACACACACACACAATGAAATTATAATGATGCATGAAACAAAGTTTATTTTTATATGAATACGACAGAAAATATTCAAAACAATAATAATAATAATTATTATTATTTTATAAACATATAGATATGCATATTGTGTTCATTGACATCGTGTGAGCCCTCATGCACCAGTAAAAAACTCTTTTTATTGTGTGTTATGTGTATAGAAGAGACACGAACCAGCCAACTTAATATAAGAGTCAAAATATCTATAATAAAATAATAATAAAAACAGGTCACGTCCCTTTCTGTACGTGTGTGTGCTTGTGTGTTTATTTTTTTGGTATAAATATGCAATGTGACATTCATATGTGAACTGTGTAAATTTTTCCTTATTCGTTCGTTATGTATATTAATGACTTTGCTAGATACAGCATAAGTGCTCTCTACCATATTTTGATACACATTTATGGAAAATCCTCATATGAAACATTTTATTTAGAGAAAAACCACTTGAACTGGTGAAACATGTATGAAGAGTTTTTCTCATCAAAAAATAAATAGATACATGATGAGTAGAAGAAGAAGAAGAACAATGAATTTAGCGTTAAAATAATAATAATAAAAAGTAATAATAGTGAATGTCAGTAAATATTTGGTAATTTACGCATCAAAGAATGTCATTGTTTCTTTAATCGAATATTGATGAGATGTTTTCAGTTGCTCATATGAGACAAAATTGAAATTTCATTTTGTGTTCATTCGAAATTGAAATAAGGAAAAAAATAATGAATCACATTATCATTAGTAATGTTTCGTGCTTTCAAAAGTTTTTCAGCTCAATTTAGGGAAAATCTCTTAATTTTCTTCTTCCTTATTCTAATTCTTATATGTGTTTCCCCCTCTTAATAAAATTAACATTACTGTCTTTTTTACACATATCCAGTTTAATGACAAAATATCACACACACACACACATAAACATAATTCTTACGGGAACAGTAATGTATATTATGAAAAGATAAAAACCTATTCTCTATTTATTGTATTTGAAAAATAGGTGTATAAAGAATGTGAATTTTATACATATTTAAAGGTATGTTTTTTACCTTCAATATGTTCAAAAGACGATGACGATCATCATAATAAGAACATTACAAAGCAATTTTCATGGTTTCCATGCAAAAGAATGGTTGGATAGATAATAAAAAGGAAAAATGAAAGGAAATTTTATGAAATTTATGTGTTAAAGTATTTAATATAGGGAATTCCTTTTACTTTTCTTACTAACTTACTTATTTGAACGTAGAGCGACTTTTTTTAATGTAATAATAATAATAATTATCATAAAAGGGCATAATCATTCATTTAGACGAACTTAATATATATAATTTTGTGAAAGGAAGTGCCATTATGAGAATATATGATTAGTGTTTGATATAAATTAATGGATGTCATATAACTTTTTTCCCCTCCTTCGAGGAAAAAATGGGCTCACGTGTAAGATAAAATAATGTAATAAAGGAGTCATTTCCTTTTAATTGAAGTTTTTTTATTGGAAACTTTGATGATATGACACTGCCAGAGAAATTGACATGAAATGTGCTAAATTTAAGTTGACTTATCAATCTCATTAAACAATTTCGCCTTACTTTTAAAGTAGAAAACCTCAATTTCATATAAATTTTCCATTTAACACTCAACTGCATACATTTTCACTTCCTCATGACACGTTGAAATAATAAATTAACATAAAATACATAATAAATTTCCTGCATAGTAACTCAAAATTATGTCAGATCTTTTTAAATTAAGTTAAAGAGGAATAAAAAGAGAGATGATGATGATGACGATGATATTTTAAAGTCAGGTAATATTTATATGACCTACGTCAAGTTAGCTGTCCTATCATATTAGTGTTGTAATAGTCCTTGAAATAAATTAAACAATATTTGATGAAAAAATATACCATGAATATGATTAAAGTGAGAGTCAACATTGACAAAGGTGCACATAAAAAAATTTCTCGAGTGGCTCATAATCAGTAATTTACGCCTCTTAATTTCATTTCATATTTTTGAGAGCAAGTCCTTCAAAATGAAATAAAAGTTAACGAAATCAGTTCCTAATATTTTAATTTAATTTCAGAATAATTTTCTGTATGAATTTGAATTGCCTCTTGTTTTTCATGATTAAATACGCAAACTCATGCACATGAAACTATATCAATATTTCATAAAATTCATTCACCTGTCGGCGTTGTCATCGTCATTCTTTCCAGGTGTTTTCACATATGACAACTTTAAAATTTTTGGTTTTATCATAATATGAAATAAGTGGTAAAATTTCATATAATCTCACATTAATTTTATTTGAATTAAGCACATTGTGTTTATTTAAGAGACATTTTAAGGGTTTTGTAACAGGATTTTCTAATGAGATGTTGTTATTAAAAGTACTTTTATTTAACTCATTGAAGACTGAAATGATTTTTTGTCAATTATTTGAATTTGGTTTTCTTTTCTAATGCAAAAATTTTTAAATGAAATCTAAGAACCCATTTAAAATGTCTTAAAATTAATTATTTTCCTTGTATGAGTGATTAATGGGTTAAAAATTATAGCTCTATGTATATGATGAAAGGAATACAAACGGAAGAGTTTATAAATTTTGTTCAAAAAGTAAATAAATATGAAGAAAAAAAATACAACTCAGATTAAAATTTTCATTTCATTTATCATACTTGACAGAAAGCATAATTATTCATACTTTTTTTTTCTTTAACTTGTCATACTTGTTCAAAAAATTTAATTTAAGACAAACATTTAAATATGAAAAGAAAAAAAAGCTGTACTAGAAGACTGTATTTAATATAAAATATATATGTTGCTGGATTTCCATTTATACTTTTAGCATGTATAAAATGTTAAAATGAAATTAGTTGCCAAGTAAATTCATAACCAGTTCTAAGTAATCACAGTGGTGCCATGTTGTTATATGTATACCTCGTGAGTATCATTTAATATATACGTCAAGTGTATTTTGTATAAAATGAAAAATTTTATAAGAACGAGAAAACTCATTTTATTTTAACATCTTGCTTTTGTTTTTTGCGTAGTTTTGTTGTTATTTTCTTTTTTTTATTATAATATTTATTTTTATAACCACACATTTTGTTATTCTTCATTTTCTTGTGTTTATGCTTTGTTTGCAGGAAAAAAGGTGGTTTACTGGCTTGAAATTGATGATGAAAGAATGAAAAAGAAGGCAAATGGACGCCTAATTTAGAAAATTATAAACATTTTTGCTATTCTCATCAAAAATAAGAAAAATACATTTTATATAATATGCCATAAATGTAAATAGAGCAATGACTTTACATAAATGAACAGTTATGAATTTTTATAGTTCTTGAAAGCATCGTTTTTTTTATCAAGATTTGTATACAATGAAAATGAATTCCAAGAAAATTGATATATTAAGGCATGATTGAAGGAATAATGTTTTAACATAAAAAAATGAAACGATTTTATTATTTTATTTCTGAGAATATTTATACCTAATTTTTTTTTCATGATATACCTCTGTCACAGTGATAATTTTCTATGAAAGGCCTTGGAAACTTGAAAAAGTAAGGATGTCGTATAACCCTTAAAAAACTGAATGATGTGTCTCAAATCTTTTTTTTCTTGTTAAGTCACACATTGCTGATTCTCGTTTTGTTTCCTTTCATTGTTATTTTAAATAATTGTATAACAATAGTAAATGTTTGTTTTATTTCATCGTTTCAAAAAGCGGATGCCATTTTAATCCCAAAACCATTAAATAAAAGCACACCTATGCTTTTGAGAATACAAAACATGAAATGAAGGTAATAGTTCCAGTGTGTTTCACAAAGCATGAATTGATAGAAATCTGGAAACAAAATGTACAGCAATAAGGATAATGAAACTGATGAAAATTTAGCACAGGGAGTTTCATTAAAATGTTCATCAAATGAGGCGAAAATTGAGGTGAATGAAAGAAGAACATGGCTCTCGAAACCTTTTGAGGACAGTTTTAAGGGAGTTGCCTAATATTCAGATCAGATCAGATCAGTCAGGCCAATTGTTATCATCATCCGAAGGACTTAGCTTTCATCCTGTCATCCCAAGTAGTCACCACTTTTATCTAGCCTTTAATTCAAATTGATTAGCCCGAAAAAGGGACATTTGAGATTGTAAAGTTTAATGGCCGGAGCGAGAATCGAATTTTAAAATTGAATTCTGGCTAGTAAAAAAATTCAGCATACAAAGAAGATCACTCTATTTTTTTTCAATCTTGTTCATTTCTTAAAAAGAAAAATTCACCCTGTATTTTCATAATGAAAAAAAAACATGTTTATATACTAACAAACAATAAACACGTCAAAACAAAGTGTCAAAGTACATTTCATTGTAATATTTAATGTTCATGTCACTTTCAGTGAAATTATGTGTGTACCAAAAAATTTCACATTTTGCATATATGAAAAATAACAAAAATCAGGTCTGAAAAGAAATTATCAAAAAGAAGAACAAAAATACGGATGTTATTTTTTTATTAAACATACACACATATTCACACAATTTGGGATATTAAATGAGCAAAAGATACGAAAAATACTTTCCCCAAGAGAATTTCCATTTCATTTTCATAATGGCTGAATCCTGTCAAATAATATTATTATTATTATTATTAACTCTATACAATGTTTCTCTTTTTTTTCAAGGTTTTCTCTGTTGTTTAATATTTCAATGTGTCGTCCAGACGATAAAAACCTTTTAATTTTGCAAGGTTTTACAAATTAAAACGAATTATCTTTCATGTGTGTATTGGAAATGGAATTAAATGAACAAAATCCGGATTTTAATTCATATTTTGACAAGGAATATCATTCTGAAATCGTTGAATTATATTTTTATCATGAAATTATTGTTTAAATGGAATATATGAATTGTGAAATGTAAAATCGAGAATTTCGATAATTGAAAACCAAATAAATCGTTAACGTCAGTTCATGAATATTAACTGAATCTGAAAACTAAAATTTCTGAAATTGTTGATTGAGCGACATTTGAATGTGGTAGACATGAAAAATTAACAGATTATTATTTTTTTGTGTATGTAAAATGCTCATTAAAACTTTCCAGACATGCTTTGACAATTCAACTCAATCGAATTAGAAATTAAATTCAAATAAGCTTGTTAAAAACAAATACAAATTCTCTGAAACCACCAATTACAAAATATTTAGTAGACAAATTTTCATTTTGAGATAAAATTACAATTCAGTTCAAGTTTTACTTGAAGTTAAATTCATATTGATTTTGAAATGTTAGCACAAACCCAACCTTAATACATTTGATGATAAATTTCCATGAATCCATTAATTTTAACCTGTTTTGCAAGCAAATTTTAATGAGAGCAGATTCCGTTCAAACTTCATGTTATGACTTGAATGTGAAAAAAACACAAGAAATAGAATTTAATTACAACATTACGACCCATAATTGATATTCCAGTCAGGTGTTTCATGAATAATTGATGTTAAAAAGTGTCTTTTTGCCTTTTTTACAGGTAAAATAACCTTTTTTTTGATACTTTTTCCTTTAAATACGTTATTTTAAGTAGTAAAACAGTAAAATTAAATAAAATAATTAAAAGCATATTTTCTAACACTCTTTTGCCTAGACCAAAATATAATTTATTTAACAACGAGAACAGGTGTGTGACATCAATAAATAGAAGCACTTACACTACTTTGCAAAAGGTGATTCAATTCAATTGTGAAAGTTAAACGCCTGGTATTTTTTCTTCTTTCGTTAATTACCTTTCATTCTATATTTAATATTTTATTAAGCAAATAATAAATTTTTTCTTTATTACTATTTATTTTTAGCTACTTATGCATTGACGGGAGAAACACCATCATCTTCATATTGGGAAACACCATTCGCCCAACCATATTTTGATAATACGACAAAACGTGAAATTACCGCAACAGTAGGACAATCAGCACTGTTAAATTGTAGAGTACGAAATTTAGGTGATAGAGCTGTAAGTATCACATAATATTTGTATAATAATTTGTTGTTTATTTACGTGAGAATGAATTTGAGAATAATGTCGACATCTCATCCTAAAATTTTTTTTTTTTATAAGAAATGTTTTGTTATTTTAATTTGATTTTTATGTGAAATGAGAAACTTATTTTTCTTGTATAAAAAAATGGGAAATTCCAACCACTGGGCGGTTTAGAAAAGTGCATTTCGATGGGACTCGTTTCATTGAATATAATTAAGGTTTAATTTTAATAATTATACCGCCATTTGAAAATAACCGCCATTTTGAAAATAACGGCCATTTTGAAAATTTTCCGCCATTTTGAAAAACTTTTGCAATTTTGAAAATTTAAAAAAAATATTTGAAAAAATCGGACATTTTGGGCTCTTGACTGTTTTCAGGCTCTGAAGCCTAATCCCTTAGCCCAATCGCTGAGTCCAATCCTTGAGTCTAATTTCAGAGCTAATCAGTTAAAGTTCATTTTAGTAAACTTCTCCACCCAACAAACAAATCAGCAATTTTTTAAATTTGTAACCGTTTTTAACGGTTTTTCAGGCTTTTGAGGCTCTGGAGCCCAATCCATGAGCCCAATCTCAAAACTAATGATTTTTGACAAATCCTGATCACCTCCTCTGTCTAATAAAAAAAACTGACCTCGCTTTGATGAACCATGCCGGAGTTATGGATAGCGATCAGTAACAGAGTGACGGCGGACAAACCGTCTGTAATAGTGCATTTTTTCTTACGAAATGCATTAAAAATATGCATGAGAGTGCGCATTGTGGTCAAAACGGCATTTCATGATATTTTTAATTCAATGTAAGTTTAAAAAGCCCGCAAATCAATCAAACTGCTCAAATCTGTGGAAGTTTTGCAAGAAATGTGCGTTTTTATTTGTTTGGTCTCCGAAAAAACGTGGCATACTTATCCAAGTAATTTTAAAGTCACTGCCATTCATCCGAAATTTAAGATTTTTTCATTTAAAATATATGAATGTTGCGTGTAGTAAAGAAAAAAAAACCAATATTTGTATTGTGACAACGCAATTCGAATTGGTAACTTAATAAATCATGTCATTCATATTTTAGTAGATGAAATACAAGTCACTTAAGTAAAATTGAATAAATGAAAACTTATCAATATTTTCTTGTAATATTCAAAGAAAATCGAATTCAAAGAAACAAAAAACCTATTATTTGATTGGACATTTTCCACAATTCATTAAGGAGAGACCTTTTATTGTCCATATCTTCTTATTGTTTTAATTATTTATTTTTTTTTTGTTATTGCTCAAGAATCATTTGACACATTAATAAATAATAAACAAAAGAATAATATTGAAGTGACTTCCCACTCATGTATTAAAATTTATTGCTTGTGGTATCACTTCTCAAAACAATAATACACGAACTTCATTAATTTCCCTTGAGACAATCAATAAAGTGGTACAAGCATTTGTTTGTTCTTTGTTAGAACAAAAAAAAAATTGAAAAAGTTATTGCGAATGATTTTAATAAGCGGATTTTAATTTGAATGATAAAATTAAAGCTTTGTTGTTACATATTTTAAAGCATTTCATTCAAGTTAAAAATAAATGATTGATAAAACGGGTCCTTAAAGCGCAATTTTTTAGTTCTCGTCAAATAAAGCAATAAATGTGACATTGCACCTGTACAGAAAATAGAAGAAGAAATCACAAACAAATGAAATTTGGTACACGAGGAAGGTGGCACATCTTTTTTTCCTTTTTGGTTGATTTTTTACTATGCAAAGCATTAAAAAAAAAATCAGTCAAGGTAAGGTCAATAAAACTTTTTCTTCTCCTAAATGTTTAAAAGAAAAAATTTCGCCACGTGCTTGAACATTGATTTTTTCCTCATTTATTGGCCTTGTAAAGTAAAAACTTTGCAGAAAAATTAAATTAATGCTGAATAAGATTTTTTTTACTTGAACATGATGAAACATTAAGTATTTGTTTCTAAAGTAAAAAAAACTCATTTGAAGTTTTCCTGAAGATTTAACTAAGATTTTGAATTTCCTCACAATAATTTTCATTGGACAACCTTTTTTTCAAATTAGTAGCTTTTGTTTGTGTTTTGCAATGAGATATGGTTAACGATCACGTTCGACGTTTATTTATTTCGAATATTTCATTTATATTTCCATCTTATGTTTATTGTGATATTTTTTTTTACAATAACTAATTTGATATTTTCTCAATGCACTACGATTGAAATTCCAATGAATTGAATGAAATGCGCAAAATATGCTAGATTTGATTTAATTTAAAATATTTTCACTGAAAAACTTCAAAATGAAGAACGTGAATCCTTTTTTTCTAATAAAATAGCATTCAAAAATAAAATGTAAAATAAATTCAAGGAAAAAAAATTAAATAAAACAAACATTTTATGATTGTCGATTTGTTTCGCTAGAAAATCACAAATTGATACATTGAATTCTTGTGATGCATCACGTATTTCTTTAGAAAAATATAAATTTGTACTTCAAATTTCACATAAATATTTTTCAAAACTTTATTACTTTTAATTTTCTGTCATGCAAGTGTCTTATTAGTTGAAATAAACATAAATTTAATAACAATGAATTTCAAGTTAAATTTCAATTTAAATTTCACGATATTTTGACATTAATTTAATTTTCCAATTCAAATTTCAGGTAACATGGCTACGAAAACGTGATTTACACATTTTGACTGTTGGCATTTTAACTTATACAAATGATCAAAGATTCCAATCATTACACACAGAGGGTTCAGATGAGTGGACACTTCGGATAACGACACCACAACCACGTGATTCTGGCACGTATGAGTGTCAAGTTTCAACAGAGCCAAAAATTAGTCAAACATTTAGATTAAATGTTGTTGGTAAGTATTGCACTGTTTAATATTTAACTTTTTAATTATGTCAAAGAGACGATGAGTGAGTAAACATTTTAAGAGCATTGGATTTCAATTAGTGATGTTATGAAATTTACATTGTCATTCAAAATTTCTTGTTAAGTAGTTTTTGATTACATTACGAGTTTTCATTAAATTTTGATTGGCTTTTGATTTAATGAAAATCAATATTTTTAGGTTATTAACGTGAAATGAAGTGTATTGTGATATTACTGAAAATGATTGCGGTGAAATCAATTATAGAGAAATTTTTAAGAGCAAAATTACATGATTTACTCAATTTAAGTCTGAAGATGACTCAAATTCAATGAAAACATTTAAATTTGCATCTCATCAATTCAATCAACAATCGTCTTAAAAGCTTTCAATTCAGACAAACAAAAATGCTCATTTAAGCATAAAATTCAATCCATTTAAATTCATTTATTTTCTCACAATTAAAATTAAAATAAATTTTTAATTGAACTTCATATCCTTTTTCGATATCTGCACAATAAATCTTAAAGGATTAAAATACATTTTAACAATTGATAGCACACTATTAGCTTAACTATCAATCTTTCCTTATATTGCCTTTTAAAATTTGAAAAATAACAACAAAATAAATGAAATAAGTAAATAACTATACACATAAAGAAAGGAAATGGAAATAATAATTGAATAATAAATTGAAATGAATTTTCTATCCAAATTTCTGTGTGTGTGTGTCTGTGTGTGGGTGTGTGTCACTGTACGTCATTTCAATTTGAAACATAAGATAAACACAAACAACTTGGGATTAAAATGTTGAATTGATAATAAAATTTTAAAAAGGAATTATTTGACAACAAAATTAACAAATCAACAGAAATTTGTTTTCGATTGAAAGGATATTACCAAGATTTTGTTAAAGAACAAAATTTATTTGCTGATTCAAATTTTATATTTACAATTCACTATTGAAAAATATAAAATGAGATAGACAAAAATTAAATTATTAAGCTTCATGTCGATTTCTATTCTTTCTTTCACTTTAAATTTAAAACAACCTGGTTGCACTTAAATTTAGGTACACTTGTTTAATATCCCAAGCCATATGGGATACGATTTCCATTGATGCTGAAAGGGTAGTAAAACCAAGCACCTTACTAAACGTTCGCCTGGCATTCAAATAATGTGAAAATATCATTATAAAATATTGAAAACAAGTCTAAGCTTACTTACCCATACGGTTCACAGATAAATAAAACTTCTCATGCTTTTTTATTAAAAAGAAAAAAAAAGCAAACGATCTCACAATTTTATATTTTTTTTTTACTATTCCATAAATGTTTTATATTGGATAAAAGTTTGCTTCATCATGTGTGTTAAATAACAAAAAAAAAAATCCCATTGAGAGAAAAGATTTGATTGAAAATTAATGACAGGAAATGGATTTTTATTCCCATTTACTCTTTGTATAAATGTTTTTATGTGTATGTGTGTGTGTATCTGTAAAAATTGAATGAAATATAAAATACCATACATTTTTTTTAATGTATTTAATATGAAATGAGAGGAAAAAAGCATCTTAGAAAAATAATAATCATTCATAATTTTTTATTGCTTTTGTGAATATTTATTCCATTTCCTTGGATTATTCCTTATAAAAGTTTTGTTCTGATTCAGAGATTTTTTTTAAAAAAATGATGCCTCAAATTCCTTTTCTTTAACAAACATCAAAGAATATCAGTTCAGTTACCTTTGTGAAATTGTGATTCTTTGTATGGATATTTCATTTATAATTTTTTAAGGATTTTACTTAATTCACTTTGGGATATCATTAAAAAGATGTTAAAAGTTTAAATGATATACAAACAGAGCATTTAAAAGTAAGATAAATTCTGTCCCTAAAGGAGAATTTCCTTGAAAATTATTTAAAAAGTGATTCATTGCAATATGTGTTGAAAAATTTTTTGTCATGTCATGTTTAAGTAAATATTTTCGTTTGTTCATCTGTGGAAAATAATAATTAAGATCTAAATTAACCACAATATGTCTCTCAAAATTGAAACATGACATAAAATTTTAGAGTGGAACTTTAAATTATTTAATAAAATTTTATCTTTCTAAATAATATACCTTGAAAAATGAGAGTCAGGAATGAGTTTTTTTAAAGATTTAAGTGCATTTAGATGTGAATTTGAAGTCGGCCCAACACTGTTCATTCTCATGTTGAACTTTGTTGTTTTGGCGTTGAAAGAAGTTTCATTTGTAATATATGCTGACGATCTCAAGATTGTCCATCCCATTCGTTAATTCGACGACTCCTTGTGATTAAAGTCGGTACTTGAAAAATTTACAACATTGTGCACTACAACAAGAGCATCAATAAATGCAAATCAATGACAATGATACGAGCACCATCTCCTTTGATTTTTAACTACTCTTTGTTAAACCAATCTATGGCCAAAGTAACTCAAGTGACCGATCTCGGAGTTATTTTTAATTCTAACTTTGACTTCACTGTCGACCATGTTTTTAGAATTTCTAAAGCTAAATCAATGCTGAGCTTTATTCTTCGTCAAGCCTCTGAATTTCTTGAAGAGTTGAGTTAATTCTTTTTTATGCTTTCATTCGCTCGGTTCTCGAGTATTGAAGTGTGGTTTGGTCGCCTCATTACCAGCAGTATACCACTAGAATTGAGAAAATCCAGAATAGGTTTTTAAAATCCATGCATCGTAATCACAACAAACTCAACTACCAACAAATGTGTCAAACCTTCGAGATAGAATCTTTGAAGTGTCGTCGATCAACTGCAACGCTCATGTTTGGTTTTGACATCTTGACTTATAAGTCGGACTTATAGCTTCTATCCTCTCTGAATCTGTTTTGTAAAGTTGTGACCACAAGACATCCCCGCTTGTTTGAAGTCAAAGCTAGCAGGAGAAATTACACTTTCTTGCCGGATTCTAAATAGAAAAGTCAGATTGTGTGCAATCGTTAAATTACAGATTTCATGGAGACAGACGAAAAATCCTCCACAATCGTCTCATTTCTGTAAAATTTCATATAAAAATAAACATTTAAACCTACACTAGCAACTATTTAATTTTTTTTTGCAACAAAAATTTCATATTGTCTCTTATAATGTGGTGTCGGACAATAAAATTTTTGTGTCCTACATTTCTTTTATCTACACATACATACAAAATAAAATGTTTTGTTGAGTAACCAAGTCAATATCAAAAAAGTATGTACACCAAAAAACAAGGGAATACACTTGAAACTATTTCAACTATTTCTTGTATTTTCTGAGATAGATACTGAAAATTTAATGATGATGATGATGACTACAAAACTAACGACTATGATGATGAAAGTGGTTTGAGCAAATAAAATTGAAATGTTATTTCATTGTGTATATAAAATATAAAAGCTTTTGTCATTTTTCATGTAAAGAATTTATATTTTTTGTTTCGTTTCATTTTCTATTTTAATATTAAATGTATATAAATTTTGTAAAATGAAAAGGACATTCACTTACTGTAGGAATGATGTTGACGATAGTTGAATCAGTTGAATTGTTGACGTTGAAAATATCAAAACATTTAGTTTCATAAAATTCTTTCTTAATATAAAATAAAATAAAGTGGATTAAACTGAAAAGTCTCTTTTAAAATGAGAAGAAATAAATGATAATGTGTGTTGGCAGGCAAAAAAACCACAATATACTTGAAATAATAAGTGAAGATGTAACAATTTAACTTTAAATTTCTTTTTCCCCTTCCCCTTTCAATTTAAACATGAATTTATTATTAAAATTCGTATGATGTTGACGAGTACAAAGATAAATTTTTCATATCTCTTAACTGTGTTCACATATTACGTCAGATAATGAAGTATTAAAGATTAAAAGCACGTTTATTTTGTGTAAGGGATTCACTTCACAATTCCTTTAAACCCTTTTAAGCACATTACATTACATCGCTTTCTTTGCATATCTTCCTTTATTTTTCAGGTACCTGTAGATGTGTCTGTTTTTTGATTATAATTTTCATTTTAATTTTACATCTCTTATTTTTTAACTTTACTACAGAACAATTTTGTCGTCATTATGATTATCATTATGGTAAAACTTCAAAGCATAAGTTTTTGTTTAACCACAGTGTAACATTTATTTGAACAATTTTGTTCATGTAAATATTGTTTTAAATTAAAATTGTGGGCAAGTTATATTTACTTTAAACAAAAAAAAGTTTTGTTGTACAATTTCCTTTGAAAAATAAAAAACCATGATATCTTAATAATTTTATACAATTTAATTTCTTATTTTTTTTTTTTGATGTAAGTTTTCTTGGCATCATGATAATGTGATAAATTTAATAAGGTGGCGCCATGGCCATTAACTTTATTACAATCATTAATGTGACACATTTCACAAATGGAATTGGAGAAATTGAATATAAATCAGACAGAAAAATTTGGATTCTCAACATATTTAACAATAAAAGTGATTTAATGTATTCAATGTACTCTTCACAGAATCACACAAACCACGTTATTGACATTGAATTTTCATTTTTTTTTTTTTTATTTAATAAATGTATTCAATTCAAATGATAATTTAATAAATTGTATATTTTATTCCATTTTATTTCGTTATCACTGTTTTTTTCATTTTTCTTTTCTTCATCCAACAACAAAAAAAAAAGAAAAAATGAAAAATATTGTTGTTGAGGTTGTATCTTTTTACTTTAATATTGCTTGGTATGTTGGCATCTCTCCGTATTCGCAGTTTTACACATGACAAAAGTTTCTTAATCTTGACACATCAATCTGACAAGAGACTGTGTGTGTGTGTGTGCAAAATAAATAATACATGTTTGTTTTGTGTTAAATGTAAAGCATATTGTGTGGGTGATTTTTTTTTACATTTAAATTATTAATTTTTCCTTTTTATTTTCTTTTTTACTTGAGAAGATTCAGACGTTGAATTGTAAATAAGAATTAAAAAAGGAAAAATAAGTAATATCCTGTTTTGGACCCAAATGTGACCTTGATACTTTTTTTTTTAAATTGCAAGTTGATGATTTGAATCGATAAGAAAAAGTGACATTTTATATTGGTATTTTACACTGGTATTTTAATTTTCATTTTTTCTTGAGTTAAATATGTTATAAAACCGCGTTTACAGTTGGTATGCCAATAAAAACAGTTATTATACGTATTTACAAGAATTAATTTGACTAACGACCTATAAATTTACTTTGATTTTTATTTTAATTCTCGTCTTAAAATATCATTTAAATTTAAATGTAAAATCCTGACTTTAATATTTTTTAATGACTTGTTTTATTTTATTTGTAGTTGATTGTTAAATGCTTTGTTTTCAGTAAAAAAATACTAAACCCTTGCCTTCACCCAGGGCATAACTCGAGGACATTATGGGTGGGCGTTATGATTACACAACTTCTTTCAGATCAGATTTCTAGGACGGTCTCCACAGAAGAGAACCAGCACTCAGACCTACAGACGGGTCCATTGTGCTTACCCATTATCATCATGTCCGATGAAGAAGGAATCAAATTTAGAGAAACAAATTAAGCAATAAGAAGTCCACTAGACCTTTTTCAGTTCAGGAAAGTGACCAAACTTTCTCAGAAAGCTAAGCAGGACAGACATCTTCACTTTTATGATGGAATCAATGCCAGGAAAATACTCACCAAGCTTGATTCCACGCAATGCTTGGGACATACACAAATCAGATGTGCAGCAGTCTCTTCTTGTTCAGAGCAGCATTTGCGAATTGGATCTCTTGAGTCAAAATAACTGAGATGATAGTCCTTAGTACCAGTGATCATACCAACTATAACTCTGAGCTTATTACGGTTCAATCTGATCAGTTGTCTAGATACACCGGAATCAGGTTCCTTGATAAAGAAGCAAGTCTGCCTAAGATTACCGCCTGATTGGACCACCATTTTCGGAATAGCCTAGCCTCCCAAGCTTTCCTGTAAGAATTCATTCAACGCCTTTACTTATAAGCAGTGATTCTATCTAGGGGGTTTCCAGAAACCCCTTGTTAAATATTATGACTTTCGAAAGAATTAGGTTTTGATACCATTCTCCAAAAAAATTTTTTCCAATCGGATAGCGATAATAATGGATTACGATCATTTATTTTTGAATAACTTGATTCAATTTTTATTTAATTCCTCTAATTACCATTTTAATTTTTATTATTTTATTTATTTACTTTGCAATTTAAAAAAGTTTGAGCCTTTCGAATATGTTTAAGGCTTCTTTCATAAGAAGTATCGTTCAGCTGACAAATTCGAAATGACAGTGAAAAAAACGTGCTATGGAAATTCATTTAAATTTAATTAAAATAGTTTTCAGTTTTACCTAAGCTAGGTTTTCTATTTTAGGCCATTAATGGTGCTCTTAACCTTTAACTTCATAAATTTCGTAATATAAAAATATAACTAATGCACGCTCATAAAATATCAATGAAAATTTTGAATAAAGGATTTTTTATTGAAATTCTGACGACAACTAGCTGAACAACCTCCTTTGCGGCATATGGGAGAAATATTTATTATATTAAAAAGGACTTTATGTAGCTGGCTAGCCTAGCATAGACTCCCAAGATTTCCACAGTTATCTTGCAATCCGACCAACTGAGTAGATTTTTGGGGTTTTTGTTATCAAAAGATTTATGGCTCCAAAATATCTTTGAGATTGAAAGACATAATTGGGTTGGTTTTACGGAATTTAAGACAGGAAATCTTAAAAATTTTTCCGGAAACCCCTTGTTAAAAAATTTAGATAGAATCACTGCTTATAAGCTGTCATTGACACAGACGATATGAGCGCTCCCAACCCTCGCATATTTTCTTCAAATGGACGAGAAATGTGTTAAAATTTTCTAGCTTTTCAAGTTTCATGGTCTTGCATCGTACCATTCGCTAATTCATCCTCTATTTGTAATTCAATTAGACTTTTATTTGCATTTACGCTCATTTTAATTCATTTTATTATTTTTCACATTCATTCATTATGTACACCATAAAAATTATCTTAAACATTAAAATCCCCAAATTTAATACACCAAACATCACATCATTACAAATTGACAATGTGCTTACATTAAAAAAGAAATCTTTTAACAGTACTTTCGTTGTCTAGTCTATAAAAAAAAAATAAAATAATTAAATCACACAAATAAAAATTTAATAATAAAAAACGAGTAAAAACATGCTACAATTTTTCTTATGTTGAATTTGTATAAAGAAAAATTTAATCCAATTTTAACACTTAATTTTAAATATAAGAAAACAAAATAATTTGAATTTCAACAAGAGGTATGTTAAGAAAAAAAAAATTTGAAAAGATTTTATTTAATTTTAATGAAAATCAAGCACTGTCACTCAATTTATTCAATTTGGGGTTAATTGAGATTGTTTTCTTTGTCAATTATTATCTGTATTGCTTGTTTTTTTCATTGTAACAAGACAACACCAAAAAATACCAGAAAATTGATTAAAACTTTAAATATTTTATACAAAATTGACTAAGAAATGGAAAGAAATTTTATTGATTTGTTATTCTTCAATGAAATTCATTTCTAAAGAGTTGTGCGTAAATTTGGCTCACAATTAATTTGTATTCATGATTTTGTAGGATTAAAATTCTGATTTTTAATTTAAAACCATGCATAAAATTTGTTCTCAATATGGATCATTTTTTTAATTAAAAATATTCGATGCATGTAATCATTTTGAATACATAAATTCACATTTTTCGATGTGTTGAATTTAAATTTTATGCAAAAATTGTTGTTTTTCATCAAAAAAAATTTCTATGATATGGAAAATAAGATTAATATGAGGATCGAAACAAGCCGAATATGTTATTAAAGACTGCTAAAAGAAAAATAAATTATTTTTTTGACCCTTGTCCAAATTTATGCAGAAAAGAGAGAAAATTTTGCCTGTCATAATTTACCATGAAAAAGAAAAATGTATAACCACTGCATGTTATTTTGATGTGTGGGCTTGAACAATTTTTTTAAAAAATATTTTTCCAAAAAATGTACGATTCATGGAATGGTTGAAACGAAAATTCATGCCAATTCAGGCTCACTCATGAAAACGGACATTGAAGATCGCATTTCTTTGAATTGCTTTAAAATTACGTTTTTTGTATGTGATAACTTCCATATCAGATTCATAATATTCTGCATTTATTAAGTCCAATTTATGTTATTTCAGCTTTTTCTACATACATTTAATGTAAAAAATACGAAAGATATTTCAATGAGGACACATTACTGTGATTAATGAGTTCAAATGCCAGAAAAAAATAAGCCGTTTATGTATATTTTTATTTATCTTTATTGCTAAAATTGAATTGATGATATTATTTTTTTATAGCAGTTTTTCTATTAACAAAATAATAATAATTAATTTAACGATTTAGCAATAAAAAGTAATTATGTGATCAATGATGCATGAATCTGTATTAACTCATATAATTGGTAATTTTTCATGATTTAATAGATCGATTTTGTGTGTGGATGTTTTTTTTTATTGAAATTTATTGATAATTATGAGAGCAATAAAAAATATTTAAATAAAATACCAGGCACTTCCAGGCACAATCAAATTCCCATCATTCATTTTGCCATGCCTTAATATAATTTATTCATTTTTGATGATTTATCATAAAGTATTTTTTTTTTATTATTTATTGCTTCTTCCTCTTCACACCTTCTGCTACATTTTTTTTTACAGTTTTTGCTCCATTTCATTTCTGATATCCTTTTTTTTCTAGTTACAAGAGACACAGCTATTTTGTTACCACTCTACTTAAGTTAATTTGAATTTCTGAGAAACATTCAATTTCAAATCAATAATGCCAAATGTCAATTTTTTTTGGTATAATTTTTTATGAATGAATCTTATTTTTTCAAAAGGAGGTTGTTTGGAAACTAAATTCTGAGATTCAAATCGCAGATTCAGCTTATAAAAAAATATGATGACAAGTTTTAATTTTGTGATAGGATTCTCGTCATGAAAAAATATTTTGTGTTGCACCACACAAAGAAAATATTTATTTCCAATTTTCGGCATCTTCTATCTCTCTTGGTCTTTCAGGGCTTGGCATTAACTTGTACGTGTGTATTGATGGCCTATGGAGCTGAACGATGCTTGATTCTCGTTTTTCCACTTTAAATCGAGTCCAAATTCATAAAACAAAAACTTTGAGAAGAACTTTAGTGAAATTTGACATGACTCGACCTGGTTAAGAATGAAAAATTTAGTTTCATGTCAAGAAATTCGGTACACTGTAAGTTGAAAACGCCCCGCAGTACAAAATGATTTGGTTCGTGGACGGAGATCTTTGATTAACGCAGGGCATTTGATGAATGAAATTTTTATCGCATTTCTAGTAAATTTGGAACAAAAATTCGAGTATTTTGGGCACTCTTTTAGTCTATGCATATTATGCGGGGTGGTTTGCGGGGCGTTTTCAACTTAGAGTGTAAATTACCACAGATTCACTGTCTACACCCCTATTTAGCTTCCTTTCCGACAGTTTTCATTTCATAGAATACACGTGGAATTAATAACAAATAATCTGTACTTAAATTTTTTTTTTCTCAATAAAAGATCGAATCAATTTTTTGAAAAGCGACCTTTCTCCCAAATAAAAAACTATGGTGAAACACGCTTATCAACTGATGTCACTAAGCCGAAATTATACTTTCAAATCATTAAAAACATATAAGTCCTTTCAAGGACAAATCATGATTTAAGCTGTTTTTCTGTGATAAAAATACTTTAACAGTAAACAAGTAAATGTCCCTTTATGTTAATAAATACCTGTGTACGTGTATGTTTGTGTTAGAAATCAACAAAAATCATTGAAAATAGTATTAAAAATAACAAGAAAAATTTATTCGCAAAACGATTTGACATTGATAATATCTGAACGGATCAAGTTCAAACATGAACAAATAAAAAAAGTTATAATCGTATTCAAGGCAAGCATTTCTCTGAATAAGAATAAGAAGAATAAACGCGTTAACCCTTAAAGCATCCATCTTCCGTATTATTATCAGACATTTCTTGTTTTCTCTTTCATTGTTTGAAGCGAAAAAAATGTTTGTTGTCATCTAAATGTAATTTTATTTTACTTTTCAGAAAAATCTTTTCCCTTTCTCTTATTCTTATGTTTTTTTTCACAATATAAATTCCATTTCTCTCTTTTTCCCATAATTTTCTGTGTGTGTCTCGTGAAATAATTTGAACATTTTTCCATTTAATCTGATTAGATTGAATCGAATTGTGAAACAGGTTATATCATCATGTCAGCAAACGATCTGTAGTTACAGTGGAAAAAATTTGTTTTTAATCGAGGATTATCTGAATAGCTCGTTTCATTTTTTTTTGCTGTGCCTTTTTATTATAAAATTCAATATATATTGATTTGAAATGAAAGAATAAAATCATCAACAAAAATCAATTATATTAGATTAATATTTTTTCCTGGTGATGAAAATTGATTTTTCCTTGGAATTTAATGTGTGGGAAATTATATTTTATTGAAAGATTTTTTATTTATGAGAAAAATAAAGTTTTATTGCAATTTCAACTGACTTTTCACCAAATGCCATTAATCTTCCAAAAGTTTTATCATTCACACAAACACACATTCACATGTCAACTTCTTGAAAAATCGATTTCCGCTTCATGAGATAGCTAAAATGAAATACAATTGCATTTTTATTTATTTTTTTTTATAGATAATAAAATATGAGAAGATTCTAGATTGCATTTAAATTGCTCAAATTGATTTTTATTCATAAAGTGCTATAAAATTTATTTTTTTTTTGATAGAATTGGTTCATATGAGAAAATTAAATGAATAATTAGAAGTAAAATCTTTGGTATAATACTTTAAATTAAGAACTTGACTCGTCCTAATCTGAATGAATTGTAACTACAATCAAAAAATTTTTGCAGCACTAGCAAAAGTAATATTTTTTCTTATTTTGTAAAAACAAAATTCTATTATCTTCGCTATTAAACTAAAATAACAAAAAAAACTCATATTTTTCGCTTGAATGCATGTGATCACATGATTCACATCACAAAAAGATGAAAATCGTTTATGCAATTTAAAATTTTTTTAACATCATTTTATGAAAGAATTTTTATTACAATAAAAGAAAAGTATGATTTAAGATCAAATTGATGTGAAAAATAAGAAAATAGTCTTAGTATTTCCAGACTGCAAGCAGAAAAAAGACCTTTGATCATTGTCAGTTGATTTATTTTGATAAATTTTAATTGCGATCAAAATTTTGCCTTAAATTCAGTTAAGATTTGATTAAAATTTGCTCAAAAATGCTATTAAATTCATTGTAAATGCACTGAATCGAACATTGCTTCAATTTACTTTTATAAAATTATAAAATAAAATGTTTTCTTTTCATTCTCTTGAAGAACATGCCATTTTCCGTTTACTTGTGAATAATAAAAAAAAATGCACAAAGAAAATATCCTCGTTTTATATGAAGCATTGTGTTATATTTGTGCGATAAATTGTGCATTCTTGTAGCCTGTGGATATTATTTTTGGACTGTGATGATGTGATATTGTGCAATATATTACATCATTGAAAAGAAGAAGAAGGAAAAAAAACAGAGGTTTACTTACAAAATTGCACAGAAGAAGTAAAACTGTGAAATGTAGCACAAACATAAACCTTTAGGCAAGTTTATACTCTTGAATGATGATGATGATGATGAAAAAAATAAGAAAGCGAAAAGGAAAATAAAATATTGTTTTTTTATATGCATGTGTATGTAAGTGTAAAGAAAATAAAAAGTGTATTATCAAAAGATGTTCGTCAAGAGAGTGATTTTCAAAGTGTCTTACCACGGTTTGTAGGTATATGTGATGAAATACGAAAAGAAAATTCATATCCTGTTGTATGTCTTTTGATATGTACTTTTTTTCTTCATTTTAACGTATTTTAACGGTATGATTTCACGTTGATCGTGGTTGAAGAGGAAAAATTCGAAATGATGGTTCTGCCTGTGTACATTTTTTTTTGTATTATTATCTTGCTTTGTTTTAACAACAACAATAATAATAATAAAAAAGGTTAAAAGAGAATTGTAAAAGATGTTCTTCATGTAAGTGATCAAAGTAAAAAGAAAATAAATAGATTTTTTTCATTGAGATAAAGGAACATTTCATTATATGTCGTGTTACACGTGTAATAAAACATAAAAAATCGTAAACGAAACAATCTTGTATGAAACTCTTGGTTCTTGAATGCTTTTCAAACATTTTTTTATTTTAATTTTCAACGAAATTTATTTGAAATGAAGAAATTTTTCCTTGTAAAAAAAATAAAATTTGATATCAGATAAGTGTTTCCTTTGAAAATAAGTTTCAAATGTCTTTAGAGTCAAATTAAACATGAGCGCACGTGTTTGATGTTAATATACTGTGTATAATTTTTAACTGAACTAATTTTCTATTAAATTTCAAATTAATTTTTTTCTCTTCTCTCATTTACAGTTTCTAAAGCAAAAATATTGGGCAACGCCGAGTTATTTATCAAAAGTGGTAGTGATATAAATTTAACATGTGTTGCATTACAGGCACCAGCACCACCATCTTTTATTTATTGGTACAAAGGTGGTCGAGTAATTAACTATTCACAGCGTGGTGGTATTTCAGTATTAACAGAACGCCAAACGAGAACAAGTAAATTAGTTATATCACGAGCTATGCCATCTGATTCTGGTAATTACACATGTTCACCGAGTGCTTCAGGTATGTATTTTATTATTTCAATTATTTTTTTGTTTTATAAATGCTCTGTATAGTTTTAGGATTAATTAGAAAATCCCGTTTTAGTTTCCATGTATTGAATTTTGAATAAAAGAAACGTATAAAAATTTAAATAAGGCATATTTTTGTAATTTATATGGCCTACGTGTCGTTTAAAGAGCTTTAGTGGGAGGTTTAATTCAAATGATCATATAACTTTTTTTTATTTCTCTTTTTGACATTATTCCACTAATTATTGAACTGGTATAAAAATGTGGGGTTTTTGCGACCAGTGATAACATTCTTGGAGCTTCCCAAATTTGACAAATTTTTTCTTGCTTACTCATTTGAACTTTTTGCACTAGATTGCACTAGATTATTTGAAGCGCGACATGACCCTTTCAAGCATTTAATCAGCAGAATGCAATACAGCGAAATTTCCTAGAATCGAGAACAATTCAATTAAAATTTCATCATGACTTTTGACCTGATATTTAAAACTCATAATTTTATTTAAAAAGCAATAACTTTTGATAGTCAAACGCCTAAGGTGTTAAAAAACTGCATGTTTTACAAAAAATATGATTGACTTTTGAATGACAACACTTTTAACCATGGAAATAAAACAATAAAGATATTTTAATACCTTACAACAACATGTGATATCCAATATAATCCAATTTCATAATAAAAATACAAAAAAAAAGTGTTATGTCAACATGTAAAATTTTAATACAAATAATTTGAATTGGTATTGAAATTCCATTGGGATGAAAAAAATGGTATTATCATTAAAAACAATATACAATTAAAATAAAAAAAAATATTAACGTGTGATGATAGCAAATCATTTTAATTGAAATATCTATAAAGAGCACTTGACTGACTCATTGAACAAAAAAAAGTCTTCATGAAATTCGATGATGAAATTGATCAAAAACAAAGTATGGTTTGAATTGAGTCCTTTAAATCATGGTATATCTCAAGCATTTTAGTCACTTATTTTCATTTGAAATTGATGATGACGATGATACTCATAATAACTTTTAAGAAGACAAAAAAAATGAAAATAAAAACAGAAAAAGTTAAATAAAATTCTGTCTGATTTAATATTTTTTTTTGTATTATTATACATTTAACACACAAATATCTGTGTTGTGATTGAAGAATCCGATAAAACTAGACAGTGACTGTTGTTGTCATTGTGATTTATGTTAGAAAAGTGTAGGAAATTGCTTTTCAAATTGAATTTGGTCTTTTTTCCTTCTTTTTTTTTGATAAAAGACACATTTTTTGCAGTTTATTTTTATCTTTTGAATAGAAGTAGTGAAAAATTGCATCACCCTGAACCGATATTTGTGTGTTATTCTTATTCAAAACAAATCGGATAAGAGAAATGTGATGATGTGGACACTGGACACAGAATGTTAGTGTCATTCTCATCAATTTTGTATTTTAAATGCATTTTTTGATTACGATTTGAAAGAAAATAAACATTCGAAAATTGAAGTTAAAATAAAAATGACATGAAATTGATTAAAATTTAAAAACACGCTGTGCGTATTCAAGTTATGGACATCTAATGTGATTTTTTTAATCATGAACATTTTTGTTTCATTTAAATATTGATCAAAAATAATTCTTTAGATTCATCAAACTCAAATTGCTCAGAAGAAGCAAAAAAAGTAAAAAAATATTATATCCTTCATTTTAATAGGCTATTAAATGAGATTACAAGAAACTTTATTACTTTTTTATGTCTTTTTTTCAATGAGCATTTTTTTCTTTTCCAGTTTTTTTCCTTTCAATTAGAGATGTCTTACAAAGTCTCTTCATATTTTTATTATATTAGAACATATATTTTTTTGGAATTTTTAATAATAAGTTTTTTTTATCTGAATTTTCAATTTTTTTTTTTTATATTTTCTCATAAAATCATAACCTCTTCAATATTTTTGTATAGAAAAGTGCATTTCCTTGGCTCTTGATTTTTTTCCCTTTCTCTTTTTATTCCAGTGTCTAATGTAAATCAAAAGTTCCCCCTACCTTGTCCCGTTCAAAACAAGTGGCATACATTTTTCCTCTCTTTGACGTACGATTTTGACTTTGATCTTTTTTTATAGGCATTTCATTCAAATTATGATAAATATATAAAAAAAATTAATAGAATAAAAATGTATTCATTCATAAATTAATCAAAAATATTTTTTTTTTTATGTAGGATTATTTTTATTTATTCATATTTTGATACCTCAGACATTTAAATACATAATTCAGTTATTGCCACGTAGACCTTTAAATTCAAATGACTTGCTTTTTCCTTGTATTTGTTTCTAAGCAGTAAAATTCCATTTTTATTATTGTGTGGGATGAAAATAAGAAAAGAACTCAAATTTAATGTGAATAAAAACTGCGTTGCATTTTACATTTAAAAAAATTGAATTGAAAAAAAATAAAAAAAATATTTAATTAATTTTGTTTTCACTGAAATAACATTTGTTAATTTAATTAAATCAACAATTAATGTTACACTGAATTTTCACACCTTTTTGTAGCCTTCAAGCAAATTAATGTTATTCATTGAATTACATGATATCATGGGCGAAATTTCGTTATAATAATTTTTTTGAATATAAGTGAATGAAAAATGATATTTTTTGGATCACATTGTAAAAGTTTGATACCCAATTAACATTGATAAAATAGTCTGCAGGAAAATTAATAAAAATTTAACACGATTTTCAAACCAGTTATTGTTTTGTAACATTTGTTTTAACATGCATTCAAACACATAAACTTTGGGTTTTGTGATGGTTGAATGTAATTTAATTCGAAAAGTGGTTCATTTTTAGGGATCATGTGATTTGTAAAAAAATTATCAGTTTTTCTAAGACTACAAAAAAAAATTGTTGTTAGTGCATTTCGTAAGAAAAAAAGCACTCTTACAGATGGTTTGTAAGCCGTCATTCTGTAAATCTGTAGACCCGTTCCATTCATAGCTCCGGAATGGTCCATCGGAGTGTGATATTTTTTTTTTGTTAGTTAGAGGGTCATAAACATGATCTTTAACTCATTAGTTTTGAGATTGGGCTCTAGAGCTTTCAGAGCATAAAAATCCGTTAAAAAACGGTTAAAATCTAAAAAAAATTGATGATTTGTTTTGTTGAATAGAGAAGCTTACTAAAATGAACTTTTACTCATTTGCTCTGAGATAAGGCTCAGAACTTGGGCTCAGAAATAAGGTTTCACAGCTTCCAAACCTGAAAACGGTCAAAAGCCTATGGTGAATTTTTTCAAAAATAGTACGGAATTTTTAATTTTTTTGCAAAACTTTGTAAATTTGAAAATTCTAAAAAACTCAGTCATTTTGAAAAGTTTTAAAAAAATGCGCAATTTCCGAATGAAATGAGTCCCATCGAAATGCACTTTTCTTAACCGCCCAGTGGTTAATTTTGAAGCAATAAATAAATAGAAGAACAAACGACATCAAAATGCAAAAATTATTAACTTGGGTTAAGGTGATCTTGAAATTGAAACGGAAATCTTTTGATGTTTAAATTACGAATAAATTAAATTAAATTCGGAAAACAGATGACACTCAAGCTAATTATCCCTTGAGCTTGATTCCCGTTATTCTAAAAAAAGAAATATTGTAAAAATATATAACAATTCACCTTAATTTTTTCTCATTCTTTACAAATGAAATAAAAAACAATTACTTCTGAAACAGACTAAACGATAAACAATAAGAATTTCTTTTAAATGTACAGTCAAAAAAATGAAAAAATAATAATAGTCGTTATTTTAGTACCAGAACTTTTTTTTTAAATTTTTTTCTTTCTCTTACTTAAATGCCTTGTCAAGATTTATTTTTAATGAGATGCAAACGCTACGAAAAAAAAAGATTTTGCATTTTATGTCACTAACAAAACACCTCTGTGTAATGCAACGCCAAGAAATGTAAAAAGAAAATGAGCTCGTGAATATTACAAAGTAAACAAATCGTGTTGTTGTATGAAAATTCATTTGAAAGGTTCGCCTTCTGCAATTCTACATCCAAGTTAAACTGTTTCAATTGGCACAAAACGTGAAGAAAATTGGATTTTTTTTTGTTGTTGTTTTGTATTGTCGCTTTAGCTGTTGTTGTAGGATTATTATTATTATTAATAGAGAAAATGCAATTTCTTGTAATTTAAGTGAATGAGTGAGAAAGAGACAGAGTTAGCAGAAAAAAGGGGATGAGCATGATATTATTAAATATTATATTTAGTTGACATGGCTGTAAGAAGGAAATTAAGGGAAACGTGTTTTAAATGAATTTTCTATTTGTACTTTTTTTTTTGTAATATGACTAAAGGAACGATTATTTATAAAAATATAAAATGCTTATTTAAATTATGAAAAAGACAGAATTATAAAAGATGAAAGAAAATGGAATAGTTTTCAAAGAAAATTTTCCTTGAAGGTACAATAAGATGAATTTATTTCCTTTTCACATGTATCGAACAGATTTGCCTTTAAAACAATTATTTACTTTGAACTTAGACTGGAAATCAAAAGACTGGATAGTTTTCAACAAAGAGAAAGATTTAAATTTTCTAAGGAAAGATCTCTGTATCTGAATTTTGTCAAATAGTACCTTGTCAATATCCAAGGATTCATGTTAGCTAGGTCTGGGCCATTAATCTTTCGATGAGTAGTGACTAAAATAATTTATCATTTATCAATGATTCTAAACAATGATTGAGTTTTAATTTTTTCTTTATTATATAATTCCAGATTCAGCTTCAGTATTAGTCCATGTAATAAATGGTGAACATCCTGCAGCGATGCAGCATGGTAACAGTAGTGCAACTAGTTTTCTATTAAATACTTATAAAACATTAGGTTCAAATTTATTATTATTATCATCGACGATAACAACACTGTCGTTAGTCTTACCAATATCATCATTTTTATGTTTAACAATAATTCCGACAATATTTCTAGCGATAAATGCATTTAGGTGATTCATGTGTACAGATAAATTTTATTAATGTTATTCATTATTATTATAAATTTATATATATATAAATATAAAAATACATATATAATTATTGTTTAGAAAATAAAATAAATATGTAACAATAAATGAAAAAGAAAATAATATTAAATTCAACTAGAAACATAAATACACAGATTTTTTGTGAATAAGAGACTATATACAAAAAGTATAAAAAAATATATGATAATTTACGTACGGCATATTTGAGAGCGTGCATATAAATGTAACCCGGCTCCATTTATATAAATAGTTTTAATTAAAATTATTATTATTATAATTATACATATTTAACAATAAAAATAATGTTAGTTAAAATAAATTTAGTGTAGAATTATAAATAAATAAATGAAAATATTTTAAAACATTTAAAAAATCAAACAGTTTTAAAATAAAATGTTAATGTTGCTGTTTTTTTTAAATGAATTTATATGAATATTTTTTAAATTTAAATTTCATATGTAAAATAAAATTAAAATGAAATAAGCGGTGATAAAAATGAAAAGATATTTAAAAGTTAGTTTTGATTGAAGAATGAAAATAAATTTTAAGATAGGATTCCCCAAAATGACCTTTATTTAAAGTTCTCAGACAACTTTCCTTGATTTCCTTAAAATAAATAATTTGTATCATCACCATCATGATTTTCCCTCTTTGAATAAAGTTTGCCTTGGTATGTTTATAAAATTAATAAGATTTTTTAGATAAAAAAAAAATTAAATAAAAACTTTTTTCTATACTAAATTAATATTTTTTCCAGTAACTGTAAGATCCAAAAGCTGTCTATATTTATAATAATAATATTAATAAATATTTAATAATAAAAAGAAAATAAAATAAAAATTAGGAGTTAGATAATAATATTTAGTATAAGATAAAAGTAAAACTCTGTAATAAAAGTTCTGTAAACTATTTAAAGTTATTTGTTTTAATTTAAATTAACATTCAAAATATGTATCAAGGTAAGAAAATTGAATTTTTAAGTTTTTGAATCTACTACCATATCGATTTCATTGTTGTAAGAGTAGGGTCGTGGCACCGTCTACCGTTCGTAGCTACTTTCCTTGTATTTGAAATAACTTTTACTAATATCAACAAATTTTTTTACAGTTATTTAACAACTGAAAGGAATTCTGTAACAGAATTGGGTTTTTTTATTAAGTGGAGTGCACTGAGGCTTAGTGCTCGTATTCGACCTTTAAGATCATTTTTGCTTCTCCTTACGAAAGGATCTTAGATCTCCTTCAATACATCCGATTCGTCAAAGAATCTTAAGATTTCTTTCCCTCAAGTAGCGAGTCCTCACTCTAGACAATGCTTCACACTCACAGAGGATGTGCTTTGATGTTTCATCCATTCTTAAGCTGAGCTTGTAGGTGCTTGAATCATTCCTCCCTATCTTTTTTAGATGACTGGGCAAAAGACAGTGGCCTGTTAGGAGACCCGTCAGTTTCTTGATCTCTTTTTTGTCCAATTGTAAGATCATTTCTGATCTTTTCTTTGAACAGTTCACAAACTCATTGGACTGTGAAGATGCTGGTATACTTTGATGGTATAATTTCATCTGTTTTTCCGCCCATTCCGAAATGAGTTTTTTGAAATAGCTCAGACTTACTGCAAAAAGGGCTCAGGGCCGATAAATTTCCCTTCAGCTCCCTTCCTTGCATGTAGCGCAATTTCATTACGTATTGATTATCTCTTCTTGAGCTAGACATGGCAGTCAGACAAATTTGGTCCATGAAAATTCGGTTTTTTATATCGTCTACGATTACTTACTTCACATTTGTCTTCTACCTCTACATGTGAAAGTTCACAAACTTAATTCCAATCTAATTTCATTCAAAACAGATCAAGTTGTGTATCCTATAACATAAATAACTTTAACTCAACATGTCTAGACCAATAACAGAAGATAATTAAATCATTTAGATTCATCAGCATAAATAACATGCTTCAAAAAACACAAATCCCATTGATCTTGGTAACGTATTTGAAATAATTCATCACAATTAGACATGATTTTCATGGAAACCATAATTTAACTCTGCCAATTAACAGTGCCATATACATACATTTTAAATTGTCTTATAACCCTAAATTAATTTACAGCACAAAACACACTTATTAAAAAAGTTTAAAGTTTGAATCAGTTTCCCATATAAAAGCAAGTTGTAATCCTTCTTTTTTGCTATTCATTCACACACACACACACACACATACATAAAACTCATCCAAGCAATTAGAAAAGTTTTAACCTCAAACTACTGTGAGCACATTGCTACTTTGAAAGGAAAAATTCGAGATGTGTATTGCTAACATATCAAATGTATTTTGGGGCTGGAAAACATGAATATTTAAAATAATTTGGGTAATAAAGGTATTACATGAAATTATTATGGTAAGCTACTTACACATAACATATAACTGTTTATTTTATTTTGATTATGAGAAATAGATTTTCAAGTAAAATAAAAAAAATTCTGATGTTGTAGACATTTTATTTGATACAATTTCACAGTGTTTCAGCAGGTATCAGAAGAGTAAAATTTACACATGAAGTGTTTAAATAAAATATTCATAAAATCCACATGAAAATCTATCAGAATTGGTACATTTGAATCAAATAATCATTTTAACATCGACTTATCCTTCTTTTTCACTATGCAAAGACAGCGAGAACTTGTTCAAATAAAGCATAAAATAAATATTGCGCAAAGATCTGAAACACTATCGAATACAAATCGAATGAAATATGAATACAAAATTGTGTGTGTGTATTTTACTTTTCAACTGATACAATAATGATGATGATGATGATTGTTTGCATGGAAAACAACAGACATTGCGTGGTATGAATTTATAAAAGACAAAATATTGTGCTATTAAAGTTGCATTGCTGATGATGATAATTTACCTCGCTTTTATCACAAGAGAATTCCATTGAATGTGTAAACCCATATTTACTTTAATAATTTAATTCATGTTTCATTTTAATAATAAAAAAAAAAAAATAAAGGAATGGATTTTTTTTATTTTTACATGGAGACGAGTTATAAGAAGGAGGAGAAAACTACCGAACCTTTACAAATCAAATACTAATTTTCTTATATTGTTTCGATCTGAAATTCAATTGACAAAATACACAGCAATAATAAAAACAGAAAAGAAAAATTAGGACAATAAAAGAGTTAAATCCATTTACAATACGTTTCTTTTCTTTTCGGGACTTGAATAAATAAAAAGATATAAAATCGTAATCGTAAATATATGGTGAAGGAAGAAAAAAATCGAAATTCTGAAGAAACTAAAGATAAGTAGTTCAAAACAGTTTGAGTAAACATGTTTTTGTGTGTCAACGTTACGATATTCAATGAATAAAACAATTTTTTGTCTTCTTTTCAGTAAAAATTGTACATTTTGTTCTATGCCTAATGGACATTTCCACTCAATTAAACTTTTTTCTTGTATTGATATTTTTTTTTATTTTTTGGAACATGGTATGCCTTTTTGTTCTTTCTTTAATGTATTAAAACGAATATTGAGATTAATTCTAAATTATAGAGGAAATAAGGAAGATTTTGTTGAAAATAACATGAATTGAGATGTTTTTTTGGTCCAAAATGGTTTCAATAGAAAAATTAAATGTAAAAAACAACAGGTGAGTTTGGTTTGATGAATAATCTGAAATTCAAATGTCACCCTTTGGCATAACAACATTGATTAGCAAAGAATTTCGAATATCTTTTTATAAAATAATTTACATGCATGTTATATTGAAACTGAAAATTTATAACAAAAGAGAACGTCGATCGATGGAGTGTACCAGCAAAGGGCTAGCGACTGACTTCAAGAGTCCTGTTGTTCGATATTGAGTTCGTTGGCTGAGGTTTCAATTAAATTCACGCTCATCATCATTGCAGCTTAGCTTTGATCGTGCCAATCTAAGCATTTTAATTTTTTTTTTTGAATCTTTACTTATCATTTTTCATCATTTTAGAATATATATCTATTTTTTGAGATGGAATGCGATACGCTCACGATTCAGAGCTTTGAAGGCCCATATGACAGCAGGCATATTGTCACCTTTTCGATCTGGACTGAAATTTGATTCCGTTTGACCATTTCTTGATCAGACACATCTCCACATTTTCTCTCCAAGAGAATCGATGTGCCTCGTAACCGTAAATTTAAAATGCATACTATCTCGATTTTATATTCTACCACTAATAAACACATGACCAGTCAATAGTCAGTCAGGTACAAAAAGAAACATAATCATCTGACTTTTCTATTGTTTAATTGAAACACATACATAAAACTTGAAAACCATAACATTGTTAACGTTGCAAGTCCAACTACTGTGTTGAAATAATTTTAAAACCATAAAATTTATCCTGATACTTCGTTGACTTGCATATTTAATTAAAATAAACACACAAAACAACAAACTGACTTTATCCTATCCTATTCCTTCAAATCTGATGATGTTATTTTATGATACAGAGATGAGATAAACCATTCAGTGAGTAAACAACAATTTTATCTCTTATTATTTATTCTACATCGAACTCACATGGTTAGCACATACACACACATGCTAACATCAATATTATGCGTTTTTTGTTATTCCAAAGGTATCTTGCATTTAAAATCAGGTCATTCAACAAAAAGATAAAATAGAGAATTAATCACCTTAACATCCTACTTGTTCCACTGAGATAAATCACAAGGTATTTTTGTTTCGAGGAATCCAGTAAACATAATACAAATTGTTCTTAATTAAAAATGTTGCACATTTCAGACAAATTCAAATTAACTATTGGCGACACATTGTGTGGTTTTAAGCACTCCTGGTCATTTTGTATGTGTGTGTGTTTGTTATCTGAGATGAGATGTGATAATTTTAAAAGTGATAATGCACAGGTGATGAGATAATGTTGATGTTTTCACTAATTGCTTTGAATAATTGTGATGGTGTGTGATTAGTCACTGTGATAACTTGAGCAATTCATTAGTTTTCAGTGTAATTTTACAGTTTACAGTGAGAAAAGATAAAATGGGATAAAATAATTAAAAGGAAAGATAAATTAATTAAAGTTGAAACATTACAAACAAATGTTTTAATTTAAACAAAAATATTCCATTTCAAATGGATGGAATGAAACGAATTAAATCAAGACAAGTTACTTTGTTTAACCAATTGAGCAATGATCCAGGTGAAAAATTTCAATTAATTAACATAAGCTTCCTTCTTTTCTTCTTATTTCGGTTTTTTTTCTTCTTTTTCTATAAATCCACGTTAAAGCTCACCATTAACTTCACATTTGTTCTAGTCCTTTTTTTTCTCTCTCTGTATTTTATTTAAAATAATTTTTCTTTTTACCTTTTACTTCATTTCAAAACATTCTTCAGTGTAAAACTTTTTTTTATTATTTTTTTCAACCTCTTCTGTATTTTATTTGAACATGAAAACTTTTTCAAATATTTAAAATTTCATATTTGGCTCTTTTTTTTTGCAAGGGTTGAATAAGATTTTTTTCGGCAAACTGCCTAATTTTCTTTCAATCAAATGAAACGACCTTAATGAAATTTGCCAAGATGCCCATATGACCACCCCGCCACTGCTTCCTTGTGTGATGGTATCAAGTTTTGAACAAAAAAAGAGGAAAAAATCAGATCAAAGTATCACAAAGGGATTATCATCAAAGGTTACTTTATTAAATGTTAAATTTCAAGTTTTTTTTTCTTCAAATTAAATGAAAAAAACGCGAGACTGGGTCATGTTGCAAGATTAAAATTAAAATTATTACCTCGAATGAAATGAAAATTGAACTACCTTTAATATGAAAAAATAAAATCAAGTCAATTACTTTTATTTTAAATTTAATCGAATCATGTTACTTTAAGATAAGTTTTTCATTCAAAGTTTATAAAAAGTTTTTAACATTTTTTATTGTAATGTTCCAATGTTTATTTTTCTTTATCATCATGGCTAATATTAACTTGAGCTATAAAAATAATTGAAACATTGTCTTGTAAATTTATCAGGAAATAAATTATTCGTTCATATAAATATAAAAGTAAAAGTCATTGTTTAAAGTTGAAATGACGATCATAGAAAATGTAAAAATAATAAATTACAGACACGTGTTCAGTTTTCTTTGTTATTTTTAAATTAACATTGTAATTAACATTGACCTTTTATATCCTTGCAACTTTGTCACCTGCTTAATTTTGGGAATTGTCTCACAAAGATTAACGTGAATTTTATTTTTTTCATTATTTTTTTTTTTGGTTGTTGAAGGGTAGTGGCTATTAAGGGTACTCTGACATGTAATTTAAGATGTTGTTGGAACGAATTCCCTCATCGTGTGTGAAATGACCAAAGAAGATTTATTAGCTTCAAATTTAAATTAAAAATTTAAGTTAATTCTGATGTTATAACTAATATTTTTGTGAATATTCCATTTACATTCTCCTACTCGATGTAGTTCGTTAAATCATTGTTATATTAATTAATATCTAGCTAGTTAATTTTCCCTTTTAACGTTTTTTCCTCGATATTTTCAAATAAAGCAGAAAAAACAACAATAATTATGAATATTATAATCAACCGACAACTAATTGAATTCTTAATTGCATAACTTTTTATTCAAATTCTGTAATACGCTGAATAAAAATTGCCTTGTCACGATCATAATTTTCTCTATCTTTTTCACTTTTACTTTTTCTTTGGAAAAAAAAAGTTTATGTTAATAAAAAAAATCATTACAATAAAACTATCAAAGCGTCAAAACCAACACCGGTTAGCATTTCGTTATTGTTGTTGTTGTTGTTCAACATTATTAAAAAAAGTAAAAGGATAATAATAATAATTATTATTATGAATATGTAAAAAAAAATTATAATAATAAAAAAGGGTTGCTTACCATCCTTTTTTTGTATCATAAAGAGAATTAGAAAATAAAAAAAATATAATGAAATAAAGTACAAAAAGTAAATAAACGTATAAAAAAAGAAGCATGACCTCTTTTGTACATAAAATATGCAGGTATTTCTCAATTATATAACATTATTATTATCATCATCAACATAATTATGAATATACATCAGATTGTACTTTAAGATTATGCTTTTACATATTTATATCATAAAACAAAATTTACCTTTTAATTTGATAAAGCAGTGAAGTTATTTTGTGAGTGGTTTTCAGAAGATATGCTCCAAGACAGAGGTAGGTTGAAGGTCTTCTAAATCAATTTTTTTATTTTAAGTATTACCATCAACCACAATAATTTTGGTCCCAGGACAGCAACTTGCTGGTGCAGAGCATCATCGTATAGTCCGGTAGAATACTTTAAATTTTTTTCCCTATTGGTATGTTTCTCATAAATTTAGTTAATGAACCTTAGTTATATTTTGTATTTGTCAACAATTCCTTGTTGAAACGTCTTATCCTTGACATACACCATTAAAATGGTTGGGTGTCTTTACTACGGTGCGTAAAATTTCTACGTCCTAGATCCTGAAGTCAGTGGCGGATTGGTCATAATGGCAATCTGGCAAATGCCAGAAAGGCCGCAGTCAAGTCAATCAAAGTAAAGTTTAGCGTAAATTTTAAAGCAAATCAAGCAGATTGCCAAAGCCGTGTTCCACGAGATCTTACAATTTGTTGTTATGTTTTGATGCTGTACTTATTCAATCTAGAGAACAATCACAATTCCAGCACTATTTTTGGATTTTTCTGTCTGCTCCGAGTATCGAACCCGTAACATCTAGTACAAAAAGCTAATAGCTTAACCACTGGACTATACAAGCAGAAATTGAGGACGTGGATAGACCAAAGGCTACTTCTGAAAAAAAGTATTGATAGAGCTCAAATGCACTTATATTCACAATACAGAAATTCAAACCATTCGTTATAATTTTATTTTATGAATGCAAATCCTAATATAAAAAGATAAAACAGCATTAAATACAAAAAACTCCAGACGGAAGAATGTCGTAATGTAATTTGTCATGCAATTTTCATTTGAATTAAGTTACAAAACGAAAATTATCTTGAAAACAAAACCATCATACTAATGATGTTGATAAAATAATGATGAAATTGAAGTAACTTACCTTTGAAAGGAATTTCTTCAACTAAATTTCAAGTGAATAAAAATACTTTTGTTTCAAGTATAGAGAATAAATCAATTTATTAATTAACTATTTTTAATAGAATTTTATAATACTTCTTGACAATTTTAATTTTTTTAATATAACATTCATAGAATTGAAATTTCATCTTACTATTTCACTCATTTAATTTAATTTTAATAACATTTTAACAGTATTTATTTAATTTTTTCTTTTCATTATACTCTAAAAATTAATATTCAATCAATTTTTAAGAAATTCATATTTTTCCTCACAATTTCGACATCACATTTATGGTTTTTTTTAACATTACTGGGTTCATTTTTTAAGTTACTAAGTGAAATTGAAAATTATATTTATTATCAATTCATCTAAATCTAAATTGAGAATGATTTATTCACTTTGTATTTTGTATATTTGATTTAAAACACATTTTTCATATCAATTTTCATTAAATTTTTCTTAAAAGGAACCCATATTTGGTCAAATATAAAACATATTTTTTTTTCAATTCCAAAACCTAATTTCTAAATTCAAGGAAAAAAGAAAGGAAATAAATTGATATTGGCAGTTGCCTTACAAATATTTAAAAAAAAAAAAAATCGATTTTATATTCATATTATCCATGATTTTGGCACAAGTAGCAAAATGTGTTTCGATTCATCTTAATTTTTTTTATATATTTTACTTATTTTCAAGGAAGTAAGAAATTCGTAAAAAAATTGCAATGATTGTATATTAAGAGAATATTCAGGTGAAAAATACCTGTTAAATTTTTTTTTATTTTTAAATTATAAACTTTTCTCTTGAGTATTTTAAAAACAACCTTGAACTTATAATGTGCTTTCAACAGCTGTCTAACATCTTTTAAATTTTAAATGTTGAAGCAAAACTTGTTCAAATATTGACTCAAGAAATGACTTTTACAGGTGCACTTGGAGATTTTTATAAAATTTTTTTTCTTATTTTTTTAGGTTGTTATGAAAATGAAGATTTTTGCCAATTTGTAGAATAGTGTAATATTATAATTATTAAAAATTTGTATCGGCATTTTTTTTGAATGATTTAATTTTTCCAAATTGTCGAATTTTTTAAAATAACCGAATTCTATTTAACTTTTTTTTAAATCTCCAGGTAATTTTTTAAAGTGACAAATATTCAAAGGTAATTTATTTTTAAATTTATTTATTTGCATGAATGGAGTACGCTACTTAAAAGCCAAATTTAATGGAATCTGCAATTCAAATTGTCGAGCAATTAATTCAATAAATATCAATAATTGAGTGTATCAATAAATTATTTGAGTTATGTTTTCACTTTAACAATTAATTTATTGAAAAGTACTCAAAAAAAAATCATTTATTATCATTATTATATTTATAATTATTTTTTTTCATTATATTTATAATAATTTAAAGTATTATATTTTTTTCCTTGAGCATTTAGATGAGCATCTTATGTAATATTTTTCTATACATATATATTTATACACCCCTGGAATTAAGTATAAGGACACATTGAATTCATGAAATACATAAAGAATATTAGCTTTTTGTAAATTATGTTTTTTCAAAAAATGACTCTGGGCTCTAAAGGGCTTTAAAAAAAATAAAATATTTTATCTGTGCTCGGTGAGAGATTAGATACTCTATTGTCATTTCTTGCGCTCTGGGAATAAATTATAAGGACAGTTATCACTTATTGTTGTTTTCTTTCATAATAGGTCCAGGATTCAAATTTTTTCAGCTTAAATTTTAATTTTCCTTTAAAACCGTATTTAAATTGAACTTTTTTTTTAAAATTATCAACAATAAACATTGTAATATTTTCAAAATGCCCAAAAATATCGCTCTAACCGAATTTGAGAAAGGACAGATCTCTGTTTACCACAAAGAAGGCAAATCACTTCGAGAAATAGCCAAAATTATAAAGAGAAGCAAAACTGTGGTCCATAATTACTTAACTTTGGGTCAGAAATATGGAGTAAAGAAGCGCAAAGGGCGCCCATCGTCTCTCTCACCAAGGGATAAGAGGCAAATCAAGAACTTAGCGGTTAATAATATGCTTTCTTCTTCAGATATCAAACGAGAAATGAATCTCAAGGTCTCTCCTCGTTGGATTAGACAAGTTTTAAAGCAAAACGATGACGTCTCATATCGAAAATTCACCCGAATTCCTCATTTGACTTCACGGCATAAAGTAGCACGTTTGAGATTTGCAGAAAAATATCAGTTTTGGCGTGAAGAATGGCATAACGTTGTTTTCAGTAACGAAAAAAAAATTAATCTCGATGGTCCTGACAGTTATTCAGCTTCCTATCAAAATAAAAAGAGGGCAGCACCAACAAAAGGTCGTCGAAACTTTGGTGGGGGAAGTTTAATGATTTGGGCAGGATTTAGTTATCATGCAAAGACCCCTTTATGTATTGTATCCACAAAAATGGACTCCGACAGATACATTCAATTAATGGAGGAGGTTTTGATACCTTTTGCGGATGAAAATATGGATCAAAATATGATATTTCAGCAAGATAATGCTTCTTGCCACGTATCCAAGGTATCCAAAGCATTTTTTGAAGAGCATCAAATACCTCTTTTGGAGTGGCCCGCATTGAGCCCTGATTTAAACCCAATCGAAAACATTTGGGGAATTCTCTCGAATAAAATTTTTCAATATGGACGCCGTTTTGATAATGTCCGAGACCTTAAAGAAGCAGTTGTCTCAGAATGGAACAAATTGAGCCCTGAACTACTTCAATCATTGATTGAATCGATGCCAGAGCGCTTACAAAAGGTCATCAATAACAAAGGAGGAACAACACATTTCTAAGATTAAATTTTCATTTAATTCATTTTCGTACAAATCACTGAAAGTTTTAAAAGTGTCCTTATATTTTGTTCCTTTAACAGCATTTATAAATGCGCTTGCTCTTTCTTATAGAAATAATATTTTTTTTATATAGTGCCGATTAATTCACTTTTTTGATAAACATTAATGATTCATATTAAAAAAAGTTAAAACTATAAGTTGAACCTTAAATTTCACTCTTTTGCATGTGTCCTTATAGTTAATTCCAGGGGTGTATTATTTTCTTTTCTATACTATCATTATCAATTTATTTTTTAAATATAATTCACATGAGCATTTTTTGTACATTTCTAAACACAAAGGATAATTTTTTTTTAAACTATTAGATTTAAACTGACTCTGAGTCATTCAAAATTCATAAATTTACTATCAATTCAACTCACAGGTCATAAAATTCAATCAAGTTAATTAAGTATCATATTCAATTATTTTCTTTTTTTTTGTAACAGTGGCTTTCCATTCTAAAGTGAGTGCCGATCACAACTCTTTTTATTTTCTATCTATTTTGCTAATCTGACTACACAGGTTATGGTCCATCAAAAATATGAAACTTTTGTTCTATAAAGAAATTTGTATCTGCCGTAAAAACCGTAAAACAAGGGTTTCAAATTTTTTTATTCTTTAATTTAAAACTGCAAAATAACATGGTTTTGTATGAAATAAGTATAATTTTTGTTCTTGAAAGTTGTAGATAATTGTCATATGAAAAAAGTTTTTATTTACCATTTTACATGTTTTCACACAAAAAAAATCGACTCTTTGTCAAAATACATCGAAAACATACGATTTTATTATAAAAAGACAAAAACTTATGTTATAACTTTATTTTGTAGTTTTTCAACAAATTATTTTCTGACAAAAAATCATTTTTTTTTGTATGAAAACATGTAAAATGGTAAATAAAAACTTTTTTCTCCAAACTACCATCTAATACTTTCAGGAACAAACATTACACTTATTTCATACAAAACCTTGCCATTTTTGCAGTTTTAAATTGAAAGAAAAAAAAATATTGAAACCCTTGTTTTTCGGTTTTAAGGGCATTTACAAACAATTGTATAGAACAAAAGTTTCATATTATTTAATGGACCATAACCTGTGTACTCAGACAGACTTTTGTTATTCGCAGTCACTTTAGAATGGAAAGCCACAAAAGTGAATTATATAAAACATAATGATAGAACTATTATTATGATTTTTCTAATAAGATAATAAACAATTTATAACTTAATTTCTATCATCAATTTTTTTGATTTTTTTTTTTGTTATTTTATTATTAATAAATATTTATGATATTCCATTTTGATTGTCCACGTAATAATAAATATAGGATTGTGTGTGTATGTTTTGTTTTTATTTTTTTATTTTTATCATCATCATTATAATATTTAATGGAATTATTTATTATTTATATTAATAATAATAATAATAATGTACGACAGTAAGATACAGTTGATGATAATAAATATTTGTTATAAGATCATTAACAAACATTCAATGCAACAAACGATCAATTATTATTATGTTTAATTTTTGATAGTATTATTTATTATTATGTTATATTTTGTGTAACAATGATTTAATGATTGTATAGGACACGGTTTTGGACGGAAAAGGTAAAAAAAATAAAGTTTTTGAGATTTATTTTGATACAACTTAGTTAAGATCTTAATTTTAACGTTAATATGAGTAAAAGGAACATATATTTTTTAACATAATATTTATATTTATTATATTTCATTTCAACTCACTCTTATATTACATTTCTGATTATTGTTATTATTATTATTATTATAAAGGAGTATTATTAAATCCACGCCCGCGTGGTAAAAAGTTTTTCATTTTTTTACTAACAATTCATGTATGTTTTTCATTATTATAATAACTTTATTATGTATAATAATAATAATAATGATGTGTATTATAAAGCTAAAATTAATTGCATTTGATAATAAGCTTATTATTTTAATCAGGTAGTGCATATTTAAACCACTTTTTATGTATTTCTTTTAATATGATTGATTCAAACTCAAATTATAACATTAAATAAAATATACTTGATTATGTATAATTTTGTTATGTGTGTTATTATTTATAATCAAAAGTGCATTTATGGTCTAATTTGATTATTATTTGAATCAGCTGTTATTTTCAAAATAACATACAATATCATTTTTTTTGTGTTATCAAATTCATTTAGAGAGAGAGAGAAAGCACTTGCTGAAAAGGATATTTTTGTTAATACATACATTTAATAGTATATTTTTTTAATTATAATTTTAATCCTTATTTTCTATTCTTAATATTACATGTATCGCTTAATTTATGACTTACTTATTGACTTACTTATTTAATCAATTAAACAATAAAAATAAAAGAATAATATTTTTATTTTTATGTTACTGTTATGACATGAATGATAATAATAATAACAATGATGATGACAAGTAAGGAGTTTTAATGTAATTTAATCTTATCTTTCAAATCAGCTCACGATATGTTATCATTAAATGTTCAAATGTTATATCGTTAAATTGTGAAATGTGAAATAATTTACTCTTTCACTGTTATATTCTGTAATAAATTTAAACAGTTTTACCTGTCATATTAATTTTTACACCATTTTATTGTTATAGTGCACACACGCTTTGACATGTATATAAATTATAGTCTTCTCTCATGATGACATTATATAATTTTCAGAATTGGATATGTGTAAATTTACTTCATGATATTCATAGCATAGCATAGAAGAGAGCAACAACAGAAAAAAAACAATAAAAACTTGGCTTTTTAATTAAGTTTTTCCGTTTGTAGGTACTTTTAAATGTATGTGAATTAAGCGACACAATCCAAACTAGGGTTTTCTTGGAAATGCAATGAAAAGTACATGTGAAAAAACACATGGATTGGGAATTTGCTTGAGTTTTTAGCTGATGGTGTAGTTGTTTGCTTTGAAATTAATTCATAATTTTGCAATAAAAGCTGTTATTATGAGTCAAAGCACGTTTTATTTGATTTTATGACTTTTTCTTACATCAAAGTAATGTGAAGAGGAAATAATAATTTTTTTTTTAATTAATATTATAATAATAATAATTTTATTATAATATTGATTAGATCCGATGTCGAAATTAAAAGGATGTCAGGAAGTATTTTATTTAGTATGATAGTTTTTACTTTTTTCAAAATTTACATTTTTTTTTTGATTGAAAACCAAATTTTTTTCCTATTTTTACTGTTAAATCAACATGAAGATAATTTTTTTTACTATATCTAGTTGTTTTGAGCGACAGCGTCAAAACTAAGGGTTTCACTTCGTATATTTTGCTATAGAACATTGTGTCACCCGATTTTTTTTTTTTATTTAAAAAAAATTACTTACGATTTGTAGAGCACCCTCAAATGTTTTTATTTTCAATTACATTTTTCATTTTACACGAATCAGATTATAAGAGATGTCAAAATTAACATTGATTTGAAATATAAAAAAAATCATTAAAAAAGACGTTTTCAATCAAATTATGAAATATTCGCTCAAAACTATGGATTTGCTGTGGCAGCTAATTCCTTCCTTTTTTTATTTTGGATCAACAAAAATATTTTAGATAAAATTTGTACTTTTTTTTTCTCTCAAAATTATGAAACAATTTTAAAGAATGAAACAAAAATATGTTTTTGGAAACAAAAATATTTGAAGATAAATTTTATATAAACAAAATAAAATAAAATTTTAAAACGTAAATAAATTTTATACATGTTTTTTTTTTATTCACATATTGTTAATACTATATTTAAATTTTTTTTATATAATTTAATTAAATGAAAATACAATAATAAAGAAACCTCATGAAATGTGTCTAGTAAAGTTTAACCAGGTCTAGAAATTATTTTTTTATGTTAATATTAGCTCTTTACAGACCGTTGATTTTTTTTTTTTTTGGTAAATTCAGTTTTGTGAGTTTAAAGCGAGTGAGTGACTGTGAGGAAAATTATTAAAATAAAACTTGGAAAAAAAATCCTTTTAAATTTAAACAGACAATACAAGCGAGCTTTTAATTAGAAGAACCTAATCAAATATTTGTATATTTAATATTAACAATTTTTTTTTGAAAAGAAAGGCCTTAAATCACCTTTTTTCATAGAATTTTGTATACCATGTCTATATTTTTTTTTGCAATTGTGTTATCTATCCTTTACAAATATGTTTACATTCGTACAACATTCTAGTAATTTTCCATGTTTTACGATTCAGGTAAACTTACGATTTGTTTTATAAACAATAATGAAAAGTATCTTTAAAGTTTTTCTTATAAAATTTACATAAATTTATATCTAAGTTTGTTGTTTTAATTTCTGTAAACTTTACAATATTTACATTGTTTATTTATTTTTAATCTATTTTGTTACATACAAGTACACACACACACACACACACTTGTGACATGTCACTAATTATTAAAAAGATGTATTTTATAAGCGCATATTTATTTACAAATTTATGCAGAAAAGAGCTTAATAATTTAGTAGTTTGTTTAATTTAAAATTAAAATAAGAGTATCAAAAAGTATTTTCAGAAGAATAAATTTGATCTACATTTCATAGTTTGAAATTACGGAGTCCTATTATATGGGTCCTTGAAAAATTTTTTTTTGAAACACGAAACACTTATGACAAATACAGTTGTGTGTAAAATAATAGCAGTGTTGTGTATTTTTCATACAAAACCATCATTTTGAGGCTCAATTTAAGTATATAAGAAGTTCTCAGATTTTTTTCTAATCTAAAACAACGTTGTTCGTATACTCTAGGAGTACACTTTTCTAATGGAGCACATTTTTGTATTTCCACGCGTTTAAAAACTGTGAAGCTTGTTTTATAGAAAATTTCAATTTCCATATAAAAATGGCACTTTATTGACAATTTTTCACTACGACGTATGTATATTCGTTAGCATAATTCTCTAAATTCAACATCATGGTTTTTCGAAGTGAAGGATGTCTAAATTAAATTTGGAAATATTCAGTTTTCATTTTAAAATCCATTTCAATTACTATGTTTGATAACAAAGCTCTAATATTTCAATTAAAATCATTTATATTCTATACTTCAGACCACTTTGACCAATCATATCAATTAATTGATATTTTCAGATATTATACAGACAAATATTGAAATAGTATCAAATAACATATTAAACTTTTGGATTGTCACACAATACTATTTTAGGATTATTTGGAATTTTTGAATTGAAATTTATTTGGTTTGAGATATGTTTGAAATAAGGGGTAATAAATATATTTGATTTTGAAAACTAATTAAACTAAATTTTTTTTTTTAACATTAAAATCAATATATTTTTGAATAATTATTGAAAATTCATTTAATGAGCCACTTTTTTGTTTTAATTTTACTGCATTTCAGAATTCCATTAATGGAACACAGTAATTTTAAAAACCCATTAAAATTTTTCAAAGCAAGATAAAAACTTTATACTCAAAACAATTTCATAAAACATACATCATCATATTCATTGTTCACACTAAAATATTCATTTGAAATATTGTTGCATTTCAAAGGAAGTACATTTGTGGCCTACATTTGTCATTAAATAAAAGCAGATGATAGTACAAAAAAAAATAACACGATCACACTCACACTTACACAGCCACACAAAACACATAAATAAATTCGTTCATAGTCATATAAGGGAAGATGATGATGATGAATATAAAAAGGAAACTAAGGAAAAAGAGCGTCATTGTAGCAATTTACGCAAAAAAAAACAAAATATAACCAAATGTAAAAATTGCTGCAAACACATTTATTTTGCTTGGTGTGTGTGTGTTTGTTAAGTAAAACTACATACAAAAAAGGAGACATTAGTACGAAATAAATTCATGAAGTGAAGGTCCTACAGAAATGATAAAATAAACAAAAAAATTGAGAGAAAAAATTTTATAAGTGCTCTCAAAAATTTAAAACAAGAATTTCTTTATATTCTTTAAAGTGTCTCTCAAATTACATACAATGCGATCAAAATGAGTTCAATTATGAATTTTAATAACAATTTTTAATGAAAGTTTTTAGTTTGAGGCAATTTTTCGAGTTTTTTAATTCGTTAGCCGATGAAAATACACTTTGGAAGGTGAGAAATTGAGAAAAACTGACCAGGGCGCTTCATGGAGTCATTTTTGTCCATATGAAAAAAATGACAGGAAAAATTTTCAATGTGAGTACAAATAAATGTTTACCACTTTCGTGTCTTCATTTTTTTTTTTGTAAAAAAAGAAACATATATGAAACTAAAATATCATAGACTCTTGTTTCTTCTCATTATTTTTTTTTTGAATTCATACATTCTTCATTGTTGCATTCACACACACATTTCCACGCAATGCCATTCTTCATAGGAAAAACAGACATCGTTTAGTAAATTTATTGCTCCTATTCACTATTCAGACAATGTAACAAAACAATGTTGACGACATATTATTATTATTATTATTGCTGTCATTGTTGTTGTTTTTCTTGTAATATTATCCTTTTTACTCATAATATTTCAACATGTTTGTAACTGAATACCACAAATTATATTGCTGCAAATTTGGTAGACATTGTTTTTTTTCACTCTAGCTGTGTTTGTTTGTTAAAGCTATGTGTGATTTTGATTTTGAACATTGAATTGAATTTTACTACACCAAAGTTGCCTTGTTTAACATTATAACCTGACTAGAAATTTATATTATTGTGTGTGTATGGAAATGAAATACTTGTTTCTGTGAAGCTGTTAAATGGTTAACCAAGATGTATGATGAAATTTGAATTTATATATATGACATTTTTGGGATGGACACAAGATTTACGATTATGGCGCGACAATGATGATGATCATGTTGATGAGAAGGAAAAATATGATGTTTGTTGCTTCTAAGGCATGTTTTTTTGCTTCTATTATAACTGTAATAAGTAGAACAATATACACGTTTCATTTCACAGCAATATATTAAATTACAATCATTTTGCGAAGCACTTTTATGTTATTTATTTTCATGTACACGACAACACCGATGAATCTTTGTTATGATCAGATTTTTAAGATAATGACAAACATTCTAGAAAACATGGGAAATTATATGATATTAATTTAATTTCACGTCCTTGGTACATTCAATGTCAATCATCATAGAAGACAACCTAGATTTTTTTTCTCATATAATTTGTTATATGGTTGAACTTTTCTATGTGTGTGTGATTCAATTGTGTTTTGGTTTGACACTTCAATTGAACAAAAGTGATGGGAAACTTATTACAAAAGTATATTGTTAAACTATCAGAAAAGTTTCAAATTTTAAATTGAACTCATCGAAGCGTATTAAACAAAACAATATAAATGTGTCTCAAAAGAAAAAGTTAAATGACATATCAGTGCATCCTTTTCAATTTTCGTTATATGAAAAATTTCAACTTATTTCCTGAAAACTTTAATTTTGATTTCAATACATTTTTGATAAAAAAAAAAATTATTAAAACAAATAAATTATTGAATTTTCAGATTTAGATAGCCGTTTAGTATTTAAAAGGATTCCATATTATTAAAGCTATTTTTCTCAAGAGCCATACATTTAAGTCTACTTTTTTCTTTGATACGAAATTTCATTTAGTTTTGAAGTGACGTTCTTTAAAATACAATTAACAGGAAAAAAATAAAGTAAATTTTCATCTTAAAACAAATAATTACAAAACACATTATCTTGTTTGAAAAGCTAGTTTATCTTCATTAGAAAGCATTTAAAAGAATTTTATCTTAATCCTCTATTTTTTTAATTTTAACATGCCATTTTCCTCTTAGAGAAAAAAAACTTTTGTTTTAATACCATAAAAATCTGTTTCCGATGGTTTTTCTTATCACAATATTCGTAAACAAAGAACATGCATTACCTATGTTTAACGTTAAACAACTTCCTGTTACTTTACTTACAAGTATTGTTTATTATTATTATTTGTCTTGAAAACTTTTTTACTATTTTTTTATTTTATTTTTCAACATTCGTCTTATTCCTTTATTTTTTATTTTGAAACAGAAATTTAAAAATTTCAAAAATATTATGGAAAAAGAAATTATTTTTCATATTAAATTTAAAAAATAAATATTAGTATGAATCCCGAAAAAAAAAGAATCTTAAAATACAGTAATAAATTTTTATGAATAAGCTTAACAAAACCTAAAGTCATATATTACTAAGCTATTCTATTTATTTTACTCAAGAGATTTTTAAAGTGCAGTCTAAAATTTTTATTTCTTAACTTTTATCTGATTCTTTTCATATTTCAATGGCAATACAACAAAAAAACACGAGAAATCTTATTGTCAGAAATGAAACTACTTTTAAAAATATTCTGTATTTCAGGGAAAATCTAAAGTCATTTTTAAAAGTAATGGTTAGATAAGGCAATGTTTGCTCATGTATGAAAGTCATTGAGAAAAAACAGAATACTGATAAATTTTTTTTTAAACTATGTTTTAAAATTGTTCAGGGTTACAGTAAAATTTTATGAACAGTTACGATATCGTAAATTTATTATGTGTATATTTTTGTATTCAACTTTGTATTCATTTTGGGGAAAGGATTTTTTTATAATGTATTAGTTTCGAGATTGAGCTCATGGATTGGCTCCAGAGCATCCAAAGCTTGAAAACGGCCAAAATCCCCAATTTTCTCAAAATGTCCGATTTTTCAGTAAAGTTTTTAATTTAATTTTTTAAAAAAATTTTAAAATGCAGGTATTTAAAAAAAAATCAAAATGGCGGAAGATTTCAATTATTTAAAATTTTCAAAATTTTATTTAAAAATTCTGCAATTTTGATAATTTTTCAAAAATTTCACCAGGAGTCTCATCGAAATGCACTTTTCTAAACGGTTCAGTGGTAAGAATATCTCATTTTCCCTGCACTGAGCTATCATTGAAAGATGAATGCCATGCCTGTAAATGTTTTAAAAACCATTTATGTTTAAAAAAAGATCTTTTTTCCACAATTATCCTTTTATATCACACACACATACACCATTAATTTAAATACGTTAATGCAACTTTCCATTTTTAGACGTAATTTCTGTTATTTAAAAATTCCTTCTGTTTAAGAGCTCGTCTATTCAAAGAAATGTTTTGGATGCATTTAGGCTTTTTTCATTTGAAATGCTTTTCTTTTATCATGAATATGATAAAATTGAGGTAATTCTTTCATTTAGTGGTAAACATTTTCAATTATTATAAGTGACGTGTGGGTTTCTGTGTGTTTTAAGATTAGATAATAGAAACCTGTAACGAGTTTTTATGCATTTGTCGAGAGATGATACAATCGTAGTGTGGGAAGTCGACCGGATCAGTCGTTCTCATTACAAATTAGCCAGAAGTTGACAAAACATCATCATCATCAAATTGAATTCCCTTATAATCTTAGTTGTCGAGGTTTTTTCAAATATATTTAATTAAATTAATCTATTTTCATATACACAATTTTTACAAAACAAAAAATTGCAATTTTAATTTATTCTGGTATGTAATTAATTTCAAACGATTATACAATTTAATGCAATTTACTTGAAATGAATTTTGAAAATGATTCTATGATTGTGTGTTAATGTTATAAAATTTAATAATTAAATAACTAGCAGCTTTTCCTGCATTAAAAATATGTGTTGGATTTTAATTAATTAAAAACCAAAATAATTTCATACTCTTTTAATTATTTGTTACCTATGTAAATAAGCATATTTTTGATTGGTAAATGAAAATTAGGGTTTTACTTTTTAAAATACTTAAAAATGAATAAATATTTGTTTAAATTTCATAAAATTTTGTGAAGAGACGCATTATACTAATTACTTTATTATTATTTTTTAATTTAACTATGTACCACAAATTTATTTACATTTACTTTCCAAATATTAATAATTTTGTACAATTCATTGCTCTAAAATGAAGCTTTTTTGGTGCAATTTAAATATTAAGTTTATTTGGCACCCATTATACTCTTTAATTTTATTATATTTATTTTTGTGTGTTACAATTGACTGTTATAGGGATCACATACGTTTTTAATTGATTTCGTTATTTGGTTTTATTTTTGCATTAAAAACAAAAATTGAATTGTTTTAAGGCAAGGATTATGATAATTATTTGTTAAGTGCTTCAACATTTTCATGGAATTGAATTCAATTTATAATGAGAATCTACTTTAATTATTATAAATGACGAAAAAGCAACAGAATATTAAACAAACTTAATCCTCTTAAATTATGTTTGAGTCTGGTTACTAAGAAATCTTTACAATTGTCAATAAAATTAATTGAAGAAATGAAAACAAACGAACATACATTAAGAAATTATTTGAATACAGTTTAAGTTCATTAAAAGGATTTATGGTAACAGTTTAATATGATTATGAAATTCTTAGAATATGAAGATTTAAATTATTTCATTAACAGACATTATTATAAAGAGAGTAAAACGAGACAAACGGATTCATTTTGATAAATTGCATGTCGATAAATGTCTGAGCCTTGGAGCTTTATTTTGAAATTAACATGAAAATTATATTGATGTTAAAATGAATTCGATATCGGAATATTCGACGCAACACATCTTAACCTGAAAGATGATCAAAAATCATCAATTTTTTTTTTGATATGAGAGCCAAAAGGTATCCAGGGGAAGGTTCGGCATTAGACCATCAAAATAAAAGTTGACGATTCGATTCTTGTTTCGAATATGAAACTTTACAAACTATAATGTCTTTCGGCTACTGAATAAGAGTTAAAGGCAAGATAGTGGTGGCGGCCACTTTAAGGCCCTCGAATGATAGTAACGAGTATAGATAATGGGTCCATCTGAACTACAATGAATATTGTTGTTAACCAAAATGAAAATTATTCTTTGTATGGAATCCAAGAATTCTGAAATTTAATTAAAATATAAAGCTCTGAACCACATCATACATTTTTAACATCAAAAAATTATAATTAAGTTATTTTTATATTATTAATGGAAAATTATTGATGGTTTTCATTGAAATTTCATGTAAAATTAATGTGCAGCTCAACATTTACACAGACAAAAAAAGAAAATCAGATCAAACATCCGTATTTTTAACCATACGCATTCATTTTGCGTTATAAATGATGTTCATTTGTTGAAAATTCTTTTTTTCCCATTGATTTTTTTTTTCGTATCGTGGCTTTGAATCTGATAAATCTTTTGTTGTTTTTTTTTTTATCATTTGATAAATTATTTTTCCAGTTTTTTTTGTACTATTTCAATTTTTAAATTTGCCAATTTAAAGAGGAATTTACTTTATTTACGTGATTTAATTTAACGCAGGTTGCTTTGTCTGTCCATGAAATTTTTTTGTAAATTTTTTGTATTTAAATTTAACACTTATCATCATCATTACTAAAATTATCATCATAAAATTTGTTCTTGAACTTCACTTTACTGTACTGGAACGAGAAATATCATTTACATGGTTGTTGGCATTAAATTTAAGATTAAATAACAAGAATCTGAACCAAAATTCAATTTAACATGAAAAAAAAATAGATGACCTTGTTATTTTGAACACGACAACAGATGGTACAGTAAAAAGAGAGAACAACGGAAATCTTCTATAATTTTTGTGTCTATTTACAAACAGTATGATTTTTCTTAGTTATGTACACAGTATTTCTATACAGATTTCATATTTTAGAACAATTCGCTTTTCTTTCGCTGTATACTTAATATGTTTAATATAGCTTTAAGTTTTTTTTGTCTCTATTATTATCATTATTTATATTAAATCTTATTATTTTTTTTTTCATAAATATATACTTCGATATTTACATAAAATAAAAAAATTACCACGACTTTATAATTTTCTTGTAGAACATGAAAATCCAGACAAGAAAAATAAAAAAAAATAATAATCTGTAATATAATGACGGTAATATGAGCTTTATATTTATTAGTGAATATTTCATACCTTTCACTATGAAGATACAGAAAATAAATAATTGAAAGTTTTATATTACTTTATTTTGTTTTTTTTTATTTTTCTTGTGGGTACATGACGAAATAGGATTTTTACATTACATAAGCTTGAATTGATTTTTTTGCCACAAAAAAAATTCCTTTACATTTTCATCATTATTTGAAAGTCAGTTTTCTATCAAACTTTAAGTTTTTCTATAAAAGTATGTTAAGAAATTTTTCATATACTTACAAATTTGTTCGTCCTTCCTTTAACATTACAGCTGTCTTCCAAGTAATTGTTCCTTACACAATATTTCCAATATTGTACCTTAAAATATCTTTTGTTGTTATTTTCTTTTTAAAAATCAGCACAATACTGCATGAAAGAAAATGATGATGATGATGTTGATGAGAAGTTTGAAAACACCACCATTTCACATGTAAATGTTAGCTGTTGTCGGGTGTTTTCTATGTTTGTACATGTTGTAGAAGCATAATAAATTGTTGAAATTGATGTAACACAATGTTGTTGTTATGTTTTAATATCATATATCGTGTATAAATTTTCTTTACATTTTATACTTTAAACATGATGTAAATATACATTTTAAATTTATCTTTTTATTTATATATCGTTATTCTTATGTGTGTGTGTTTGGTTTCTTTAAAGTTCATGATGAACAAGAATAACATTTCGCTTGAATTTCTACATATATTTGAATATCAAATTAATTTTGGTATGAATAAAATTTTCCTTTTTTATTAATGTTTAATTAGAGAAAAATTATTAAAGATATCTCCTCATGTGATATTTTTAGACTTTAATGATATGTTTTACATTTTGACATGTTTTATGTATGTGTTAAAATCATAATTCATCTTTAATATTAGGTACAATCATTGTGATTGTGTGAAGTTTGAACTGATTCAATTCAGATGAGACCTTTCAGTATGAATTTAAAGCGCTTTGATATGAATGAGGAATCAAGGCTATGCATAAAAAGTAGATTTTTATCCATGAAGGTTTTGTATCAGTGGATTCTCGAAATGAATAGTGAGGTGACGTGAGTCGAGCAATCAGTAGGTTAATTGTTGTGATTCGTTTCTACATATTATTATTTGTGTCACTTTTTCGATATGTTTTGGGTTTGTTGATTTATTTGGCCGAATGTGCATCTATAATATTTTGATTCAGAGTTCCACTCATTATGTGACCTTGAACCGAAAATTATGATTTTGGATATGCTTTGATAGCTCTGCAGCGTGTAAAAACACGGGTTCGCTTTTTTGAACACTTTAAGTTGAAAATGCCCCGCAAACCAGCCCACAACATATGCATAGACTCAAAGAGTCCCAATAATGTTCGAATTTGAACCAAAATAAACAGGAAATGAATTAAAAATATAGTTGATCAAACACCCTGTAAGCGTCAATCAAAGATCTCTGTGTGAGGACCAAATCAATTTGGGACGTTTTCAACTAAGAGTGAAGATTACACTTTATTTTATATTCTGCTTGAAATCTTGCTGAAAATCAATGCAATATCGTCGGTTTATCGCTTTGGGTTGTTGTATTGTTATTTGCTGCAACGTTTGCCATTCAGATGTTTTATATGACAGTGCTCGCCATTGCTCTTTAACCCATTAACCGCCGCTGGTCGATTTTTCGACCAGTAACTTTGGAGTCGGATTTCTCCTAGAAATTCTCAAAATATTTTTTTCAAATTTTCAATATAAATAATAAGACATATTTAAAAGATGTCGGGCCAGTTATTTTGATTTGTTCAATTATTATGAGAAAATTATTAGCAGAAATAACATGGAAAGTCATGTACGTTTTTCTTCTTTGTACAAGAATTCTGTACGTATTTCTGTGGTATTATACGAAACTTTCAAACGGCTCTCCTGTAAAATTTTTGTATGAAATTCAAAATTTTCATCAAACCGAAAAGTGATCACTGTTACGCAAAGAACAAATCCTAGAAGAAAGTTTTGCTCTAAGCTCAATATTTCTAAGAGAGGCGGTTAATGGGTTAAAACAAATTTAAGATTTCTTCATTGATAATCAAGTTCAAACTTCACATACATTTTCACCTTATTTCCCAAAAAACACACAAACATAATTTTTGTGTCATTGATAAACGTTATGATATGAATCCTTTACAAAGAACAAAAAACTTACACTCACACACTTTTAAGTTACATTTCATATTACATTTTACAGTAATTTACGCGTAAGTTTTTAACACGATGATACCTTTCAAACATATGTCTTACAAGATATGAAGGAATAACATATGACTAGGCACACAATTTAAAATATTTTAAGTATTCTGTACACAAATTTATGAGAGATAATTTAAAAATGTAAATGAAATTCTTTGTACTTTCATTATATAAATGAATTTTGTAACAACACTTTTGTGTTGTGTAAGGATAAAATTTATGGAATATCACGTCTTTTTAAGTTCAAAATATTATCTAAGATTTTATGATTTTGAGTGTTGCATTGTATTTTTTTGTTTTGATTACAAGAAGATCTACATAAATAATGCGTAAATATAATTTACTTTGATTGTAGTGTGTTATCTTTTGTTTGTTGATATTGATATGTTTTGTTTGATAATAGCAAATTTAATCATACTAAAATATTATCTATTATCTTATCTAATCATTTGAACTACTTGTACTTGCAGCTGCGGCAGCCGCAGCAGCAGCAGTAGCAGCAGCAGCATTCAATAAAGTTTTCCTTTCATGTTTCGTCAAGTTGTGAATTGAGGGTGCACTTAATCTTGAACTTCTTGGTTCAATTTGGAGTGAACGTGTGTACATTTCATCATCATCTAATAACAGTGATGTATCAAGTAGATAAGAAGTAACTTTTGGTATATGATCAATTTTATATGGTGTCTGTTGAAAATGACGTATTTCACGGATAACATGAGCAATCTGTAATAAAAATAAAAGTAAAATATATTACACACTTATGTTTAAGAGTCGAGTACAAGCTCGAATGCAAACACTTCAAAATTGAATGAATGAAATGAAGAAGAAGAAGGAGATGAGGAAAAAAAGCAAAGAAAATAAAACGGATTCAATGAAAATGATTAAGGGATGATGATATTGCTTTTCTTTGACATTATTATTTTTTATAGTATTACTGTGCATATGTGTGTGTGTGTGTGTGTGCTGATTTCTTTTTTCAACATCATTACATTAAATGATACAACGTATAAAGTGATGTTTTTCGTGTTGATTAGTAAATCTCAAATGGGGTAACTTGAGTTTTAATTTCATATGAACCTAACATTGTCATATCCAACCAATTGTTGATGAACACGATTATATATTTTAGATCTCATTGTGTACTAACTGTGTAATTTGTAGAATATAAAACGTCTATTTGTTGTTTGGTGATAATCTCTCCTATAACGTTTTATCTCGACATTCTATACAAACAACATGTCAATAGAATGAAACATAATCTAACACATGTGAAACATGATAATTCCATTTCTTTTCATTAAATTTTGCGAATAAGAGTCGCAAATTGAAATTAACGTTGACATATTTTATTATTATTTTAGGTAAAATTAATTAGAAATGACTTCAAAAGATCAAATTAAAGTTTTTCTTTCTCTTCATCTAGAGGTGAATTTATTTGAAAAAGTGAGAATAAATAACGAAAATGAATTCCAGGTCACTTCAGAGGTGAGTAAATAAAAACATTTTGTTGCAACTTGTCAATTTAAATCACTCATTCAATGGAAAAGAAAAATATTGAAACAGAAATGGGTTAATGTTACAATTTGCCATGAAAATTATTTTTAAAATGACGCAATCAGAAGTACGACGAAAGAACACAAATCGAAGTGAAACCGTTTTCATGTAAAATTTATTTCATTCATCAATCTTGTCAAATATGTGAAAAATTGGGGTGAATATGAAATCAATATTGAAAATTAAAGATGCGGTAAATTATTCGTTATATGGCTCGATACATAAATATTATAACATGGATGACTAGCAATAATAAAATCATTTATATGAATACATAAAAAAATTTAAATAAATAAATCTGATATCAATGAAAAAAAAAGGTACAGTTCAATTACTTATTTGGAGAGTGGTGGTCTTTTTTCATGTTTTTTTTATCGATATTTGTAAATTTTTTGATTCCTGATAAAAAAAATTGTGTGAATCGAGAAATTTTGATATTGAGAGTTCTTTTACTTTTATTTCTTCATTATGGCAGAAAATTTCTGATGAAAATTTAACAATATACTCATTTTAAACACACACACACACACACATACTAAAAATAAATTAATAGAAAAGGTAATATAATGATGTAACAACTGTGCAAAATACATACCATTCGCATCTTTGAGAAATTTAATAAACCATCTGGTGTAAAATCTGGAGTGCCTTCCTCAATAAATGATAAATCAGTTAAGTACATGCCTAAATATGGTATGCATGGTGGATCACATCGATGTAAAGCTTCACGCATTACACGAAATCTACCCTCGGCACATACCACAGCCTGTAGTTTGTTGATTGTGTGCTTTATCTACAAATATTTCATGTTACCATCGTAGCAACATAAAATGTTGAGGAGGAAAGAGAAGAAAATGAGAAAAAAAGAGTAAATTTACTTTCTATTATGTATAATATGCTAATTCAATCTTTCATGCATGATGTTTAAATGAAAACTTATATCATTCAAATCTATTAAGGAAAATATCGAAGAATGGATTGTCCCTACTTATTTGTACAAAATTTGAATTTTTTTTACGATAAAATCTATTTGTTCAGGACTCACTTCTGCAAACATAACCAAATGGGATATCAAATATTATGGAATTATTTTTTATTTAGGAATTAAAGCCAATTATGTCTTTTTTTTACATATAACGGTGATTTGATGAAGATATTTATTCTTATGCACGCTTGATTCATTTTTCCGTTTATTGACATACGAAATTTCATGGTTAAGCGATTAATATTAAAATGAATTTTTTTTTCTTACATTTTTTGGTACTTTATCCCATGTTTTCTTTAGTCGATACACTGCAGCATTTGTGAATGCAGCACAAATTTGTAAAACACCATTAAAATTATGCAAACATCGACAAATATCTCCCACAGCTGTCCACTTTTCAATAGCAGCAATACGTGCAGCCATGTTAGTACTGCATATTTATGTAAAAGAAAATGTATTATTTTTTTTTTTTTGGATCATGATACACAAAATTCAGAAAAATTAATATAAAAAAAGGAAGAAGGAGAAGAAGCAATATCATACCGTGAAACAATTTCTGAGCTGACTAATCTCGCACCGTCATTAAAACGTTTTGTCATTTGAATAATATGCTCAGCACGATTCTTCTTATCTGCTTTCATCCATGCTTGACCCAAAAATTCTCTGGTAATATTTTAATGTGAAATAATTTGGGTTTTCCTTTAATATTTGAGCAAAACAGAAAAAAAACATTAAAATACATACTCGCTACGAATTGCCAAGAAAATTTGATGATCCAAGTAAGTCATTTGTTCAGCAATCTCTAGGGCAGATAAGGTTTCAATGCTTTCTTTGCTTGGTGTCTGTTGTGCCAAAAATAAATAAATACAAATATAAATTGACTTTATTTCATTGAAATTTAAAATTTTACTCACAGTTGGTGGTGACAACAGCACTTCAAGTTGTTTTTTCCCCGAATCAATATCCTCTCGACACAGCAATCGTAATAACTGTGAAGCAGCACGATGTTCAGTAGGTAACAACCCTGGACTGCATGTAATATCATCAAGAAATGCAATGGTTTGTGATCTTAATCCAGAATCTTGTTCAAAATCTTGAAAGTGTTTTGAGACCCAATGTCGTAATACGTTCAATACACGCATCGTTGCCGGTGAACTTACAACAGATTCCTTTCGATTTCTCGCCTCAACTTCTGGCGGTTCATCACGTGGATTGCTTGAAGCACTTGTTGCAATGGCAAAAGCTGCTGCTGCAGTTGATGTACTACTCCTAAAAAGTATTTCGTTGAAGTGAATTAGTGATAAAAGTTTGTGACATTGATTTTCTTTTTAAATGAAATTTAACTACAGTGCAGTGTTAGGTAGCATTTGTAGTTATTGGTTTAAATGTCTTGAAATGTATCTGTTTAAAGTTTTACGTTTTTTGTACATAAATATTTTAAGAAGATTTTTATCATGTTTGAAAAAGATCAAACGAAAATTTCTACATATTTTTAATATGTAATGAGAAAAACTTAAATTTTAATATGAGATGAAGTTAAAAGTAATGAAATATATTTTTAACGAGCATGTACTAGAAAGTTTATGCAAGAAAAAACTTTTTCTATGATGTTGATGTTTGAGTGTCTATTTGAGTGCTACTATGAAAATTACGTTATAAAAGCATATCATTATATCTACTTTTTTTTTTAATCTACAAGGAAAAAAAACAAATAAAAAATAAAATAAGTTTTGAGTGAACTAACTATTTTTTTCTAACTATTTTGTATCAGTTTTATACACTCTTTATAAAATATTTTGAAGTTATTTGATGAAATTTCATTGTCTGAGGATTGTTTTTCAATTCATTGATAAAATGTGATATAATGTGTGTGTAATTTTTTTTATAATTTTACACTGATACAAAAATTTCAATGCTACATGGAAAAAAAAACATACATTAAATAAAAAAACACTACATTTAAACATTGTCCAAAATAACATAACATGAAAAAGATAAAAAAAAGAGCCTTGTAATTTTTTTCTATAAAATATTCTCTTTGTATAAATTAACAAATAACTAAAAAAAATTATGTAATAAAATATTCATGCAAAAGTACTTTGAAATCCATGCGGCAATTTAATGACTTATAAGAAGCAAAAAAATTTCTACGTAGAACAGTAACAAGACTTACCAAAGCGGATCGTGTCCCATACTTCAGTAGTTTTATGCAACATTGATAAATAGAATGATACAGAAATTGATGATTCGAAGTTTTTTTTTTGTAATTTATGATATTAATTTCATTTTCATTCAATTCAAGTTTGTCAATTTATTTTTTTTTTGATTTTTATTCATGGTGAGGAAGAAGAAGAAAAAAAATTATCATAACAAAACTATTTTAATGGTTTGGCGTCTATGGTAAAGTATTAAAAACTAAAAGCGTCGATTTCAAATCAATTAAAGTCTTAAAAGACGAATGAAGTGTATTCAGTTAAATCATGAAGAGAAAAGAGAAGCATAAAATATTGTGATATTTCAACTTTTAAAAGAAATGTAAGAGAAAAAAAAACACAAATTTAATCAAAAAGTAATTCTGGAATATAATTGACAAATAAAGCACATTCGTTTTCTATCAGAGTTTATTTAACAATATAATGCCTTGTGAACCATAAAAGTAAATTAAATAACATTTACAAGACACATTTTCCCGGTAATTCTCAGTAATTGGGAAGCAAAAGTAATAATATCTTAAGTAAAGAGTATTAATATAATAAACAATCTAAAAAAACGAAAACAAAAACAAAAAATTTAATAGATTTAAAACGAAAATAGGTTTCTAATTGAATGATGAGTTGTATCAAGAAAATATAATAGTAGATATGTTCCCCTTCACTGAATATTTGCTCAATTGTTTGTCTGTTTGTTATTGATTTAAGGTAAAATTTGAAGAATATTGTTGATTGGATGGTAAAAGGAAACTAATTGATGATTATCGTCAGTTTTTATTTGTTTGTTTATTTTGTATTCTAGGTGCTGTTGAAACGTTAATCAACTGAGTCAAGTTGATACACTTATGGAAAAAATATCAAAAGGTACAATAGACTACTTCAATATTTGTGAGTCTATTGATGAGTTTGAAATTATTCAATCAGAACACGTGTTTTTAAGATGGAATTTTTTGCATAATCAAAATGATTTGAGTTTTGAGTGGAGATAAAAGAGATAGCACTGATTAACAAAATACATTTTTTGGATGCGAAATGAAATTCCTTTATGTGGGGTCATTCTATTAAAAAATTAGTTTGGCCGTTTGTCCCCAAGTAGACGTATAAAATTTTTAAATCGATTTGAAGTATCAGAGTAATTTTCCAATGAATTTCCGGGTCTTCGTTTTTGAGGGTGTGGAATCTAACTATGTTTTCAAAACACCAATTTTATTGTATTTTTGGAAAGCTTAGACAATTTTCTTTAATAATGTTGATTTGAGATTTTGTTTAGAACCATTTCTAAACCTACTAGGGGTGTTCAAAGTGAAAAAAAAGACTATTTCGTAAAATCGTACATTTTACGGCTAATTAAGACAAATTAAGCATTCAGAATGGCACATACTCAATATTTTTGGACAACTTAAAAATTCCCTTAAAGAATTTCATAATGACAAATTTTTTTAACATACTTTTCTAACATGACTAGCGGTGTTCAAGCGAAAAAACGTTAAATTTTAATATTCTATATAGGAACAACCGCTAAACGGCAAACTTAATTTTTACATATAGACTGACCCCATATAAAGAAATTTCATTTCGCGAGCAAAATAATTATTTTGTTAATCAGTGTTATTATTAATTGGCCCAAAAAAGACAAGTCAAATTGAAATGATTTTTGCAGTTCATCGAATCCGAGCCCATGCGAATGTCAACCACTGGACTATGACAAATTTATCGATTTCATTGCAAATCATTAAATTATTTTTTTTTTGTAAATTTCCATCTGAATTCCTTGAACTGATATCCCGAATTGAAAATTTGAATTAATAAGTCGGAAAAAAAATAAAATATACTTGTTAAAAACTGTAAACTCTCTTAATCCAGTTGAATAATTCAATGAAGGAAGACAGTTGATATCTAAATAAACGATAAAGTCTTGTTATTTTGTTTTCTTGCCTTGAATGCAAATATTTCCCTCACATATAAGTCAATATACATTTTCGAAAATAAACATCTAAATGCAATCGTTTAGAAGTATTATAATGTAAAATAATTTTTTTTCCGTATGTATTGGATTCAGGATTCAGAGTTCGACACATTTCTTATAAACAACATTATCTCATATGTGTACAAAATACAGAGTATCAGTTTAACATTTGAACGCCAGTTTATAACATTATCTTCCTGTTCAATGAACATATCATCTATTCAGTTGCTAATAAAATATAAAAAAAAAGAAAAGAAGAAATAAAATGAGACAATATAAAAAAAATAGAAGAAGACTTTGTTTTTTATTCAATTTCACACAATGCCAATCGTTTAACTTTTTCTTTTTTTTATAACTCGAATATTATTGTTTTGAAACCCTTTTTTATTTTTTTATTTAAAAAGAATATTTTACTTTTTTTACTTGTCTTGTCTTGCCTTGCATTTGAGATCCAGAAGTATAAAAATAAAATGAGACGATAACCATCAAATTATCTTGCCTACATAATTCGAGTTTTTCTGCAATTTTTCTTTCAATTTTATGTGAATATTTAATACATTCAATTTTATATTTGTTGTGCTTTTTTTCCTATCTCTTTCATGTCTTCTATTCAACATACACACCCAATTTTTTTTGTTCTTTTATTTCAATTTTATTTTATTTTAACCATTTTATTTTGTTTTTATCCTTTCAATTCAATTCGTATCATTATTCTAGAACACCGAATAATAATTTAAGTTATTCGCTCAGGTGTACTTCAATTTTATGATTATGATTTCAATATCCGGGTTTTGTCCACCCATCAAATTCAATATAAGAAAAATAACGCAAAAAATAATAGATGAAAAGATAAAAAAAAATAAGAAAATAAGAGAAGAAAAGTCTCATAAAGTATTCTTAGTGACTATGGCAATAAATAAGTCAACAGTTTTCTTTTCATCCTAAGGGTGTGTCACAAACGTATTTTTGTTCAATTGGCTTTTTTTTCTATATTTATTTATTATTTGTCTTATTATTGATTGTCCGAATTTATTTTCACATTATCAATACAATTTTCTCGAGATTGTACAATTTTGATAAAGTGCCGAGCATTAAACTTAATACCTTGATATATTTTCAAATGAGTAACTTTTGGAAATTGATTAGGTTGAGAGGATTTATTTCATGGAATGGACTAAGAGCCTTTTTTCCAAAAAAAAAAAATATATATAAACACTTAATTTAATTTTATTGTGATTGGTTTTCATTTCAGATAGAATTCGATTATTCGGTATCTAGGCTTAAAATAAATCTATTTCAATACAAAAAAAAATTATAAGGACTCCAAAATAAACAACTTTTAAGTATTCATTTATTGCAATAATATCATAACGAAAATATACATAATTTTATTTATTTTAATGAATAAATGAAACAAAAATAAAAAAAAGTTTTAGAAATTCATATTCAAAAGCCAATTTTGCATTTTGTTTGCAGTTTATTTTATTTTATGTTTATTATTTTAATTTAATGTAAACATTGAAACTTTATTAATTAAATAAGATTACGATTTAATTTTAGTTTTACTGTGATTTTTTAAAAGGTTTTTCTGAAAGAATCGGTTTCATGGTTTTTAATATGAATAACAAAGATTTTAGTCAGATGCCAAGAAATTTTTCAAAATCGTACATTGAATAAAATTGAATTTTATTTTATTATTAATTTTTTCAAAAAATTTCAAAATAACGTTATTTTTAAATTTTTAAAAAAATTAAAAAAAATTTAAAAAATCGAACATTTTGGGCCGTTTTCAGGCTCTGGAGCCTAATTCATGAGCCCAGTCCCTGAGCCCCATCCCTGAGCCTTATCTTAAAACTAATGAGTTAAAGTTCAGTTTAGTAAACTTCTTCATCCATCAAAACAAATCATACTTTTTTTTAAATTTTTAACGGTTTTTCAGGCTCTGGAGCCCAAATCATGAACCCAATCTCAAAGCTAATAAGTTTAAATCAGCTTCTATCTTACAAAAAAAAAGCAACTTCGCTCCGATGGACCATTCAGGAGCTATGGATGGCACAGACTTATGAAGTTACAGCGAACAAACCGTCTGTAAATGTGCATTTTTTCTTACGAAATGCACTAAAAACTTTTAAAAAGTCTGTAATACTGAAAAATGCGAACTCAAGAATACTCCATTGTAAAGAGGCTTGGGTTTTTGTGAAAATAAGAGGAGCTCATGATGATCTTATCAAAGTCATTTTCATATAAAGCTAAATCAAAAACGTTACAATGGTTAGAATTTTCAATTTATTTTCTTTATTTTTTCAACCTGACCATGGATCAGGGAAAATTCAAATCAAACATTTACAAAAAAATTCATATTCAACATATTAAACGTTAGAATTGTTGCACATTATTTGAGCTGCTCAGTTTTATTAAATTAAACAGAGTTTGTATAAAAATTATTGTAAAACTTTACAACAATACAATTCCTTGACATTTAATGACATCAACTCCAAAATTACAAAACAGTTTCATTTTTGAATATATAAAACTTTTAAATTTTTTTTTTAATTTTAATTTCCTGTCACAAAAATCGGTACAAAAGGTTATATTGAAACCTTCTAAGATCATCGAGAGTAACACATACACATAAATGTTTAAGAGAAATAAAAAAGGATCTTGGTCCATTTATTTATTTATTCAATTTAAAATTGAAAGAAAAGTTTACAAAAATTTTATTTATATGGATTTGCGTTTGTATTGTAATAAGAATAATAATAATAAAATTATAAAAATAAAATTTAAAAAGAAAGTTATACGTGACTGAATATTTATATCCAAAGAATACTTTTAACTGTGTTTCTTTCGACTTCTATTGTTATTATTATTGTAATAATGTTTGTTTGCTTGATGAAAAAACTTTTGATGGTTCATGTTGTTCTCGTTTCTCTCAAAATAAAAGTTTTATAGTCAAAAAAAAAAAAAATAGCAAAGTATGCCAATGTCGATTTCCTCAAAAGTCATTTATTATATTTTCCTATTAGACTATCATTTAAAGTGTGTGCGTGTGTGTTTCGATTAAATATTCACACTCAAATACATGGAATACATTTCTAACCTTTGCGTTACAGTTCATTTGATATTTTTGTAAATATCTATTTTTTTTGTTGTTGTTTTGAGTGGATTTTACTGAAAAAGCAGCAGAGAAATATAAAAAACGAGTTGATGGGTAATATTTAAAATTATTTGTGATTTACACGCACATAAATTTGATTTCCTTTGTTTCTCTTTTTTCGGTCTTCTATACATGGGACATACGTTGAGTGGTTGTGATGGTCGGATTTCGTGGTTAAAGTTGTTAGAATAGATTTGAAAATTATGCAAATCAAGAAATATTTATAAATGAATTAACTTATATTGAAAATCAAATGTGGTTTATGGTTTTTCAAGATAGACTACATAAATCTTAATGTAATTTAATTTTGTGTGGCAAGTTGATGGTATCATATTGTGTCTCAATAGTCCTTATGATAATATTAAAATGGATTATCTTGAAAAGTACTACGTCAGAAATAAATTATTTAAATTTTTTTTGCTGAAATTGTCTTTCAAATCAAGATTAGCTCCTGGTATGACGTGGTACAAAATATTTTTAGGGGTCCAATGATAATTTTCTAGCCACTTAGCCGCAAAGAACCTCAGAAATTAGCTCGACTGATGAAAATTTTAGAAAAGTTTCTCGTATTTTTTTCATTTTGTCATTTAAAATCCCATACAATGAATTTCTGTTGAAATTCGGAATTGGAAATATAAAATTTTAGCATATTTTACCCATTTTATTACAAACAAAGTTAATCATAGAACACCACATTTATGTAGATGTAAAATTCACATCACATTCAATTAAATACACGTTCATTACAGATTCAAACAAAAAGAACAAATTTTTCACGTTCAAATTTTATTATTATTACAAAAGACTTGAAATGTTGTTTTTTTCATTTAATGTCATTCATTTTTATTTTTTTTTAAAATAACAAAAAAAAAAATAAAATAAATATTAGACGAATTCATTCAAAGTACAATTTTTTTTTTGTAGAGAAAGAGAAAAAGCAACGACAATGACAGAAATTACCTCACGATAACATTAAAAAAAGAAAATTCATTGAAATTGTAATTGCATTGAAATTGAAAAGAAATAAAACAGAATAACTGAAAATGAAATCTGAAATTAGTTTTAAATTGAAAAAAAAGTGGAAGAAAATTAGATCGGAAACAATAAAATCAACGAATGGTGGTCATTAACAATAGGGAATCGATTCGCGTATTAACTTGAATGCCAGATAATTAACATCATTTCATTTTTTTTTTATTACGCTCATAAAAAACGAATTGTGTTATCTCAATTTAATATAAATTTTTATTCACAAACTGTACAAAAAGTTATAATAAAAAAAAGTTCAATTTAAAACCAAGGTCGTTATGAAATTCGATCACCATACTAATTAGATTTTTTTTTATGTCGGACAAGAGTTTATGAAAAAAATAAGAAGAGAATTGAAAGTGAAAGCAAACATTTTTTTATTGAACTTACCAAGCAGAAGAAATAAAATAGATTTAAATTAATACAATTAAACAAATAATGAGAGAAAATGAAATTAAACATTGATGAACGAGAAGAATTTTTTCAACATAAGACATTACATCACGTGTAATATTTTTTTTAATCATAGTACTTTGTAAAATAAACATTTAAAAGAAAACTATTATTAAAAGAGATGAATATTTGATAAGACCAAATGAGAAAAATTTAGATTAAAGAAATAAAAGAATTTAATTCATAATAGTTTTAAGAAAAAGAATTGGAAATTTGATCTTTATAATAAAAAAAAATTTCTCACCTGCGTTGCGCTTGACGAAATGAGGTGATAACAACTCCAGCTTTACTTGAACAATGTATGATATGATCATGTTGCATTGATGGCCGAGACGAGATGGTACTTAATGAAACGCCACCCAAAGATCCGCGAGGTGTTGCATACATTGATGTTGACATATCGTCATCACTTTCGGAAAAGCGTCTGCAATGAATTTGTGAATATTTAAGAAAAATTAAATTGCATCAAAGTACCTTGGAGGTTCACGTTGTGGTGTCCCAAAAATGCTCTTTCTTTGTCTTTCCGGTGTTTTTGGTGCCGAAAATTTACGATGTGCTGTCCTTGGACTAGATTTATCATTTGCCTACATGAAAATTTAAATGCATGCATGAGTTAAAAATACACTTTAATTTCATTACTCATAAAATAATCATATTATGCATAAATGTATAAAAGTACAGCTTAAAATTTGTTTAAATTTGAGCTTACCTTAACACCTCCATCTCCATTCAATTGTAAACTATGTCGATGTTGACATAGTGCCGCATGTGGAATAACATTGGCTGCAAGTCCAGTACTTGGCCGTCTGTCTAGATGTACGTTAAGATGTGGAGGCGATATTGTCTGTTGTTGTTGTTGTGATTGTGGTGATGTCGTTATAATTACGGTTTGTGGTGCATGATCTGTACTACTAGTCTTTTGTTGTTGTAGTGTCATCATTGTTTCTGATATAAAATTTGTTGTTTTGCTAGGTGAAATAATGATTGCCGATGGGGGTGGTGAAACATGCGTTGTTGTACTTTGTGATACAAATGCCGTTGCAGTCATTACCGAAGATGAAATTGCTGTTTGTATTGTATTTGCGAGAGATTTTGTTGGTGATATTGAAGATGATGATGATGTTGCGGCAACTGGAGTGCTACTACTTGTAGAAGTACCATGTCCATTTTGATACATTGCCGTTTGAGCAAATGGATTTGTGGATGGTATTTCAATTGGTGTCTCGACCGGTGTTGGTGGTTGTATGTTTGTTATTGTTTCACTTATCACAACACATTTGTCGTCTACATCTTTTTCATTACCATCATTTTTATTATTTGCTTCATTTGTAATATCTTTTGGAAATTGTCGTGGAAATTTACGTTCAGGTAACGGTGATTTTGGTGCTTTGCCATACACAAATTTCTTTGTCTCATCAGTTGGAGTGTCATCGGCCTTATCAACACTTCCACTACCAGTAGATCCAACCAAGGTAACAGAGCTCAAATTTGATGGTGATGATGGACCACTTGCACTTAATAAGTTTTCTATTTGAATGGAAAAAAATAATCAAATGTAATGTTTAAAAATGTTTGAATGTTATTACCAATTATCGTGTCTGAACTACTCGATGTCGCAATGGTCTTTGGAATTGCCAAGAAACAATCATCTTGTTGTTCAGAATTTTTAATTTGCATTTCATCAGATTCTTGTTGTCCTTCAGCATGTACAATTACAGGTCCAGTTCCTTGTTCTGGTATGTATCCCAATGATGATGGTTGTTCAGGAAAAGAAAATCTACTGTCCATTTGTTCCTTATATCCAGCTAACAATTTTCCTGTACTTGGTGGCTGTTGGTGACACATTCGCCTAGATGGTAATCGATTAAATCGCAATTGACTCGAATCACCACTCATTGAACGATCTCGATCAGCTCCCTCAGAACAATACCCAGAAACAGAACTTGCTGCTGATGTTCGTCTCGGAGTTCGACAACCATCCTGATACGGTATATCAAGATAATCGTTTTGCTGTTCACACTCACACAACGGTTCCATTGGTGGATCATAAAATACATCTTTCAGTGCATTCAAAACGGTTTCACCATCGGTAAATACGCGATAAGTTAACAGAAATGTATTCAAAAAGTCAATTGAGAGAAATCGAAGATCAGTTAATCGTTGCAAGAGACGTTCGGGAGTTGCATATCTCACTTGTGGCAATTTACATGAATTCAATGTACGTGAGAATCTTATATCTACGTCATCTTTAAACAGACGTGGGTCTGTTTTGACAGCGTGATGAGCTGCAAAAGTAAAACCTTAAAATGAATATGGTGAACGAAAATGTAAAAGAAAAACATAGTAAAAATGAAACACCGAAACACTCATTGAACATTTAATTTTTAAGATTTTACCTCCAGATGAACCACCAATTCCAGGTGAAAGTAATGAGTGCATATGAATGTTATCTAAGCATTGAGATATATCTGAAATCCAGGCTTCTTTGTCCTGGACAGTTGGTGCTACTAAATGAATTGAAAATGTTTGTCTTGAACCACCTTTTGGTTCAATTATTATTTTAAAGTCACGATTTCCAGCTACAATTGAATCAGTGACACTTAATGTGCTGCCACGTGTTGTCCCGGAGCACACTGAGCCCTCCTCTTCGTCATTACTAGATTCACTTGGATCTTCGACGAGAGTGACTTCGGCTAATGCTATCTTTCCCACATCTGGTAATAAATGTAACCTGCCATTGGAAGCTCTACAAAAAAAAAGATAAATTAATGATTGCAATTAATATAAAAAATTAAATCGTTACCTAGTCGCTACAATCATGTGGTTTGAAAATAAAAAGCATTGTCTTACAGCTTCACGTTCACTTTTAAACGAAGCAAGACGACTTCTTATTCGACCTCTACCTGGTGGAACTTGTACTAGGCTTCCTAAATTAAGGAAAAATACCGTTAACATGCAGCTTTTTACAAAGTTTAAGAAGGAAAATAATGCGCATGCGTTTACTTGTTATCAACGAATAAAATATTTTTCAAATTTCCTGAACTTTTGAATTCTACGCAACCAGTTTTGAATATTAAATGAAATAGATACCGTTGACTTACCTTGTCGCACAAAAACCTGGTTGACATCCAAAAGAATATCACAACCTTCAACAATCATGCGTTCAACTGCTAAATTTTTTCGTAAATTTTCAGTTTCTGACACCTCATCGTGCATCTGTCTTGATAAATCCTCCAACTGTTGTCTCGCATTCTGTAAACTTTTCCTTTCAACATGGTCATGTGGTGTGTGAGCAAGTAATTCATGTAACGTTATAATGTAACGTGGTACTTGATGCATTGGATACGTTAAAAATGATTCGAGAGATCTGCCCTGACAAATTGGTTTTGCCTCAAGTCGTTTTAGTACAGACGCAAATTGTGGATTACTCTTACATTCGGTCAATACTTGTAAACTATAATGATGATTACGAACATACTCCTGATATATGCTCAACATAGGCAAGAGCATGTCAAAAAGGTCACCTGGAAGATAGATTTAAATGTATTAATTTTTCCATTTAATTACTATTTAATTGCGTTATCGGTACGCATTTAATACAATCAATGGCCTCTTTGTACTCAAATACACACGAATGAATGATAAAAAATAGATAAAGTAAAATATAATTGATTTTTTACCAATAATGAATCGGATAAAATGAAAAATTTATATTCCATAAATGATGTTGTTATTCATATTCAAAATTTGTTCGTGTTTCACCAAAAAATACTTTATGTGACCCTTTTTTATTATGAAAGGTCGGTTATATAAAAATATTCTTGGACAGGTGATAAAAAGTGTAACATTATCATAAAATCGTGACAAGATTGTAAACAATAAATTTTGAAAATTATGCTACTAACCTAACACTAATGTAGGCCATGATTCTAAACGAGATGTAAGTCCTTTATAGAATATTTGATGTAAAAATAAAACGGTCTCTGAATTAAGAAAAATTGAGTTGACGTCTTCGTGTGAGCATGGTGGTCGTTTTGAACTAGCTGCCATTTTAAATGGACGCAAAAAACATGCAACTAATACTTCAAGTTGTTCAAGATATTCTTCCTCTGCCTCCACCATACTAAATACAAGACTATTTCTTTTTCGCATACTTTCAGCATGGGGTGATTTAATGTATTCTTCGACAATTTGTTTCCAACGGCGTCGACACAACCACCCTCGGAAAAAACTTTGCACTTTTTTAATTTTACGCAATTCAATTGAATCCTGCACCGATTCACATAAATTTGATAAACTTGGTTCTTCTGTCATTTCACAGCTCGTACTAAAACTTCCACGTCCCACAGGTGTTGCCGTTCTAGATGGTGGTCGTGTTTCCTTACGCAATACATACAACTAAAAACACATTGAAAGAAAAGAAGAAAACAAAGAAATTATAAATTAAACATGATCATAAAAGTTATTTTAAAACAAACATGAATTATACTAAATTAACATACTTCTGCTCTTAATTTGCGTATTTCAGACGCGAGTTCATCACACTGCTGTGTGTATTGCCATTTTGCTGTTTTTTCACTCTCAACTACTTGAAGCAAGTGTACATGTTTTTGCTCCAACTCCTCTTTTTGCAACAACAACTTGTTGAAACTGAACAAAAAAAGAAAATTAATATTAATTTAATTGACATTCACTTTGAAATGATATGAAAAATATAAACTTTAAACAAAAGCAAAAAAAATACACCATAAACAATTTTTATTCAATCCTAATCTGAGCTTATCTAATAAATTTAAATAAAATAAAAATTAAAGTGAGCGAAGGAAAACCGTTTTAAAACATCGTAAAATAAAATTATAATAATCGTCTTATCATTTTCTTTTATTTTATTCTCATTTTTATTATTAAATTATTATTATTACCTTGCTTCTCTTATGGAAATTATCCATGCTGAACATTCAGATTCTGTTGCGGCTCGTAACTCATAATGTCTTTGATTTTCACGACGATACGATATTGTGAAGCAATGCTAAACGTCATGAGAATACAAAAAAAAAATAAATACAAGAAATGGAAAAAAACGAAAAGAAAAATGATGATAATAATAACACAGCTTAACAAAATTAAATCGATGTGCTTGCTTTGAAAAATCCCGAAACACGTCAAAAAGATTTTTCAATCCTGATTATTTTCCACTTTGAAATTTTAAAATTCACTGATTCGTGTTTGTTTTATGAAATAATGAAATTTGTATGGAAAAGAGCCATTTTTCCTTTAAGTTCAAATTATTAAATATCAAAGTTTAAACTTTTCTGAAGTTAATTTTGTTCCAAAGTGTCAAGTAATTTATATCATTTATATTCACTGATTCGTGTTTGTTTTATGAAATAATGAAATTTGTATGGAAAAGAGCCATTTTTTCTTTAAGTTCAAATTATTAAATATCAAAGTTTAAACTTTTCTGAAGTTAATTTTGTTCCAAAGTGTCAAGTAATTTATATCGTTGGAAAGAAGGCAAAAAAGGCTAACAGAAAATATAAATTTGCTAACAGAAAATATAAATTTTATTCAAATTTATATTAAATATGGTTCAAAAAATACAAAAAAATAAAGTATTTTTCCTTTTTTTTTAATTTTTAGCCTGAAAAAGCCCAATATAATTGGGCAAACTATATTAAAATTTATATTTTCTGTTAGCCTTTTTTGCCTTCTTTCCAACGATATAAATTACTTGACACTTTGGAACAAAATTAACTTCAGAAAAGTTTAAACTTTGATATTTAATAATTTGAACTTAAAGGAAAAATGGCTCTTTTCCATACAAATTTCATTATTTCATAAAACAAACACGAATCAGTGAATTTTAAAATTTCAAAGTGGAAAATAATCAGGATTCAAAAATCTTTTTGACGTGTTTCGGGATTTCTCAAAGCAAGCACATCGATTTTATTTTGTTAAGCTGTGTAATGTTTAATGGAAATAACTTGTAAAATGTATTACCAGACACACAAAAAAACATCTGATTTAAATAAATCATAAAAATTTTCTTTTGCATTCATTCCTTTTATGATGAGAGTACATCACTCAACACCAGTAAATCACATCTACTTTATTAAATTTCAATCATTCACGGTGCTAATTTTAAATAAATGATTATTTGTTTTCACTTGAAGTTCAAGGAAACTTTTAAATTTTATTTATAGCTAATTTTATTTTATCTTATTTATTATGGCAATGACCCACATTCTGAGCTCTTTTTCATTTCAAACAGACATCTTCCATGATCATAATAAATTATTTAAATAAGTAGCATTATTATCATTATTCTAATCGGTATAAATAATAATATGCTTTAAATGTAAATATATGTACCCGTCATTAAGTGATATTTCTCCCAAGAGTAACGAAGTTTATATTTTCATTGTTCAGTGTATGAACAATTTATAAAAAGCTTTTTTTTAATTTTAAGCCAATTATTTTATAATCATCTAAATAAAGTATTTATACAAAAATTATAGACAAGTCTCAAAAGCCCATTGGAATCCCTTTGATTTGATGTCTTGATATGATTGAGTTTGAATTGTAGTGAAAGTTTTCATTTGAAGGTATGTGTGCTGATAAGATTTAGGAGAAAAATGAAAATCTCAAAAGAGAATCAAGTGGATTTTGTATTTGAATACCTTTTTGTTATCATGATTTTTTATTTAGAAAAAAAAATATGTTTGTGAAAAAGTTTATTAGATTCTGGCAAATGGCTTAAGGATAATCGTCAGAGCTTCTCTTTTCAAAAACACACGCCTCGATAACAATCTTGGAGTTAAATATTGGATCGGACAATCCGATTGTAAAAAAAAAACATTGTTGTCTGGCGATATCCACTGAAAATTGTTTTTGACGTGTGATTGAGAAATTTGTAAATAAAAATGGTAAAGCAGCAGGTATTGACAGTATTACCGCAGAGGTCCTGAAAGCGAATGTCAACCTGATAACCGAAGCCCTCCATCCACTGTTCGGCCAAGTTTGGGAACAAGAGTCGTTTCCTACAGATTGGAAGGAAGGCATAATAGTGAAAGGAGACTTCACTGACTGTGACAATTGGCGTGGCATCAGCATCCTTTCTGTTGTCATGAAGGTGTTTTGTAAGGTTATCCTGGAACGGATCGAGGGTCCACTTGACAAACCCTTGCGAAAGGAACAGGCTGGAGCTAGTCGTTCTTGCGTCGATCAAATCAACACCCTCAGGATAATCATTGAACAATAAGTTGAGAAGCGTTCCCCACTATATCTCCTTTTTGTGATTTATGAAAAGGCCTTTGACTCGTTAAGTCGTGAGTGAATGTTGGCTGTATTGAAAAACTTGGGTATGCCTGATAAAATCGTGAGCTTGATACGTGGTAGTTACTCCACGATTCGAACCTCTCTGATCCTTTTGTGACAGTTTCGGGCGTCAGACATGGCTGTCTGCTATCTCCATTGCTATTTTTGGTAGTTCAGCAAGACTACAAAAATGCGAATCAATTCAGAATCTCAAGCTGCTTTGATGCTCGGTGGAAATCCAATAGAACAAGTCAACGTATCTAGGCAGTGTGGTGAGCGTGGATGACGGCGCAGTTGAAAATGTGCAAACCAGGATAGGAAAAGCTAGGGGTGCCTTTACGATAATTAACCGTATATGGTTCCCTTCAGTCTATAGCAAACCGGTAAAACTTAACATCTTTATATCTTCTGGCCGAATAGAATTTCGAATGAGAACTGCTAAGAAAAGCCGAGATTCAAAACATAAATCTGGAGATACGTAGAAGAAAATTTGTTTATATTGGGCATACCTTACGAAAAGACCCTTCAGAAGATTGCCACCAGGCACTTGTATACAATCCACAAGGTAGCCATACAAAAGGTCAACCAAGGAACACCTGGCGACGCTCCACACTCTCTGATGCCAACTCGGTCAGAGAAACAAATGAGGCACAATTTAATAACCTGGGGGAACTGAAACAAATTGCAATCCGACGAACATGAGGATAGTGTGGAGGAAGGACAAGGCGTAAAGTAAAGTAAATAAGTATTGAGAAATTTTACTCGATCAATCTCCAGGATTTAGACCTGTTACTGTTCAAGCATCTTTTAAATAAATTTTAAATAATATAATGGAATTTATGATCCTTACCAAAATCTTTTCTTTGTCTTATAAATTAGTCGAGTGTTGGATGAACCCCATCCAAAATTAGTCATTAAAACTTTTAATTTAATTGTGTTTCAAAAAAAAGCACACGGATAATCTATGAAACACACACACAATGAACATCACTTATCCTTTTTCGCAATTATGATGTTTAGATATAATTATATTCTTTATACACACACGCACACGCACACATTGGAAGAAACAACAACGGTAACAATACCACCACCTGAGGCACTTCAAAACCCAAATAATAAGAAACAACAATAGACACTTAATATACTTATATAAGAAAATGAGAAAATTATTTCTCCCATTATTTTCATTTAAGGCTATAGTTAGGTGATGCGTATCTTATATACACAAAAATATTGTGTTTATGATTGTATTAGTCTCTTATGAGATGAGAGTTCGTCAGATAAGAGCATAAATTGATGAGAATTCTATGTATAGTCATTTAAAGAGCTCGTAAATTCAGGACACGTGCTAAAATGTTGTTTTCCCAGTGAATTTAGGTTTTATATGTAATACAAAACGGATTCGTCTTTTATTAAATTTATATTTTATACATCTTTAGTGAATAAAATTGTTATCTAAGGGAAGATCTTAGCTCTAATGTTCAATAAAAGAATAATGATAATATAAAAAAAAACCTGTTTGTAATTTTTTTTGTTTGTCTTACATCTTATTTTTTTTTTTATTTTTCTTTACATTCAACATGTAATTAATTGACGTAAAAAAACCTTTTGTTTTATTTTCATCAAGGAAAAACAAGTAAACAATGAACATGAATTTTATTTATTTTTTTTTTATCTTAATGAAATCAATTGTGTCGATCTAATTTTGAAATGTTGTCACTAATTTGTAGATAACAGAAATTTGATGAGCGTCATTTAACAGGATGATGCGTAATTAAATATTGCCCAAGGTAATTTTATTTTCTTGAGAGGTTTTCAAAATAATTTATTTGATGTAAATTCTTCAATGGGATCCATTAAATGCTGTTGTTAATGTTTTATCAAGCAAGATTTTTCGAGAGGGTAAAGTGCGACGTTTTTATAATATATTCAATATTTTTTAAAAAGAATTTGGGGACAAGGAGTTTTGAGCTTGAAAAATGTTTTTCATATACATTTATTTTAATTAGTTATGAGAAACTCATATTAGGAATTTAATTGTACAAAATTTTAAAACAAGAATTTAATTTTTAACGAAAAAATTCCATAAATTCTTAATTAAATTTACTGAAATGAATGAGGGTGAACAAACTAATAAATTAAGCACAAGCAAAAAACACATTAAATATTTCTCTCGCACTCAAACGCTCATTGCCGAAAGTAAGAAAGCAAAATGATGATCATAATCATTGTTTCACTGTTGTCATCTGTTTTTTTCTTTCTTTATTTCTATAAATTTTTATTTGAAATTTTTATGATGTTTATTTGTTGAACGAACAAAGTTATTTGTATTTACTTAGGTTTTATATCTTTTAAGATAAGAAGTTCTTTTAAAATCAGCAAAAAATGTCATTTTATATTATTTATTTTTACGTGCATTTCATTTGTAACTCAATAAATTAGATGATAATTTTTAAGTCATAAAATTTTTCCGCTTTTTCTTTTTAAATTTGTTTATAAATAACACAGTTTGACAAATATATTCAAGGTCACAAACTTTTCAAATCCCTTTAAGTTCTCAAAATATGGCGTCCACAGAATTCCATTATCAAATTGACTTTTTTTAAATAAATTTTGAGTTTTGCTAGAAAATCGGGCTAATCATAGATTTTTGCTCAATGTTAAAGCTTTGTCTATCAATTTTTAATTAATTTTCAAAGAAAATTACACAGTTTGAACTTAAATAAACAAGTTTTTGCCTTTAAATTGATGTTTTATCGTTAAAAAAATTAATAGAGTTAAGCTTTAACATTGAAAAAAAAACAAAAATTAGCCTCAATCGACCATACAAAACTGTCAAAACTAAGTTAGTCACATACCTTCGCTAATTCAGATTAATGTATCATTATATTTGACACTTAAACGTATTTTCATACGACAGGTCTTATGAGAATAAGAACTAAAAATAACTTTTGTGGTAACAAGCTAAGTCGATCTCAACCAAAAAGGTAGATGAAAAAAAATTGGGTCATTGTCATTTTTTTTCGTCCTTTTACTCGTCTAAGCAGTTTAAATGAAAAGCAGAAAAACATTTTTTTTTTCATACAGGATGAAAAACAAAATCAATTTATACCTCATTTTTTTCCAATACAACATTAAATGATGTTTCTAATAATAAACTATTAAAACCCTAATGTTCGTATTGTTTCTCACTCCTTTTATTAACGTTTTATTATCAGATCATTTTACTTTTATTTTGAGACACACACATATTATTTGTATAAAAAAAAGGAAACCAATTCTAATTAAGAACATATGTTCATTATTCAACAACCTTACTCATATTTGTTTCTTTCATTTCCAGGTTAATTAATACTAAAATGTTTATTTTTGATATCAAGATAAAATTTAATAAAAGAAGAAGAAGAAGAAGTTTTATTAAATACCAGGCGCTTCCACTAATTTAAGAAACATCTTGACAAATTAATCAATAACAGTGGGTGGTAAATTTAGAAACATAAAAATTCCGAAAATCAAAACATGAACAAAATTCCACACAAATTTTGATGTTTAAATTTTCAACGAGACATTTACCATAAATTTGAATACAATAACGAAAATGAATGCGTAAAAACCTTAATTACTTGTAATTATAAAACCAAAGCTAATTAATTGTGTAAAATGATTCATTGTACAAATTTGAACAGGTAAATTAACTTTTTTAATAAACAATTGACTGCAGACATATCATTATTTTATTTTTGATTTGATTTGATGAAAAGCAAACAATACTAACGTAAGGTTAAATGAAGCGCAACAGTTAGGTCATTTATTTTTCTGTTTTGTTATTTTACTTCTTGGAATGATGAGAAATATCGATTTTATTGTGTGGTTTGTTATACGAAAAAACCAAAAAGGAAAATTTCAAATGTGAAGAATATTTAAAATGAAAACTGAAATAAATAATAGAAATTCATAACATTAAATTGATAATTTTACTCATGTTAAACAGTTTCCTTCATCCAAAAGTCATTCATAAGACTTCATTTAATAGTATTCAATGTTGTACCAACAGTAAATCACGTTGAATTGACATCAAATACTGTTGCTGTAACTTCAAATACTGTTGCTGCAACATCAAATACCGTTAAATAAACTAGCAATAGTGTTTTTTTCATTTCAGTGGATTCTTAAAACGTTTAAAGTCTTGATTAATTGAACATTGAACATTTATTTTCATGTAATCTACAATTAATTATCAATTGTACAGGAAAACTGTTAGTATATGAATTGACATCCCTTTTCCTGTTTTCATTTCCGTATTATTAAAATTTAGAATTATTTTATTTCATTTCATTCCGGAAATATTGACATTAATTGACATATTCATTATTAGAAGGAAATATAAAATTTTAAGATATATTAAAATTGCTTTGCCCATCCTATTCAAAAATTCAAGTTGTTCAATTTTAATTTTTTTTAAGATTTCATAGATGAACGTATTTTAAATGAAATTTCATAAAAAAATATTCATCCGCTTCTCTCGTTTCCTTTTGAACATACACCAAAATTTACCACTAATTAAGTAACCCAAGAAACCAAACAATGCCTTTTCAAAATGAATTGGATTCCTTTTCATTCATACAGAAAAATTTGTGTAGATTCCTAGATAAGGACACATAATGAAGATGTATATCATTAGTAATTAAGAGCATAACCTTAAGAACGGAAATTGGTAAATTAAGAAAATTAAAAAAAACAAGAAAAGATTTTTATTTTAATTTCTGTACAATTTACACAAAGCTTCATTAACTTTGTGTTTTGCGCACCTGTGAATTTCAAAGGATGTGAATTAACTGTCAACTTTAAAGGAAAATATGTCTTTGAGCATTGTTTGCTGGTATTTTTAAATTGTACCACTTATGAAAATAAGTGGAGGTTGTTAATGTCGGTAGACAACAGATTAGATGAAATTTTTGGGTGATTTTTTATTAAGTAAAAAACGATTTGGTTCATTGTGCTTATACCCTTTTAATTTTTTCGAAAAGAAAACTTTGAGAAGCTTGCTGATACGTCACTGCACTCCTGTAAATCGGTCAAAGTAATTATTTTTTGTCAATTTAAATCCTTTTGTATGAGAATTATAATTTAAAATTTGTCTTCAAAGGAAGTAAGGCCATTACAATTTTCCTTTTTGTTTCCCGTCGCCTCCTACTTCTTTATTTCACAAAAGTGAAGAGGGAATAATGGGAGGGAATAATAGTAATAAAATAATGAAAACCATTTAAAATCTTGAAAATATTTAACGATCTTAAATTTTTCAAATTTCAAAAACAGTTTTACTGAATATTTTGTTAATTTCAACATGCAGAAAATCCAGGGGGTAGTCAGGTCGCGCCAAATTGACCCTCTAAATGCCAAATGCCAAATTCGCCAAACGCCATATTTGCCAAATGCCAAATTCGCCAAATGCCATATTCGCCAAATGCGCCAAATTTGCCAAACGGCATATTGGCCAAATGCCAAATATGCCAAATGCCAAAAGAACAAAATGCCAAATTCGCCAAATGCCAAATTTGCCAAACGCCAAATTTTCCAGTCGCCAATTGCGCCAAATGTGCCAAACGACAAATGTGCCAAATCTGCCAAATGCGCCAAATGTGCCAAATGCGCCAATTGCGCCAAATGCTAAATTTGCCAAATGCGCCAAATGCCAATTGCGCCAAATACGCCAAATGCCAAAAATGCCAAACGCCAAATTTGCCAAACGCCAATTACGCCAAATTTGCCAACTGCCAAATGCGCCAAATTTGCCATGCGCCAAATGTGCCAAGCGCCAAATTTGCCATGCGCCAAATGTGCCTAGTGCCAAATGTGCCAAACGCCAATTACGCCAAATTTGCAAAATTCGCCAAATGCGCCAATTTTGCCAAATGCGCCAAGTGCGCCAAATGGCAAATTCGCCAAATGCCAAATGTGAAATTCGCCATATGCCAAATGCGCCAAATGCCATCTGCGCCAAATGATAATTTGCCAAATGCCAAATGTGCCAAATGCCAAATGTTCAATTCGCCTAATGCCAAATGCGCCAAACATGAAATTCGCCGCATGCCAAATTCGCCAGATGCCAAATGTGCCAAAATGAAAAATGATTTTTTTTCTTGGCAAGCGACCTGACTACCCCCTGACTCACCCTAAGACAACAACAATAAACAGAAGAGAGATAATTAACTTTTTTCTATGCTGTT
>LN483597.1:174597-246236 GCA_900002565.1 Culicoides sonorensis
AAATTCTCAAAAATTTCAAAAAACTCAAAAATTTCAAAAAACTCAAAATTCTCAAAAATTTCAAAAAACTCAAAATTCTCAAAAATTTCAAAAAACTCAAAATTCTCAAAAATTTCAAAAAACTCAAAATTCTCAAAAATTTCAAAAAACTCAAAAAATTTAAAAAAAACCAAAAATTTCAAAAAACTCAAAAATTTCAAAAAACTCAAAATACTCAAAAATTTCAAAAAACTCAAAAATTGTCAAAAATTTCAAAATTTTCAAAAAACTCGAATCCATTACAAAATCTTTTCAAGATCTGTGTAAAACTATCAATTCGGACAAATAAAATGTGATTTAGTTTTGACAGATTTAATGTCTTTAACAAATACGAAAATTATTCTTCCGTTATTAGTGAAATTTTTGAAAATTTTGAGTTTTTTGAAATTTTTGAGAATTTTGAGTTTTTTGAAATTTTTGAGTTTTTTGAAATTTTTGAGAATTTTGAGTTTTTTGAAATTTTTGAGTTTTTTGAAATTTTTGAGAATTTTGAGTTTTTTGAAATTTTTGAGAATTTTAAAATTTTGTAGATATTTGAAATTTTTGAGTTTTTTGAAATTTGCCAAATGTCAATTGCGCCAAATGTGCCAAACGCCAACTGCGCCAAATTCGCCATACGCCAAATTAGCCAAACGCCAATTACGCCAAACGCCAATTGCGCCAAAATTTGCCAACTGCCAAATTTGCCTAACGCCAAATGTGCCAAACGCCAACTGCGCCAAATTCGCCAAATGCCAAATTTGCTTTGCGCCAAATATACCAAGTGCCAAATTTGCCATTCGCCAAATGTGCCAAACGCCAAATTTGCCATGCGCCAAATGTGCCAAACGCCAAATTTGTATTGCGCCAAATACGCCAAACGCCAGATTTACCAAACGCCAAATTTGCTTTGCGCCAAATGCGCCAAACGCCAAATTTGCCTTGCGCCAAGTGCGCCAAACGCCAAATTTGCCAAACGCCAAATTTGCCAAATGCGCCAAATGTGCCAAATTTGCCAAACGTCAATTGCGCCAAATTTGCCAAGGGCCAAATTTGACAAACGCCAATTACGCCAAATTTGCCAACTGCCAAATGCGCCAAATTTGCCATGCGCCAAATGTGCCAAGCGCCAAATTTGCCATGCGCCAAATGTGCCTAGTGCCAAATGTGCCAAACGCCAATTACGCCAAATTTGCAAAATTCGCCAAATGCGCCAATTTTGCCAAATGCGCCAAGTGCGCCAAATGGCAAATTCGCCAAATGCCAAATGTGAAATTCGCCATATGCCAAATGCGCCAAATGCCATCTGCGCCAAATGATAATTTGCCAAATGCCAAATGTGCCAAATGCCAAATGTTCAATTCGCCAAATGCCAAATGCGCCAAACATGAAATTCGCCGCATGCCAAATTCGCCAGATACCAAATGTGCCAAAATGAAAAATGATTTTTTTTCTTGGCAAGCGACCTGACTACCCCCTGAGAAAATCCAAAACTTACTTAATTTGCTTGATTTTTTTTATTTTTCAATAAATATTTAAAATATTTTTCACATGAAAAAAATTTTTTCATGACATTTGTTTATAAATTTTTTTTTCATCATTATATTATTACCATTATTCATCCCTCCTCCTTCTTATTATTTTGAGCGGACTGCGACGAGAAACAAAAAGGAAAATTGTAATGGCCTAAATACAATTATAATCTCCAACATGCTTATAACATAAAATAAATTGATCAAAGAAACCCGATTTTCCAAGAAATGTAAAAAGAGGTCACTTAAATGTCAAAAAAAATATCGACAAAATTTAGAAAGAACTCATCAAATCATGTCTTGCATATAGAATTTATATGAAAAATTATCTGAAGACAATGTAGGCAAAAAAACTTTTCATTCAATTATCCATGACAATTGAATTATTACAGAAAACGGTGAGAAAATGTCTCATCCTGTGAACGTGGAATAACATCAACAATGACATTAAAACAGATGTCTGTTTGCATTACGTGATATTGTAAAAGAAACGTGACATATTAAAGTGTTACAGTATTTATTTATCATCCGAATGCGACTCATAAACTTCCAAACAAATACTACAAGCAAAAAAAACTGGACACAGAAAAAAAAATATTATTTTTCTCATAATCAAACATTCAATTAAAAAGAATGATAAATAAAAAAAAATATGAAATTAAATTTATACGAGTAAACATTTAACCTGTAATTTTTCCTCTTTGCTTATCTTTGAACTGTTGCTACTACTTTGAGCATTGTTTGCTGATGTTGTTGATGTCAAATATGATGGTGCAGAAACGAGTCGTTCACAGTAACAACCTTCAAGAAATATTAATCCCAGTGGACGTGTTGATGTTTCAGAGTCATAATAGAAAAGTAAATTCTGCGAATGTCGAATACAAAAATAAAAATAAAACAAAAACTCATCTTAATGAAAGATTTTTTTGTTTTTTTTTGATATTTTTATAAAATGTTATTAATGGTAATAGTAATTTTTTGTCATGATAAATATAAAATAATTTTCTACAGAAATTTTACCTGATACAGTATAAACCAACGTAGTTGCCACTTGTTGCTGTCAGACGTACGTTTATGAAGGTAGCCATGCTAGAAAATAAAAAATAAAATAAATTAAATTTCTTTTGAATTTTTCATAAACACACCTTTTACTATATAGAAAATGTAATTAACTTTACATTTTCCTTGAATTTACCAAAAAATTCATATTAAAGCAACACGTTTTTTGTTGACCGTCCTTAAATTTGTTCTACTTTAATATTAAATGAAAAAGAATCAATTTAAGAAAAATGAACTCAAACATCTGTGAATAATTTTTTTTTTCTAGTTATGAATAAATTATTATTTTTCCATCCCATAATATTTTGTATTCACCGAAAATTGTTGCTTTTGTGTATTTTCTTTCATTCTTTATAAAGAAAAATAAAAATTTTGGTTTAATTTATTTGATTTAAAATTTACAATACAAACTTCCAAATATTTCAGTATTGAAAATTTAACTTTTCATGATTCTCTTACAATTATGACAAAAACAGATTTTATCATTATTTACTAAATTTCGGTTTTATCTTATTCGTAGAATTATTTTTTGATATTGTTTATCGAGCACGTGCCAAACAATCAACGTAATTGAAAATTCTTATGAAGATTATCAAAAAAGATCTCGAATCAATGAAAACTAAAAGTATGTTTTCTTTTCAAAATAATAAAACGTAAAAAAGGAATAATACTGAGAAAAATTATTTTTTATTGTAACAAAAATGATGTTTTATGCTTATCCTTTCTGGGAAACCTTTACAACTTCTGCGAAATTTGGTTAATGGTGGTTTAACTTTTTTTTCTTGATAAAAGGATTTTATTGCGCTTCATGGAAATTTAAGAGTAAAAATGAAAAACTGTAAGCTCTTTGACATGACAAAATCAATGACAAAATATTTCATACATGATAAAAATCCTTTGAATATTACGAAAATAAAATATTATTTAAATGGTTTGTTTTGGAAAAATATTCAGATTTTCATGTTACAAGCATTCATTATGAAGTCAGAATTTCCTGGTATTAATTAGGTCACGCGTATGTTATGCAATTTTACATTAGTTGACCTACTTTTTTAACGGATATTGAATTGCAACATTTATTGATATTTTACGTCCGTTTACAATAATTTAAGTCAATGTAGGATCAATGAGCAATTAAATTTTATAACCGTGTTGAAATTTCCTATGACCTTGAAACAAAAACTGAAGGCAATATCACTGCCCGCACTGCTCCATGAGTCTCCATGGTTCGTCACTTTGAAAGATTCCCTTTTTTGGCCCGAATGAGCTTCTAAACTCACTCTAAGCCGATTTTTAACAAAAATGCGAGTATTGCGGTGACTCGTGTCGCCCTGCCGGAAGAAAACTCCTTAATTTTTGACATTATGAGTTAACTCCCGAAAATTAGGAGTTATCTCCTAAAATTCAGGAGTTTAGCTCCTGAAATTCAGGAGTTCACTTCCGACAGGGCGTCTTGTTGAGTGTGTTTTGGCCTGAAGGTGCACTGAGAACCATTCGAAAAAAAAATTATAAACAAGTGTTATAGGAAAAAATCGTTCAAATTTTTTTGAATGTGCAGAAATTTTACCACAGTAATTTTACGTCATGTAATCATGAGATTAAACGGAAGTAAAATAAATTGATATCAGTTCAAAGGAAATGAAAAATAAGTATATATTGTGGTAAAACTTAATTGAATTGTTAGTTTTCTATTGTTAGTCAATATTCCATTCAATTGGTTTTACAAAGAAAACAAAAATGATCAACTTCATCATTAAAAATCCCTTTAAAGTGTTTTGTTTATTGTGTTAAATTATCTTGATATATTCCCGAATATCCAAAATGTATAATTTATTACATTAATTTAACGCGAATTGATTATAATATTGAGCCACAAACACCGGATCCTCATCGTGTCACGGCCGTTTGGTTGGCTGGAACTCGAATACCAATCCTGACTACAACTGGAATCTGTAAATATTTTCAAAATCTACTTTCATTTTCTGCTGGCCCACTCATTGAGGAACTAGCTGAAAATGCGTTCAGGGAATGTAAAGTCTTGAAATCAATTCATATGCCTAACAATAATTTTCAAACTTTACCTTACAAGGCATTCAAAGGTTTGACCACATTGGAAAGACTGATCATCACTGGGGGAAACTTACCGATATTCAATGTCGATTTCAGTTGACCGAACTCAGTCTCAGTTCCCTGAAAATTGTAGATTTTTCGCCTGAAACTTTACGTGAACAAGTCCATTTAAAGAATTTTTCTATTAACTCCAATGATCTTTTTGATGTAAATATTGAAGGAATTTTGAAGTACACCACAAATTTGACCTCAATTTACATAGGTGACAACAATTTTAACTGTAGTCGTTTCAGTCAAATCGTTGATATCCTTAAAGACAAAAAGATTTCAATTTATTCACATGACGGTGCTCTTAAACAACGCACTTACACGCCTTATCTTGAAATTGATGGAATTAATTGTTTAACTGATGAACAGTGGGAGGAAGAACGTTTAAACAACAAACTAATTCTTGGTAAGAAGTTTTTGAATATTAATTCAAGATTGTCAAGCATCATTAAAACTTTGGATGACTTTAAAACTTATTCGAGAAATGTTGTTAAAAATTTAACTGATACAATTAATACAAAATTTGGGAATTTAACCAAGATGAATGAACGGCAAGATGACAAATTGATTGAAGTCAAGAAGGAATATGGACGAATCTTTACAACAAATCAAAATCATCACATTGTTTTTTGGGTATTTTTCTTCGTTGTTTTTATTTTCTTAATCATCATGTGTTGTTACGTGAAAAAAATTGAAAAAATTCAAAAAACTCCTAGAATGGTTTTCACTAAAAGATTAAGCTGTTAAACGACGAACACCGTATTCGCACTTTATATCGTAAAATTTCAATGTATCATTAAAAAAAAATGTTCCCAATAAAAATTACATGTGGCCATCAAAAATATTAATTTGACTGAACTGATTTTCTAATCACAAAATATTAATATCGCTCGCTCCGTGCATAAAAGACACTTTTCCTATGCTTATACACAGGTAAATTGTCTTTTATGCACGGATCGAGCGATATGTAAATAGTGAATGATCATAGACCATCGTTCTGAAATTATTTTTCATAACAAGCATTTATTTTCTTTTGAGTAAGTTAAACTTAAGTCCTTGTAAAACATCTTCGAAAATATTATGATGTGAAAAAGAAAAATAATGATTTCTTCCTTAAAAGTTACAAACCTTTAAAAAGTTTATTATTAAAAGTAATATCCATTTTACAAACTTTTCTACTTAATTTTTAATTTCATGGGAGTTATGATATTTACAGCTTAATATTTTCATTCATCTTTTATGAAAATATTATCAAGTAATTCCGGTCTTTAAGTTATTAAAGATTTGAAAAGTTGTTTACTTTCTCTCAGTTTTTCCTTTTCTCGTCTTGAATTTTTCTATTAATTTCTATTTAAAGAACAAAAAATGTATAGCAACATATTGTTATGATCAGAAGCGGATTAAGATTTTTTTTTTTGTGTGAGGAAGGGGCAAAGATACAAATTTCATAATTTATCTATGAAAATATTTAAATATTATTTTTGACCCCTCCCTCCCCATGTAATTCCGTCTCTGGTTATAATAATTTGCAATAATAAATCATAAAAACATTAAAGATACAAAAGCAACATCTGTCCATAAATTGATAATGTTCATAATAATCATACACCACCATATTCAATAAAATTCTTGCATGACCCAAGTTTGATCATCACATCATAAGCAATAAATAAATTTTCACTAAAATAAACAGGAAACTTTGTCTTCTCATATCTGATTTCAAATAAAATAACGTATTATACGAAGGATATCAATACAATATGAGAGTGAAATTCATGTTGGTAAAACTATTTCAATAAATAAACGGAAAAGTGACACCTTAGTTTTGATAACGTCTCAAATGACATTTTACCTGTAGCATTCTTAAACAGATGAAGTTTTTTTTTATTATGGTCTATTTTAACATTACAATAATACAAGGAAAAAAAACCAGAAAAGAGTAATAAAAAAATTATCTGTCACTAGTTATTCCACTTAATGCTCCACATAATTAGGCAAGAAAATAAAACGATAAAACTGACCATAATATTATATGACAAAAAAAAATGTGGTATAAAAACAAGAAGCATTACAATAAAATCGTTTATGACTGACATAAAAGGAAGTACTAAAATGATTTTTTTTTGTGAATTTTATTAAATAGGCAATGCGGACCATTTCAAAATAAATTTTTACTTAAGGTCATCACAAATTGAACGTCTAACGTGAATCAACAAGTCAGGAATTGACAAAGTTTCACTTCGTACATGGTTTCCTTGAATTCAGACTTCAGCGAGTCTTCACGATTTTAAGAGCATTGTGGACACTTGTGAATACGCTTGATTTAGTTTTAAGAGTTTCATTTTACTTCAATGTTATTTAGTTCAAATGCTTCCAAACAACATTAAATAATCCATTTATTTCAAATTTATCACATTTATTGAGATATCTTACTATGATATGGAATTCAAATAAAATGTACTTGACATGTTCAGCAATAATATAAAAATAAAAAAATAAAATCTTACTTCTTTCTAGTTTTTTTTTAGAAAACATTATTATTGCTTTTTATTACCATGTTAAACTTTTTTATATTTTTTTACAATGACACACTCACACACACACACTTTTTATTTCTTTATTTCCAATTTTTATTGGAATAAAAAATCAGCAACATAATATAAACACATTTATCTGACAAAGAAGATACACAATGAAAATAACTTGAAGTAGGAGAATGGTTAGATAAATGTAGATACAAGTAAAGTGTTGATCGTGTTCATAAATACTGGTATTATCACAAATTCTTGTCTCAATTTTTAAGTCTATTTAACAATGAATTTTCCTTGAATAAGATGTTTGTGTGTGTGTGTGAATGACTGGGAATCACGTTCAATTTACTCTGTTAAATGAGTGTAACAGTATCTTTAACATCACACATGAAAAGTATCAAAGAATTGTGTAAATGAATGTGGGACCGAAAGTATGGCAAATGTTTGAATAATGTATGTGACGTTTCTTCATTGAAATAGGGACTATAAAAGTCAGATGCTTTGAAATTATTTTTGAATTTATTAATTATTTATTTTAATTGATTTATAAGTTGAGAAAACAAGACTTTTAATGGAGATGATGAGGGGTTAGATCAGAGTCAGTGGGGGATTGGCCATATGGGCAATGCGGCAAATACCATGAAGGCCGCAGTTGATCGTCTTGAGTAAGTTAAGTTTAGCGTAAATTTTAAAGAAAATCATACCAAATGCGAGGACCGTGAAAAATTTTCAATTCGCCCCTGTGCGGAGCGTGGACTATAGAACAGAAGTACTTTCAAAGAAAAAATTGCATTCATTCATTTATATAAAAAAATACAAAAAAAATCTCCTTTGAAGAGACATTTCGGTCCTTAAATTGGCAAACGTGAGTAAACATCTTACTTAAATTTGTCTAGTCTTGGTTAATTTATAAGCTTACTAGAGTAAATTTATACCATCATTTTTGTCTATTATCAGTTCTTATAAGTGTATGATATAGAGACAGTGCTTTCAAAATAATTTTTTCATTAAATTGTATTGACTTTGAACCGAGATCTAGTGAAAATACATTTCAAAGCACTGTATCATAGAAAATTTCAAATTACACAACAATATAAGTTTCAATCTAATTTATACATTCAAGTGCTTTGAAAATACTGATAAAATTTTAAGGGGTGGTAAGGGAAAGTACCTAAAAATGTTTTCACTTGTAAATAAAGACGTTGAATTTTAACTTAACATTCAAGGAATGGAAAAGAAAAATTATTTTAAACGTTGTTGACGTTTTGAGCTCTTAAAATGAAAATTAAGATATTTATGTTTTTGTTTTCGGTATTATTATTTTACGTGGATAATTATAGATTCCATGTCGTAACGGAAATTAGGATGAATGTCGGTGAGAAATATTTATTTTTAACAAGGATTGTATACTAAAATATTCAAAAAATGGGATCTTATTTTTTAATAATCTTGATTGTTAAGAGATTTTTTCTTATTTTTCATCATCATTATCATAAAACATTTTTTTTATTTTTAAACAAATTTTTAACAAGCAAAACATTTTACTTACCATTGAATGATCATATTGTGCCCTTTCCGATAATGTTTGTATCTGGGTTTCATTCACCCTACAGGCTCTTTGCATCTTGGGACTCAACATTTTAAATATATTTTATTTTATTTTTTTTTATTTTCTTATCTTTCTTTTTTGTATATTTTTTTTTTAATTGTAACTATGAACACAAACAACTTTTGAGTTAATTACCTCAATTATCAATATTTACAAACAATCTAATAAGCTAACTGATTAATTTACTTTGTAAATAAAACACAATTTTTTCAAAAAAAAACAAAAAAAAGAGTTTCCCCTTTTTTTTTGTTGTGACTTGTAACCTTATTTTCGATCCCAAAATTTTACGATCCTTTTATAAATTCTTTGAATACATTTTAACTTTTCTAATTCTTTGTTAATAAGATTTTTTTTTTCTATCATCATATAATCATATATTTACAATCGACGTGATCTCTTGTACACAAAGATTTTTTTGTCCTGCTAAAAGTGTGAAGCTTATTAAATTTCGTTAATAAATTCATTTTTAATACTATTAACATTGAGGTACGAAAAAGTAAATTAAGTAAATTCACTGAACATTGCCTTGATTGCCTTATTTATGTAAAATTTTAATATTTATGTAGTTGTTTGTGTTTTTTTCATTCCTTTTTGTTTTTTATCCTAGAATTTTTGATTTTATCCTTGTTGTAGTCCGATTTAATCTGAAAATACACAAAAAAATTGAGAAGTAAGAAAAAATTTATTTAATTTCTACATTTTTTTGTTTCTCATTAAAAAAATTAAGTGAATATAATTAAAATATATTTTTTACGGTCTGGTAACCTGTCAAAAAATTACAAGGAATTCACATTAATTACGGATTACTTTGGAACGTCACTGGTATATGAAAAAAATGAGAAATTCTATTAATTGGTAGGTTAAGAAAAGTGCATTTCGATGGGACTCGTTTCATTGAATAAAATTAAAATTAATTTTTAAATTTCTACCATGTTAAATTTTTTGAAAATTTTTTTTTATGTTTCTTTTTTAGAAAAATCGCCCATTTTGGGAAAATCTGGGATTTTAAGATTTTGACTGTTTTCAGGCTCTGAAGCCTAATCTTACAGCTTACAATTTAAAGTTCATTCTTATAAGCTCCTTTATCCAATAAAAATAAGAGCAATTTTCAAAAATTATTAACTGTTTTTGACGGTTTTTAGACTTTGGAGGCTCTGGAGCCCAATCCATGAACTCAATCTCAAAACTAATAAGTTATAAAAAATCCTTATGAGCTCCTCTATCTTACAGGGAAAAACCGCTCCGATGGACCATTCCGGAGTTATGGATAGCGATTAGTGACAGAGTGTGACGGCGGACAAATCGTCTGTAATAGTACAATAATCATAGAACAAGGAAAGTTTTAATAATATCAACATTTTCAACACCAAAAATAAAATAATAATAGGTTTTATTTCACGAAACCACTTGACTACTCAATTAGACGTCTAATTGCATTATCATTATTTTTGTTATTATAATTATGACTTTTAATGTATTTACACAAATTTGTTACAAAAATAAAATGAAAGTGTAAAAGTACGAACATCGACAAAATAAAATTTTCTCTCTGTTATCATGTAAACAGCAAACAATTTATCATTTCTCAGTTTTATGCATACAAATAATTTTATAAACATATAAAAGACGTTTATTTATAACAGTTAATTTGTTTATTGTAATTCTGTTGTGGTATGAAAGCAGTTCTAAAAGTAAGTGTTTGTACAAATGAAAATATATGAAATAATAAGTTTATCTGGATTTAATGATGATTAAATTAGGTTGTGCCTTGTTTATGGATTATTTAGCTTGTTTACACACAATTTTCATCGATTGTATGGGCAACTTTGTGTCTGGGTCTTATAAAAGTCACAAGTTTCGGGGAAGCAAAATTCCGACTTCATGCTTCAAAAAAAAAAAATTGATCACATTTTTCATTTGTTACACTTTTATAAATTGATTGACTCATTTGCTACGTGTCTAAAGCAGATTTTCCGCTTATAAAAGCATGGGTAAATAAATTATAACATTAATTTAATATACCGTCATAATTTGTGTATGTGTTCGTGTGTGTTTGTATGGCAGTGTGTTGATGTAAAAATAAATAAAATTAACTTATTATCTTTAAATTATAACTTTCATTGATTCTGTTTGTGACATTAACTGTTCAAAGCACATAAACACCAAAAATATTTGTTTGATAGCAGTTAAATTTCTTTGCATGTTATAATTTTTTATCCTTCAATTCATTATGAGAAAAAATGTATTTATATATTATTTTATGGTATTTTATATTACATTTTTAATTTATTTTTGTAAAAACCAAATTTTATATGAATGGAAAATGATACAAATTCCTATATCATATCATTACAAAGAGAAGATTTTTTTTCAATTTTTTTTCCTCATATTCATAACATATTTCAAGAAGTTAAAATGAAAGAAGTAGGTCACGACATCATGTATGTTTTCGTGATGAATTTTATCAAGCTAAATACCAGACATTCAAAAATCATTTTATACATGTTCAATTTAAACTTTGAACAAATTGAGAGGAAGCTCACACAAACCAAGTTCTATTTTTACATGATTTCATTTTATTTAATTCCGTTCTTAAATTTAACTTTTAGATCTCCAAGTCACCGTGATTTCACTCAAACCCAATATGAATGTTAAAAATGTTTATTTGATTCCTTATACAAACAATATTTTTTTCTAAAAATAAGAAATATTTTTTTTGATTTCCTTGTTGACGTAAATTCCATGGTGATTTTTTTTAACAGTTAGAATATATTCTAAAAAAAGGAAGATTTTAATGCGTAATTTTTTTGCCAAGGAAACATTGTTTTTAGATATGAAGCCTGACGTAAATAGTTAAAATTTTCTATATTATCTTAACCGATTCTATTTATTCTTTCACTTACCGGAAGTGTATTTTTATACCATAACTCATTCGTTCAATTTAAAATCTTTTTCAAAAAAAAGTTCATGACTCACATATACTTTAAGTAAAACCAAGGCATAAGTGATACACGGAGATAAACCTGGCATCAACCTGAAGTAAATTAATGGACATATGAAGGACCTTGAATTTCGTTTCATTTTAATCACAAGCCACAAAAGTTTTTTTGTTTTTTTTCTGTCTGTCTTTTCACTTTAATTTTCTTAATAGACAAAGTTTTTATTGTTCAATTTTCAAAATATGATTCTGATATGTTTTTGACATTTATTTATTAAATAATCGCTCAACCACAAAAAGAAACGAAATAAAAAAAAAAGCCAATTCCAATTAAAGTTGCTCACATAAGATTCCCTTTTCAGCTGTTTGTTTTTTATTATTATATTTTTTTCTAGGAATTTCAGATTTACAAAGTTGAAAGAAAACTTTGGGAAAAATGTATGTGAGTGCTATGTCCTCAAATTAAAATTGATTTAGGTGTATATAAATGGGGTGTTTGCACAGGAAGTGTGTTAAGCGTTAATTATACTAATTGAATATCTTAGAACTTAGTTGTAACCGAAATCAATTAAGGAATTATTTAAAAATGAACATTTTTTCACTTTAAATTCATTTTACAAAGTGTGATTCCAATTTAAACCATTAAATTTACAAGCATACTTCAGATTATTTAAATTTCATTTCATAAATAAAAAATCTGTTCAAATATTCATGAAGAAAAAAATCGTATTTTTTTTTAAATGTATGACTATTTTCGATAACAGGTAATAAATAAATTTTAAATGAAAATATATTCAGGATAAAATGAGAATCCTACTATGGATATTGAGATACACGAGTGAACTGAATGTAAACGTTTTTTTTGTTGTATTTCAATAAATAATAAAAATAACGTACATAAAAGAAATATTCACATCATCACTTTTTTATTGTGAGAAACGAAAATTTTCACATTTTAAGTCATGTGTTAAGGTAAATTTTTTATTTAATTGTAACTCTGGAATATTTTGTAATGTCCTCCTGTTTATTAACTAGTGAAAAAATGTCCCTTAAAAATGCTTTAATATTAATTTTATGAAATATTTTATAACATTTTTTGTGATTCAACTCTAATATTTTATTTAAAAATATACATGAATATTATCAAACGTATTCACTGTTGAGCGCTTACATATTTTCAAATTATAAATTTTCATATGACATAGCCTTAAATTTATAAATTAAAGTGTATGGATATGGAACGCTTAATAAAATTTATCAATGTTCAAATAACCATTCAAAGTTGATAAGTATGCAGATCCTGAGAGGGCTTTTAGTGTTATTTTGGACGGTTTTAAGGCCACCAGCGCCATCTGGTGGTTCCAAATGGAAAACCCCCGAATGAATGGCTGTATTTTTAGCCCGCTAACGATTTGTATACTCATCAACGACTTTTTCTTTGGAAAATTTTTCAGGAAAGCCTAACAACTAACCAAAATCTGACGCTGAGAGCTGATTTTCTCATTTACAAGGAGAAAAAAATTGATAAACAGCAAAAAATTAAAAGTCAGCATAAAAGTCGTTGATGATACGTGTCGGAAAGGGTCCAAGGGGTCCGAAAAACTCCTCCCAAAGTCTGCCAAACGACTTCAGCTTAGTATTGCAAATTCCGCCTGGTATTTTTCATTTTATTTCAAATTGCAATATCTTCATAAATGGAAATTTTTGCACTTCTCCATTTAAAAAGGACTGTAATTGACTATAAAAATTATATGATCTCAGTTTATATTGAGGTTCTTTAATCCCTCTTGCATCTAATAAGGTGATTTTCATATTAACATAATTTCTAAACAACAATAATGAGTTTTTTTAATACTCTACTAATTACATTTTTTACATAAACAGACTTTTCTGAATTTGTTTCAAATATAAAAGCTGGTCATTTAATATTCCTTTTTATTTTCTCTTTTTCAGTATATTTTGTTTTTTTTCTCTCTCTCTGTACATGAAACGTGATATCACGATTTTTAAATCATCAAAAGATTAATTAAAAGTATCGTTCTTTGTTCATTTTTTTTTCTCTTGTTTATGGCAACGTTAGTTAAACTTTATATAAAATCATAACAAAAAAAATACTGAAACATTTTTTTCTTTTAGGTAACAGATTTGTTATTATAAATACATATTTATTTTGCGTTTCTTGTGATTCATGTATTTGTTTTATGATTTGACCTTCGAACGTGAGACATATTTTTTTTCTTTCAAAAAAATAACCGTTGTTTCCAAGTTTTATTTTTTATTTCTCGACGATTTTCAAAAAAATAAAAATAAAAGAACACGTGCCATGATATCATTTAATATGTGTTTCATTTTATTTGATTGGGTATCATTTAAAGTAAAAGTCAATGGAAAAGCATTATTTGTATTTGTTCACGAATTATTTGAAAGTTTCAATCAAATCATAAATAAATATCTAACAAAGCATGTCTATTTTATGAATTTCTAATATTTCAAACGAGTCACAAACAACTCACATATCAATAAATGCAAATCAAAAACAAAATAATAAATAATTCACAAATAACAAATAATATCACAAAAAAAATGAAATAGAACGAAAAAATTCGCTTTTAGCATTCACATCCACGACTTAATCGAAGTAAGTTAGTATGATAAATAAAATTCTCTATAAATGCAAAATAGAGGCAAATTTCCTTTTTTTTATTATTGTTTGCTTTGTTTTTCCAAAATAATATTCATAAAATACACAGAAAATTCATTTGTGAGTTCCCCAACACAAACAATGACAGTTGGTTTTCATTCAATTTGTGGTTTATTTAAATGTATTTGTATATAAATGCCATATAAAGCCTCTTCATTTACATTTTGCAGATAGTTTAGATTGTTTGTGGTTTTATTAGAATTTGGGTAAACGACTGAATCTTTTTTTTCTAATCAAAAGGAACCTTGAAATGTTCAAGAGATATCTCACTCAATTTTTTAGGAAGAAAGTATTATTTGATATTCTTATAAAAAAAAAAAAAAAAACAAAGGAATATTTAAATATTTATGTAAATTTGGTTTGATACCATTTTGTTTTGTGTTTATGTTTGTTTCCGATACATAATAAAAACAAATGATCGGTTACAGAAAATATGAAGAAATGTGATGAATCAAGAGGAAAAGTGCATTTGAACTCTCAAAAAGTAATGACATCGATTATTTTTTTTATCATTTCAAATTCTTATCCTTTTTTTATTAGAGCTCAATGAAAGCAAACTTTTGTTAAATTGATTTTTTCTAAAAGAATTCAAATTTTCTTGTATTCTCTACAACATTGATTGAAATAATAAACAGACATCAAAATACATGTATTCAAAAAGTTTTCAATAATAACTGGTGAAAACATGAAATCAGTATAACAAAAAAAAAAAGGAAAATAAGCAAAAATGGCAAACAAAAAAAAACTTAAAAAAAAGCTATCTTAAGTATGCAAAAAAGGGACTTGAAGTGGAAAAATCTTTGTCAAGTTAATAAATTTTAGGAAACATCTATCTATGCTATATTAAATTTAAATGTAATTCAACCATAAAATTGCTGTTGCCATGTTGAATTGATACGAAAATTTTCTTACACTTTTATGTGATTAATAGTGAAATTATTTTTTTTTCTTCGGAAAGTAACTTTAATCTGACATGTGCTAATACTTTTCTTAAGGCAAGAAAATAATAAAATGATTCTATAAATACATGATTAAATATTTGGTATTTCACTCATGAACTAATTAAGAGGATGTGATTCTATCATATCATATAATGAACATTGATCTTCAGATTATATTCTAAGATATCTAAAATGGAATTGTTCCATTCACGTCACACGATGATAATTATAAGAAACATTTTAATCAAAGGATTTCAGTTTTTTTTTACCTTATTAATATGAAAATTTTATGAATCGACATTTTTTTTTTATTTTCTTTATTTTAGTATGATATTGCTCATGAGTTTCAAATATCATACATGATCTGATTGTAAAAACAGGTCATTGCTACAATCTAACACACCTTGACCTATTTTTTTGTCTGTTACGAGTTCAAGCCCAATTATAACTTTTACAATTGAAAACGCACTTTTAATCGTAAATGATGTGGAAAAATTTAAATATTTTTCAATTTGCTGCTCATTTTATAGTTTAAATTCCACTTCAGAAATCCCACTGAGAGATATAAGTTTTAATTTATTTTGCATTCAATGTAGTTTGCACTAGTTTAAATAAATAAAAATAGATTTAAAGGAAAAAGTTTCATTGCATATAAATATGATGAAAAAAAAATAGGGAATCAGATCTGGTAGTCATGAGAGCCCAAAGACATTTTTTTTACAAAACTCAATTCTGATTGTATTGAAACTGTAAAATAGTTTATTTAAGTGTATATTTTATTCAAAAAATTCAGTAAACAGCTGCAAGGCATTATTTATGTCTCGGTTATGGTTGAATAATTTCAATTTAAACATATTTAAGCCATTAAATGCAAATAGAAAATTCGTAGAATTGTAATTTTAAGTTCTTGAATGATACGATCAACAATTCACAGGAAAAATCTGAATGTAAAACTTGATAATGTTCAACAAGTATAAGAAGATTAGGGGTTTTATTTAGTTTTTCTATTTAAAAAAAAAGAAAAACAGAAAATGAAACTCACATTTATCATTGACTTACTTCATTTATTTTTCAGTTATTCACATAAATCTGTATCATAAGACGATTGTACTCAGAATTCACAATTCAATTGTATTCTCATTTCAAACTTGTTGCTTCATAAATTATTGTATGAGTATAGTTTTAATTACTCAGTGTATGAGTTTGTAAATTAAGAGTGCTTTTGATTTGATATTATTTTCAGGTGAAATTGTTGTGTAAGGTGAACAAATGATAAAACAAAGTTGTTTGCAAAGGTAAAAGAGTGAGTTTGGATTGCCTCTAAATTATGGTTTGTTGAAAATTTGTTGATTGGAAAATAATTTTTTTGAAAAAACTGTAAATTCATATGGTTATGGTAAAAAATGTTTAACAAGAAATTTTATAACTGACATGTTTTGGTTGGTTCTCAGTGTTTTTTTTACACTGACAACTGCCTGAAACTGTTAAAATACACTGTAAGTGCTATATCCGTCGCGAAGGAAATTTTCAAAATGAAAAATATAATTTAAAAATAAATTCTTACGTTTTTGGGTTAAAGAACCATGTTTTTGGAAGTAGGTAAAAATGACATGAAACAAAGTTCTAGGCAATATTTCAAGCTGCAACTTTGCTGAACTGACTAAGTCGATATTTCTTATATTAAGAAGCCATAAATGGCAAAATACACAATTTAGAGTTAATTTTTCGGTATTGTAATAGAAAAATCAAATTTTCATAAATTTTAGGTAAAAGTGACCTGAACTGCGGCGGGAAAAGTATTTTAATTTTTTTGGCTCATACACAGTTTATGACATCACAATAAGCCTTTAGTTGTATCAAAAAAATATTACACACATTTATTTTTATCAAAGTTTTTTTTGTTATCCGGTTGGTCGTGAATAGATAAATAAAAAAATTTACAAAATATATGTTGCGTCACTCATTCATGTATGGCGATATTTTCTTTTCATATAAATAACAAAAAAAAAATAAATATTCTATCTAATAAAAAGCCATCATCTGTAATTTCCTGAAAAAATGATTTAAATTGTAAGTTAAATCCAATTTATTCCGATTTTTTTCCTTTTATAATAAAATGATTTATAAACCCTTTTCCTTTTTTGGAATCCTCATAGAAAATTTGTTTTATTTCTTCAATAAATGTATTTTATTTTTGTTCAAGAAGAAAAAGTGCTCACATTATGAAAAAATTTTCCAATTCATCATAAAAATAAAAAAAAAATACAAAATTCACGTTTCTTTGATGAAGATTTTCTTTGGCCTTATAAAACATAGAACACACCTTAAATGATGATGATAGGACAAGTCTTTTGTATTAAAGTAAACAAGTAACGTATGTTCATATTTAAAATGTTTTTTCTACACATGGTTATTTTTTTTTTTATATGATTAATTGAATGAAATTTATGTAATTCATTATGATAAGGGCATGTCATAGAATTACGCATTTTTTTTATATTTAACCTTTGAAATGACTTGCTTTTTTTATTAAAATTATACAAAATTTCATAAAATTCCATTGAATTATGAAAACAAAATAAAAGAGAAACAATTTTTCATAAATTCAGATTTAAAAATTAATTTTCGCATTTAATTCATGATACAAAACTGAAAATGAATATTTAATGTCCTTAGGAAACTGTCAACTTGAAAAGGATTCAAAAAATTGTTTTTATTTTATATTTCAAGGTAAACATGGTATAAAAATTGGTCTTACACTTAACAAAAATATTTGTTACACGTTTAAAAGATGTTTTGCATTGTTTTTAAATTCATCATCCTTGTTTGTTTTTACAGGAAAACTTTTAATAAAATTTGATTACGTCTCTTTTTTGCTGTATTAAATTTATTGGCTTACAGCAAAAAAAAAAATGATGTTTATTATTTAAAGTAAAATGTCTCAAAATCATAAAATGTCAAAATAATATTAAATGACAATCAACGTTCACAATTTATAAATAATAAATTTTTTTGTTTAAATTTATTGTCATTTTCCCTTTAAATTTTCATGTTTTTGTTAACAGAAAATAAAACATTCATGATAAATTAACTGACTGTAATTTGGAATGCATTGAAAGCACATGGAGTTCCTGGTACTTATGTGAAAGCAATAAAAGATATGTACTTTAACGCACTTACTAAAGTACGCACTAACTCTGGAACTTCTGATGATTTTTTGATAAATGTTGGCGTGCATCAGGGTAGTGTTCTCAGTCAATTGCTATTCAACCTTGTCGGATCAGCGATTTCGGCCAGTGGTACCTGTCACGATGATGTATCTGCGCGTATTGAAACAGCTTGGATGAAATGGTACCAGCTTACTCCTGTTCTGTGTGGTAAAAGATAACCTCTGAATTTAAAAGGAAGTATACACTCGGCAATAGTAAGACCCTCGATGCTGTATAGTGCCCAAACCTGGACAATGCACTGTGAGTTTAACAGAAAATTAGAGAGTGCTGAAAGGAAGATGCTACGTCTGTCAAGAGGGGCACAAAAATTGATCGAATACGAAATGAAGATATAAGAACCAGCATGACAATTAAAGAAGCAATCCCAGACAAGATAGAAACACGTCAATTAAAGTGGTACGACCACATAAAAAACGTGAGACCCAAAACAATTACATTGTCACTCAAGCTCTTAATATACAAATTATTGGATAAGCCAAATAGAAAACAAGCTGCAAACATACAACATCAGACAAGACATTTTAAACGACAGAGGAAGATAAAGGCTTTGAATCCATATGAGGCTAACCCAAGGCGTTAGGGCCATATTTGAATTTCATTTAAAATCTAGTATATTTTAAATGAATAAAGCTAAGAAAGTAAGAAGAAGAAAAATTGCCCCATTTCCGTCCAGCGTTGCGTTTTCGCAACGTTACTTTGTCTCAAAATATCTCGACAACCATAAGAAATTTATACAAACTAGTTTTTCCTACATAAGCTTTGAAGGAAAATCTAATCTACCTGTTTTTGGATTTTTCTTAAATATTTTTGGAAATAGGCTTAAATTCGCTTATAAGAAGGCAAGTCGTGATGTAAGCATTTTTGTATTTTGGTAAGCAGAACACAAATTGAGCAAAATTTGATATAAATAATCAAAATTTTCTTAATCTCTTGATTTTTATCTATTGGAAATATGAATCTTTAAAATTTTAAACCATTTATTTCAAAAAAATTAAACAGCAAATAACCCTTTTTGAGCTGGGTGCTCAAAATTTCCAACAAGATTTTGAGCCTAACAATTCAAAATTAAAAATACGTTATTTTCTAAAAATCATTTTTACCGTAATCGAAAATACTCCACCAAAAATCAGATCCTTATAGTCCGGACGGAAATGGGATAACAAAATTTTTATTTTATTTCAATTTTTTAAAATTATTTCAAATTAATAACATCAATTCAATAAACGATTAGCGATGATATTGAGAAAAATTTATAATTTTTAGTAAAATACGAATTGTTGCCCAAATTCAACTTGAGCCTTTATTTTATCATTATTTTTATCCATACGATTGGACTTGAAATCATTTTTTGTTGCATCGTAAAATTTTGGTATTCCATTTTAATTTTTACCTTACCCAATCATTAAATTTTTGTTTCTTTTGCAAGCTTTATAAATTTAATCGGTAATAAAATCCACTATCAAACAATATAAAATTTTTTCCTCTTTAAATTTTATACACAAAAAAGTCATTAAACGTCTATATTTCATTTGAATTTCATAAATACTTACAATTGCTAGGATACCAGACAAGATAATTCTATTAAATTTTAATTCAGTTAAAATGATGAAATTTGTTAAAATGTTTCAAATGAATTTTTTTGTGTCATGTCATCATTTTAATCATATTTCATTAATTTTGCACATTTTTTCTAAATATTTCACAAATCATAAGAAGATTGGATAATAAATTAATTTAATTTCCATTTTGTTCTTGAATTTTTAATTTTTTTCTCATCAAAGCATTTTTTTTACTTCACTTGAATTTCATTCACTTTTATTTCACTTTTAGCTGTAATAATAATAAAATAAAAATAAAAGACGTGTATTTTAAGTAATGGAAGATTTTTTCATCTTCATTTGTTCGTGTGAGAAAAAAAAAATTACATGTTTCTGTTATAAAATATTAAAAAGATAAGGAAAAATAAAATTCAATTCAACAGGCGAAAATGGTAAGATAATATGCAATATTCAGCACCAATTTTCCAAGTTCACAATTGTTATATATACATAATTTTATGTATATTTTATATTATACTTTATTTTATTTTGCTTTATGAATTATAGATGTATGTTATATATTATGAGTGTGTGTATGAGAAGTGTAGAAATTGTGTTGTGATATTTATAGATCCGACAGGTGGTTCTTGCTAAAGGCAATCGTCCTGTTTTGTATGTTATACTTTAATATTATTATATATACTTCCAATAATCTCACTTGTAGACACACACAAATATACGTATGTGTGTTATAAATGTTTTATAGTATTACTTTTTAAAGAAACTGTCTTTACTTGAAATCCTTACTGATATTTTTTTTATTTGTTGTCTTATTTCAAGTGTTTCTCAATTGACGACCGCTCGAAGACTGAACTCTCGGTTCTCCTAAGCTCATCATTTTGTTAAATAACAGCTGTATAGACATAAATGGTGTAATAACAAAAAAATTGGGAATATATACGCACAACAACCTGCTGCATGCGCAATGGCATTGTGCCAGAGTCACGTTTATCTGATAAATAGATGTTAGGATATCAGATGTTGCTACACCGAATTGAATTTTTTTTTGAGTTTAATCACAAATTTTAACTGAAAATTTAAGCTATTAATTGAAAATCATGACAAACATTAAAATATCATTTTGACCCATTAAATCAAAATTTTCATTGAAACAAAATTTCACTTTAACCAAAAAGTTATATCCTTTTTCTGGGAACACATGGCTTTGGTGTAAATATACGCATTTTATGTATAAATAACAAGCTCAAACAGGTTGCGTATAAAAAAATACTACATAAACGCAGACATACATATATCATAACAACAAGGACCATGAAAATTGGAAATATACAATACACATAATGAGAGAAAATTTACAATACAGCATTTAAGTTGTAAAAGATTGGGAAAAAAAAGAAGATACACACATTCACTTACACAGACTCAACATGAACCTTGTTAGTATAGGCTTTATGTTAAAAAGATTAGCTTGTTTTGGTGGGAAATTGGTGGAAAAATTGTTTGCTATTTTTAATATGCGTGTACAATAACTGTTTAAAGGCAATTCAATTTCATTATTCTTTTCAGTAGAGCACATCCAATGAAATTTATTTGATTGTCTGGATGACTTTGATTTGATTTCGCTTGTAATTTCTATCAACAGCATTTTTCATTGAAATTTTATGGGAAAATGCATCATCATTAAAAATTTTTTCAAACAAAAAAAAAATTAAAACAATTACACTTATTTTTTAGTTCTAATGAAAAGCATCACTTTAAATAATTATAACGTCGGATTATCACACGCTTATTAAAATTTAATGATTCAAAGCAACAAGCTTTTATTTGTCATATTGCAAACAATTTTGCATTTTAAATTCATGCCTTAAGACATAAAACAGTGAAAATCACAAAAAGATACACAAACAGTGTCATCACCTGTGGAGTATTTATTTTTGATTTATTTGTTTTATCATTGTTTGAGGTTAAAGTGCAACAATTTACGGTAAATGGTTTTCATTCTATGTAATGATGAAAATCAAAACAATGAGATGTTTTACATTATTTTTTAGTAATATGATATATTTTGTTTTAATTTAATTCTTGTTATATTTTTCAATTCAATTGAATTTAATCCAATATTGATATATAAACCATAGAATTTTGTATTAATTTCATTTTGATTATTGTATTACATGGAGATGAAACTTTTTTTGATTATTCTGTGAATTGATTCCATTTTTAGAATATGAATCTTTCGATTTTTGAAATGAAATTCCGGATTTTTTGTTCATCCTTCAATGACTGTATCCAAATCACAATTCAATTCATACTTTGACCCGGCGTTTATGAAAAATATTCTGATTTGCTTTTAACCTTGTTCCAATTTCCCACTTGAACGTCCTGGTTCACCCCAATAATCATCATTAGATGAAAAAAAAATGTAATTATTAATTGTGTGTTTTGTATTATATTTTATGTTACTATGAGATACATTGATAGAATTTCATCTAATTAAAAGTTTACCATTAACTGAATGCAATTAATAATATTGTGTAATTTTAATTAAGTGTAGATGGTTAGGTTATGTAACGTTACAAAGCACAATTGGTTTTTTTTACTGAAATGAATACAAGCGGAAATTTTTTTACATTTTTTTGATCCATTTGAAAAAATGAGAAATTCTAACCACTGGGCGGTTTAGAAAAGTGCATTTCGATGGGAGTCGTTTCATTGAATAATAAAATTAAGTTTTATATTTATTTTCAAAATGGCGAAATTTTGAAAAATTTTAAAATGGCGGAATTATTTAAAATCATTTCCCTTGTTCCGTGCATAAAAGACACTTGCCTCTGTATAATAATTTCAACAAGCGATTTCATAATGGCGGAATTTTTGAAAAACTTCAAAATGGGTGAATTTTTAAAAAAATTTTACAATGGAGAATTTTTCAGAAAAATCAAACAATTTGAAATATTCCACCATTTTGATTTTTTGAAAAAAAAAGTATTGGTAAATTTCGACATTGAATTTTTTTGAAAAATCCGCCATTTTGAAATTTTAATGAAAAAAAATCGGACATTTTGGGCTTTTGACCGTTTTCAGGCTCTGTAGCCTAGTCCCTGAGCCCAACTCCCGAGTCTAATCTCAGAGCTAATGAGTTAAAATTCATTTTAGTAAACTTTTCCATCCAACAAAACAAATCATCAGCTTTATAAAATTTTTAACGGTTTGTAGGCTTTGGAGGCTCTAGAGCCCAATCTCATCTTTATGACATCCTCTATCTAACAAAAATAGCTCGACCTCGCTCCGCTGTACCATTCCGAGGTTATGAATGGAACAGACAAATGGACATAGGGACTTACAGAGTGACGGCGGACAAACCGTCTGTAAAAGGGCATTTTTTTCTCACGAAATGCACTAAAAAAACGTTTATTGTCCACGTGGCTGGCTGACCCATAATTTTAAGGTTAATAATGAAATATTTTATGTAAAAATACCCTGAAATTAACTTTAATCCAACCACGAGATCTTAAATCCTAGATTATCCTGGATGATTAAAAGACATATCCAGAGGCCTGATTCTAGAATTTTGTCACGTCTTCTTTAAAAACCGATAATGTAAAGAACTCATCTTAAAAATATTTTCAACTGACTCACATTTTTTTCATAAAAATTAGAATCTTCTTGATAACCTCAAAATTATTTTATTTCATGTCCCATTTTAATGCAACTCTTTTCAAACAGATTAAAATTTTTAACTATCAAATGTTAACCTTTGTTCTAGTTTTAAAATTTGTGAATGCGTAAAAATCAATTATTATCTGCATGTAAAATATTTTTGTATTATCATATTTGTTCATAATTTGTTTACAAAAACATTAAAAATCATAATTAACTGTAAGTTAATTGTAATAACAAAAATTTACAAATGACCTATTCTTAGTAAAAAGGCATATCAAAAAAAAATTTTTAGAAATCATATAATTTAGCTTTTTCATCCGAAAGGAAACCAAGAAAAATGAATTTTCTTCTTTGGTCATAACTCTCTAGCTCCACTCTTTGACCCCGCAGGAGCCATTGAATGTTCAAAAAATGCCCAAAAAGGCCAAACTAAAGATATAGGTCTAACCCACTTCTACTATGGCTAGGAAAAACACTAATATATGAAAACGGAAGAGAATTTTCCAAACTTAAATGTATCTTTTCTTAGTTTTTTTCACTTTAGAGTAAAATATCCCTGAAAATTTGGATTTTGTCGATCAATCATTTTTTTTAAACAATTATTGACCAAAAATGATGTATAAGTCCACAAAATTTGCGGGAGATCATCATTTTTCACGAAAAAGTGGAAAATTTGAGTAGATCACATTGAGCTATTGCGATTTAAGTATTTATTTTTTCTTCTAGCATTCAAAATGAGGTAGCTATGAGACTTGAAAAATTTGAGCCTGAAAAGCGTCCTAAAAGGTTGTTCTGCAGGGAAATTGAAAATTTTATAGTATTTTCTGTTTTGACAATCAAAGAACATCCAAATTTGAAAAAATGGGTAAAATCCCGAATGATCCCCCTCGAATTTTGTGGACTTACACATCATTTTTGGTCAATAATTGTTAAAAAAAATCTTTGATCGACAAAATCCAAATTTTCAGGGATATTTTACTCTAAAGTGAAAAAAACTAAGAAAAGATACATTTAAGTTGGAAAATTCTCTTCCGTTTTCATATATTAGTGTTTTTCCTAGCCATAGTAGAAGTGGGTTAGACCTATATCTTTAGTTTGGCCTTCCTTTTTGGGCATTTTTTGAACATTCAATGCCTCCGGCGGCAAAAAGTGGAGTTAGAGAGTTATGACCAAAGAAGAAAATTCATTTTTCTTGGTTTCCTTTCGGATGAAAAAGCTAAATTAGATGATTTCTAACTTTTTTTTTTTGATATGACTTTTTACTAAGAATAGGTCAAATATAAACAAAACTACTGGAACATTATGGAAAAAAATCATAACATGCATTTAAATTGATAAGAGATGGTAATTAATAATTATTGTTTATTTTTTCAATCAGACTATTCCGGATTCCGTAGTATGATTGTGAAATAAGATGATAAGTTAAACTTAAAAAATTTCCTATTATAAAAGGTCAAGAATGTTCTTTAACCGTTAATTTAAGAGCCGTGAGCCCAGTGGTGGATTGGTCATTCGGGTAATCTGGCAAATGCCAGAAAGGCCGCAGTCGATCGTCTTGTAAAAGTTAAGTTTAGCGTAATTTTAAAGAAAAACACACAGAATACCAGGGCCGTTAATAACAATCCACCCTTACCTGAACCCTGAGCGACCCTGTTGTGCGAGAATATCGAGTAAAAAAAGGGATATGGTGCCTATAAAAATGCACCCAATACTAGATATTTTAGAAATTTTAGAAGAAATTTTTTGCTATGAGTGCATGATTTAATCTAACTTTTATATTCTCACACAATTAGGCACATTTGTAGTTAAAATTCTGTTATGTAGAACAAATTTTTTTGAACGATAAAAATTTTACTTTAATTTAATTCTAAAATTTAAAAATTATACCATAACAATGTAACATATCTCAACATCATCAAATAATATCACTTTTGCTTTCTATTGAATCTGTCATTCCATTGATAATAATTGAAATAATACGGAACAACACGTACATCACAAAAATAATAATAGTAAAATAATCCATACGAAGCTGATTTGATGCCTCATTATAAAAATAATTTAGTTTCAAGCTGACAATTGAACTAAAAAGACGTGTAATTCTTATTTAAATAACAAACAAAAGTTTATTATTTTTTTTACTTAAATTTTTTTTTTTGTTTCATTAAAGTTCATCTTCCGTGTACATTTTTTCGGGTGAATAAGCTCAAATTTCAATATTAAATGACTGTCAAATTAAATGATAAATTATAAATAATAATCAAATAAAAAATAAATATAATCAGGTGAAAAAAATTTTTTAATGGTGCGTTAAATTACTCTACATTTCATTTATATTTGATTTACTTAAAATTAAAAAAAAATTGAAAAAAAATCATCTTGATTTAAAAACAAAATTGGCATATAAATGTAAAAATAACATTAAGCTTTTAATGGAAACGCCTGGTCTTTAGTTTAAAAAAATATCATTTTTATGTAATTTTCAATTAAACAAACAAAAGAGTTTTTTTTATTATTTTTTTTTTTGATTAAGGTACGAGCACAATACAAAAAAAAACTTGTATTGTATTTTGTTTTCATTTGAATAATGAATCGCAGTCAAACATTAAAAAAAAAGATAATAATTGGTCGTGATGAACTGAAACCCATCAAAGCTTGAAAATAAAAAATCACCATCGTCATAATAATATTTCATGTCACAAAATTACTGTGATGAAAAATAAAAATAAGAGTGATTCAAGGTGTTAATTAAGTCATTATTTGAAGAAATACCATTGTGATAATAAAAGAGTTGTGTTCTTTAAACTTGTAATTTACATGATTAAACAAACAAACCATAATATTATTCAGCGAAGTAGAAAAATGTTTTAGTGTAATTTGGTTTAGCACGGGAATTCACCTTAAAAATTGTAAAAAAAAAAAATAGAAATTTTATTGAAAGTGTTTCTAAGGTAGTGTAAGGTGTAAAATATTTTTTCTTTGCACAAATAAAAAAAATTTAAGTGCATTTTTTAAGAAAAGCACCCTGACATTCGCCATCAATTACTGTAGGACGGTCCATTGGAGCAAATTCTATTTTTTTTTGAGTTGCGAAGAGCAAGTTATAAGAATTCATCGTCATTTATTTTCTAGGAACTATCTAAATCGATTAAAACCGTTAAAATGTCTCAATCAGTCATGTTGACTGTTTCTCCTAGGATTTCAAATGAACTAAATTCCTGTTAACCCTTTGGGCGAATTGTCCCATATATGGGACAATTTTGAATCGCTTGAAAAATGGACTTCAATCGATCCTAAAATTTTTTTCATGATGCAAAAAAGTTAAGAAGGGATGTAAGTTACAGGAACAACAAACGATTTAAAATTCAGGAGCGATATAACTGCGAGCCTGAATTTTGAAGTTTGAAAAAATGAAAAAAATGTAAAATGTGGAGGTTGACTTCTTTCAATGTGAATTAAATAATAAAGAAGTCAATTGAAAATTTTTTTTATTTCCGTTCTTTTATCTTCTAGTTACTACTAAATTAGCTGCACAAAAGAAAAAGTTGTAACTCTTCCCATAGCTCCGATACAGACCCTCAAATATTGTCCCGTATATGGGACAAAAGCGCTCAAAGTTACAAATTCAAAATTGTCCCATATATGGGACAATTTTTTTTGGCTTATAGCGCTTTTGTCCCATATACGGGACATAGCTAAAAAAGCCTAATTATACATAGCTGAAAATTTTTTTTTGTCTCAATTACTTATAATTAGGATACTAAATAATGATACCCATTCAAATATTTTTTTCTTTGCTTGGTTTAGATTTTGAACTCAAAGGGTTAAATGAGTCAAATTTAAATTGATTATCAATTCATGAAAAAGCGACTTAAACGTGACATCATTTCTGTTTAATTTCCTCTGTAATGAAAATAATACAAAGTTTAACAAAACATCAATGAGAACAATCGCGTTATTTGACAATGAAATACAAAATATTTCCAACAATTCACAGCTGTGTTATTAAATTTTTCATCAAGTTTCACAATACCTTAATTCCATTACATTGAATCAAATCAGTTTAAAGTTCGTCTCTTTTATTTTCTAATCAAACAGCAATTCTTACAGCTATGAATCAATAAATGTGCTAAAACAAATATTTATTTTTTATTTGCTTCGATGAATTCTAATTATTTGAACAATGTACATGTTTTGATGATTTTTTTTACTGCTCTTGATTGCTGATGATTAGCTGAAAGTACTTCAGTTTTTTTTTATTTACTTTTTTATCAAAATTCATTCGAGAAATAAAATTAAAGCGGTATTGCAAATGATCAATGAGGCTACGGTAAATTTATTTTGAAATCATTACGATTACAATTAAAATATGCAAAAAAAAATTTAAATAGGTTTTTCCAATATTTTGAAGAAAAAAAGGGAAAAAACATAATTTTAATTCAACAAGCGTTTCGTAATCCCGTCTTAAATTGATCACATTTTATGTAGACTGGTGATTTTAATCTTATCACGTGTGACCTTGTCAATTTAAAAGTGAATTGTCTGATCGTAATCTTGGTAATTCGTCTTCCCGTTAATTTACTTTTTTTTTCTCTTCTCATTGATGTCGTTTTAATGTGATTCGTTTAGAGTTGAATCAAATCATGAATGAAAAATGAAAAAAAAAAAAAAAAAGTTCCACTCACAAATTATGTTTTTAAGGCAATTTCTTTCAAATGACACTAATAACAGACGTATAATTACTTACATTTGTAATTAATTGTCTTTTGAGAATGTTATTAGCAACATTTTACAAAGAAATCATCAAATCGATCAATTTCGATTTTGGTGACACTCAGAAATTAGCAAAATTTATTTAAAAAAATATGACCGTTAAATATTTTCGATTTCAAAATTTTGCAAGAGGAATTTTAATTGGATTTCTTTTTGTTTATTTAGTTTTTTCCTTGCTACTTCAACATATTAACGTAAATTTTACTTAGAAATCGTTTTAATTTTCTAAAAAACATGAATTTTCAATTGAAAATCCGGTTCAAAAAAAAATTTTTTTTTTTTTTTGCCCCACGTCTTTTTTGACTTTTCAAAAGGGGCATCGGACAAAACTTTTAAAATTCATTTGTTGCGGCCTTACAATTAAAATTTCCTTAAAAACCTAATTATTGATTAAAATTCGAACAAATATAAAATCTTAATTTTATAATAAAAAAAATCACTAAAACTAATTTATTAAAGAAGTCTCATATGTCACAAAGAAAAATTTATAATTGTTATCAATATCAATTATGTTTTTTTTTTTCAACAAATTCTACAATTAAAGTGAAATACTGTCTCTTTCTATTAAAAGTAGGATAATATACACATTTATAAGTTAAAATTTTGAAAGCTTTTTTTTTTTTTAAAGTTTTAAAGAAAATGATAACACCTTGAGCTGGGACGTAAATAATAATAATTAAAATTCTAAAACACTTAGAGCTATACACAAAATACATTCAATTCGAAAAATGTTCTTGAGATTACTTTCAATTTCCTTTTTATATTTTTAAAGATGAATGAAGCACCTTATTGTGGTGGTTGGTACGGTGCTCCGTAATTATACTGTCCTTGTTGTGGTGGCATTTGACCAGGAGGTCCAGGCCTTTGAGGATAGTTCTGATATCCACCTTGATATCCACTTTGACCCATTGGTGGAGGATATCCTTGATAAGCTTGATGTCCATAACCTTGATGTGGAGGATAGTTTCCTGAAATTTATTGTGATAAAAATATGTGTTTCAATGAAATTAAGATAAAAAATTTACCTTGTGGATAACTTTGACCACCTGGAGGTCCTTGATAAGGTGTTGGAGCAGGATTTGTTCCAGCAGCAGGTGGTGGCAATTGTTGTCCAGGCGTTTGACTTTGACCAGAATAAGTGCTTCCTTGTGAATTTGGAGGAGATTGATACGGAGCAGTGTTTGGCGGAACATTTGTTTGTGGGGGATTTGTTGTTGGGACTGCCGATGCTGGTGGAGGTTGGGCATTTGGAGGAGCTTGAGAACTTGGTACAGGACTTTGATAAGTTCCTGCATTAGTTGTTGGTGCTGCATTGGGAGGCGCTTGAGATGTTGGATTTGGACCAGTTGCATTCGCTGGTGGATTTTGTGGAGGAGTATAAGCACCTTAAATAAAAAAATTATTAGATAATCGAACACATTCTTATATTTCTCATCATTTGCTTGTACCTGGAGGTGGATTATAATGCTGTTGCGAATATTGACCTGGAGGACCATAAGCACCTGGATTTTGTGGCGGAACTTGTTGTCCATAACCCGGTCCATATCCATATCCGCTTGGTGGTGGTCCTACTTGTTGTGGGTATTGGCCTTGAGGACCATACATTTGAGGATTTTGTGGAGGACCTGGCGGATATGATCCTAAAAATTAAATATCAATTAAGATAATAATCCAAAACAATTAATCGTTTAATGTACCTGCAGGAGCTGGGCCACCTTGTTGATGTTGAGAAGATTGCGGATAAGCAGGATTAGTTGGAGGTACTGCAGCACCAGTATTTGGTGGCATATTGCCATGATACGGTTGAGGAGGTCCTTGTTGATATGGATATGGTCCATATCCACCTTGATACGGTTGTGGTGGATAATGCTATGAAATTAATTGGATGACAAATTATTTGAAAATTTTCATTCAAAATTTTAACACTCACTTGTGGATAATGTTGAGGACCTGGACGATTTGGACCCCATGATTGGGGATATGATTGTGGCACAGGGGGAGTTTGTGGTTGTTGGCCTTGAGGACCAGCACTTGTTCTTGGTGGTGTTGATGGAACTGGAGCTGGTGCAGGATTTGGACCACTCGATTGAGTTACAGGCTGAGCACCAGGTCCTGGACGATTAGCAGGCCAATTTTGAGATTGAGGAGCATTCGGAACATTAGGTTGTGGTCCTGGAGGTCCTGCTGAAGATGGAGGTGCTTGATTTTGCGGTCCAGTTGGTTGTTGCATTGGCTGTGTTGGAGGAATATTTTGTTCGTGTGCTGGTGGTTGATTAGGCTGATTTGCTTGTTGTTGCAAAACATGAGGAGGCTAAAATTACAAACAAATGTATAAGATTTCAAAGTTAATTAATGAGATATAAAATCCTACCGGTAATATTTGATTTATATTTTGAGTTGAATCAGCTAATTGTGCAAGATACACCAAATTTTTATGCAATGCCTGGTGAAATGTAATACACTCATGAACCTTTCCCATATTTTGGTAGTCTTGTATTGTTTGTATAAGTCCCGTATTTTCATCCAAAATTTTTTGTATTTGAGCAGAAGTCGGAGGAGCACTCGGATTATTCCGATTGCCTGGATGATTTTGATGCGAATATGCTACAGACATTTTCACACTTAACTAATATTCTTCCGTAAATTTAGTTTTTATTAGCTAAAAGTAATTTTAAAACTGCACTATTTAAACACAAATTTCAACTTTAATTCACTTTAATTTAAAAGTTTCATCAATTTTACAAAAAAATTATCTAAAACAGAAGCTGACTCAATTCGTTTCTCAGTCAACTTGTTCCATACACACATCATTTCATTCCATTTTCTAATTGTTTCAATTTCAGATAGTCGTGCCCAAGTAGCACACATTGTCTTAACACTTTCTTTCTTAATTTTAACCCATTTTGGTCATTATGAGCAAAAATTAACTTTTTTCTTTCTTTTTTTTTTCATTTTTATTTACAAAAAATTAACTATTTTTAAAAGTTTTCGCCATTGATTAAGTTAAAATAAATTTACGTCAATTGTACAAACATAACTTAATATTTGACTATTTTAAATATCTCACAAATTAAACGTTTTTTGCTTCACTGATTTCTCTTTTATTTGTGACTGCAATTAAATTATTTGACTCTCTGATATCAAATAAATAAAATAGTCATCGTTCGCATTTACTTGAAATCAGTTCACAAATTAACGGTCTTCATAAATATTTTGATTTTTTAAAAAAGTTAAATCGTGGGAAGAGAAAATTACCGGTAATAAATTCAGCACGTGTTTTTTTTTTAAAAAGCAAAATTATCAACAGTTAAATTGATTAATTGAATAAATGCATGCAATTTAATTTAAATTGTAATGAGAACATAAATTTAAGTGAAGTTTAAAACGAAAAATTACTTTAAATGTAATGAGAAAATGTTTGTGATGATTAAAATTTTGAATGGAAAAGAATTAAAATAACGTTACAAAAAAAACGAAAATTTAAACTTTTATGTCAGGAAACACTCGTCAAGTATGGAACTTGATTGATGGAAATTTCCTTGATTAGATTGTATAATGAATTTCTGTTATCAGAATTCCAAGGAAAAAATTTAATGTGTTTTTTCCTTTTAACATTAGTTGCCATATTTGAAAATAGTCCTTGGATGCATCTGCAAAATATTATTCATCAAATATTTTAATTACGAATCAAATATTCGTGTCATTGTCATACATTGTTTGATGTCTTTTATTGTCATTATTGTGTTATTTTTTCAAATAATTGTTATGAATGTTTCACCACTTTGTATAATTATAGACAATGTACTTGGTATGACTATAATTTTAGTTGTAACATTGATAAGTGCATTAACTTTTCCTGATTCTAATTAAAATTAAAAAAAAATATATTCAATGTAACCAGAAGCGTATCTAGCTTTATTTAGTGAAGGTAGTCGGACAAGTGAAAAATAAAATTATTTCAAATTTTGATAAAAATGTCCATATATTTCCTTGATCTAAGGGTAGCCATCCTTGCTACCCATGGTAGATACGTTCCTGAAGATGTCTTATCAAAATTTGGATTTTAAGTTAAATTTCTTTTTATCTTATTACGTGTATTATTTGTGAACATAATAAACAATTTTGATGATCAATTTTTTCATTTGAGAAAATAAGTCACCTAAATCACGTTTAAATAACTCAATAACACAGAAATACGATACTTTAAATTGAAAAAAAAAATAATAAATGTAATACCTGTGCTGATATGAACGTGCAATTTTCAGTTGACATTTAATTAAAATATTCAATGAAAAATTACTTTTCTAATTTGTATTCTACAGGAAACGCAATGTACGTCAATGCACGTGATTATACAATCACGATATACATTTAACGGGTTTTTTTAGCAATAAATTACCTTGAACTTACATGAGCATATTTTGTGTTGTATTTTTAGCTGAATTAACATACTTTTAACATAGGAATTGGGTTAATTAATTTGATAAATGAAATAAATTTAATGTGTGATGCAAATTTTTGTGTAAATGTTGGTCAGATTACGTCATAAAGGCTTTTCTAATTTTTTTTTTGGTTTTTTCTTATTATTAATAAGCTAAAATACTAAATTTAATTAAAATTTTTATAATATGCATTTAAAATATGTACAAAAATGACTATTGCTTGAATATTTGAGGCACTCCTAAATAGTTGAATGCCCTCACACATTACACAAGTGAATCTTAATCATATTCTTATACTTCATGCAATTAAGTACAAAGTTGTTTTTTTTTGTAATAATAACAAAAAAATGATTATGCAATTTTATGTTTACGTTTTACTTTTACGCAAACAAAAAAAAAATAACAGGTACTTCATTTAAGGTTTCAGTTCATTACAGCATTGATGTCCCCTTCTTAATATAAAAGTTGAATAATTAATCAAAATATTTTAATTAACATTGATCATTGCCGGCTTTTTATTTCAATGACCTACATCAACTCAAATACGTAAAGTGTGCGTAAAGTGTTTTTGTTTTTTTTTTGTTATTGTTTATTTTTATTTATTTTTTTTGTTCATACGATTTAGATTTGAATCTGACCTTGAGAGTAAATCTTGTGAATCAATTTTTTTTTTCATAGACAATTCTTTTTGATTGCATTTTTTGATTATTTGAATTTACTTCACCTCAGATCAGCAGTGGCGGAACTGCCACACGGGCAATCTGGCAAATGCTAGAAAGGCCGCATTTGATCGTCTTGTAAAGTCGTGTTTCGCGCAAATTTTAAAGAAAATCATACAGAATGCCAGGGCCGTTTATTATTTTCAATGCGTCTCTGTCAGTCGGGAGTGTCGTGCATCAAAGGGCTTCTTATACTTTCATCCCTTCAGTCCCCTGCATCGTTTGGCATTTACCACAAATTGAGTAACTGGAGACAGGAATTGAACCCAGGGGCGTATCTACCAGGGGTAGCTGGGGTAGCTTAGCTACCCCTGAGATTTGCAAAATGTATGGAAATTCGATTCAAAATTTGAAAGAATTTTTTTTTACTTAGCCAGCTACCCTCACCAAATAAAGCTAGATACGCTCCTGATTGAACCTCTACACCTTAAAATCAATTTTTGTGATTTTTTTTATATTTAGGCTTTGTCTTACTGTTACTGTGATGCACTTTTCATTAAATTTATTTTTAAATTGTTAATTTACATGTTACATTACACTTAATATCTTCAATAAATTTTATTTTATTCATAATAATGTCCATTCATTTAATAAAATGTTAGCTATATTTCAAATTTATTATCTTCAAAGTTCATTGAATTCAACATTTTATTTAAAATGTATTTATAAACAAAAAACATAGATATTGAAACAAATTTACTCAAGGTAAAATCTTTCTTATTTTATTTATTTAATATTTCTTGTAGTTACAACTTGCATCTAACATGAATTTCAATTGAAGTTGAATTTAACATTCGATATACATACACAGACACATACCTTGCCTAGTTAGTAGTTCAATCTGCAACAGGATTTCACCGTCTCATTCAAACAACTGATCATCATTGTAATTCAACCAACTAATGGGGTATGTAACACATTTCAATGTTTCTAGAAATTTAATTTTAATTTCATTTAATTTACTTTTTTTTATTAAGGAAACACGCATACAACGTGAGTGATAATAAAACGGTCAATGGAAGTGAAAATATGGCGGAAAAGTGTGAGAGACCAGAAGTTAGTACATTTCGTCGAATATTACCACAAGTATTAGCAAGTTCAGCTAAAAATTTTCTCCTGCTTGATCTTGGTATGTCAATCGCGTTTCCGACAATTGTGATACCAGCACTACGAGGCCTTAAAAATCGGGATGACGATGAGTTTTTGTGGTTAACCGATGTGCAAGCGAGTTGGTTTGGTATGATATTCAAACAAAAAATTAACGGTTTTTTTAAAATGTACCTCATTTTTAATTAAATAGCAAGTGTAGCATACATTTGTCAACCAGTTGGAAGTGTCTTATCAGGAATTGTACTTGAACCACTTGGACGGAAGCGATCGATGATATTAGTGAATATTCCTCACATAATTGCATGGTTAATGCTGTATTTTGCTGGTAGTTTAACAGAATTATTTATTGCTGCTATTTTATTGGGATTGGGAGTTGGCTTCATGGAGGCACCAATTATCACTTATGTGGGCGAAATAACGTAAGATTAATGAATTTCAAAATAAAATGAAATAAATTTAATAAAATTCTATTTCTTTAAAGTGAACCAAGCATTCGTGGAATTTTAACTGCTGCAGGTAATTTATTTTAACATCTCACATGAAATGATTTTTTAATATGCCATTTTTTCCATGTAATTTCAGCTGGCATTGCAGCTACACTAGGTTTCTCGACGGTATTTTTCCTTGGAACCCAAACAACATGGCGCATTGCTGCATTAATTTGTTGTCTTGTCCCAATATCAACTGCAATTGCAATTTGTTTTGTACCTGAAACCCCGTACTGGTTGCTCTCTAAAAATCGCGAAAAAGATGCAATGAAATCACTTCAATGGTTACGTGGATGGGTCTCAGAAACAACTGTAGCCAAAGAATTTAGTGAAATGAAACGTTACAGTGAGAATGCGAATAAATGTACACCGTGTCAAAAAAATCATGTCGCTACATGTACACACAAGGAGAGTTTCCGTGAAAAAGCTAAGGAAATGCTGAGAAAACGAACATTGAAACCATTCTTTTTGGTTTTGATTTTCTTTGCATTTTGTCAGTTAAGTGGAATGCATGGCATGAGACCATATTTAGTGCAGATTTTCCAAACATTTGATTTGCCGATTGATTCAAACTGGGCTACCGTTGTTGTGGGTGTCATGGGAATTGTAGCTAACGTTGTTTGTACAATATTTGTAAAATTCGTGGGTAAACGGAAATTGTCATTATTTTCCATGGCTGGTACGTGCTTGTGCTGTTTAGCCTTAGCATTTTACGCGTATAAAGTTCTCCCACCTGGTTGGTCATCATTTGATAAGCATACTGATAACTTACATAATGTTGGTGACTTGAATTACATTCCAATGATATTATTTTTCACCTTGGCATTTTCAACAAGTGTCGGAATCATGCCAGTACCTTGGATGTTGGTTAGTGAAGTTTTTCCATACAAGTAAGATAAAAATAATTTTTGAACTAGAATATTGAAAAAAAAAATTCATTTCAATTCAGAACACGTGGCATGGCAAGCGGAGTTGTTGCTGCTTTGAATTACATTATGAGTTTTATTACAACAAAAACATACTTGAATCTCGAACGATCTTTATCACTTTGGGGCACAATTTTCCTTTATGGCTTATTTGGAGTTCTTGGATTCATTTTCATTTTCCTATTTGTACCAGAAACTGAGAGACGCACATTAGAAGACATTGAAGTGCATTTTTCTGACAATAACCGAAAGATGACTGATAGGAAAATTCAGAAGAACACCAGTTTTGATGATATTCTTGCAGCACAGAGTGGTAAAGCGTTCAAAAATGGAAAGCCACAAAATCAAATTAATGGCTGTGATAACAAAGCATATGATGGACCTTGAATTAATTATTTTTATTGTTACAATTTTGTATTCACTTTAAAACAGAAATTTTAATTAATTTTATCAAAAATAAATATTTAATATAAAAAATTTGTATTGGAAATTTCTTTAAGTATTTCTTTCAATGTAAGTATGAAAGTAAACCAATATCACTTGTAACTTGATTGAGTTGCCCATCGAAGCATCACTAAAAAGTAATTCAAAGTTATCTCATTTCAATTCAATTCAAAAAATAAAATAAACTCAATCGTACTTTGAAAGTGGCATTAGTTACAATCATAAAGTTCTGAGAAGAGCAAATAATAATTTAAATCCAATATTTGTTGAGTTGATCTGGCAAAAAAGGCACAAAAACAACTGTGATAAGGTAGAAATAACAAATTATGAGGAGAAAAATAATCTAAACTTCTTGTAATTTAATTAAAAATATTTAAAAAATGCAATGTTTTCCCAAGTTTTGCGCAAAAATATTTAGTTTTTATCGCAATTTCCGCGCTTTTATTCAAAATTGGATGCTGTGAATCCGGGTCTCTTACATTTAAACGCAAATTTTGATAAGACTTGATTAAAGTATTTGAATAAGATAAAGTTCAATGCTATATCTCACTTAAAATAATATAATTCGTTGCTTTTATCATTCAATCAGCAACCGTTCATCATCTCACTTTAAATTTTAGCAATTATGGATCAGATTCCTTCAGAGTAAGAATTTCATGTCAAATTTTTTTTATTATATTCCATTGAAGTGTAAATTCATGTTTAAATTTATGATTTAGTACTGAAGTCGGTTACACCATTGACGATGTCAAATTAATGCAAAATAATGGGAAAATTGATACAAAAACTGGAAATTTAGTATTTCAGAAAGTCTCGCCATTTCGACGAATTTTACCACAAGTATTAGCAAGTTTAGTGAAACATTTGCTCATTGTTGATCTCTCAATGTCAATAAGTGTTCCTGCCATTATAATACCACAGTTGACTGGGGTTCGAAATCGAGCTCCTGACGAGTTTTTGGTGTTGAATGACATGCAAGCTTCATGGTTTGGTATGAATCTTAAATTAAAAAAAAATAAAATTCCGTTTTAAATTTAATATTTTATAGCAAGTCTCGCATTTATTTGCCAACCCCTTGGAAGTTGCTTATCCGGGGTGGTATTGGAACAGATTGGAAGAAAAAAAGCGATGATGATTGTAAATTTACCTCACATTGCTGCATGGCTTATGTTATATTTTGCTCAGGATTTACGTACGATATTTTTGGCAAACATATTATTGGGATTAGGAGTAAGTGAATTTTTTTATCAACAATAATTTAATTTGAATTGAAATTTTCATAATTAAATTTAGGTTGGATTCATGGAAGCACCCGTATTAACATATGTTGGAGAAATTACGTATGACTTATCAAAAAAATAATTATTAATAACGGTTTTTCAATTGTAATTTTCAAATTTATTTTCCATTAGAGAACCATCAGTTCGTGGAATTCTATCAGCTCTCGCTAGTGTCATGGCATCACTCGGTGCCGCTCTTTTATATATCGTTGGTGCTCAGACAACATGGCGCAATACAGCTCTTTTTGCATGTTCGATTCCAATTTTGACTTTCATTTGTTTGACAATGGTTCCTGAAACACCACTCTGGTTGTTAACAAAAGGAAGAAAAGTCGAGGCACTGCGATCACTTCAATGGTTACGTGGATGGGTCACACCAATGACCGTTAAAACTGAATTCCATGAAATGAGACGTTATGCTGAGGCGTCCAACTATTGTGTGCCATGTCAAAAAGCGGGATTGAAATGTGAACATCCAAAACCTTCAATTAGTGAAAAATTCAGACAAATTTTGCGTAAAAAATCACTCAAACCTTTCGCGATTATTTTGGGGTGTTTCTTCTTTTCCGTTGTCTGCATCATTAACAGTATGAGAGCATATTACATACAAATTTTCGAAAAATATAATATGGCTGTTAAACCGGAAACAATGCTGATAATGGTGGGTGTTCTGGCATTTTTGGGAAATGTAACCGCAGTAACTGGAATCCGGATTTTAGGAAAACGAAAAATTTCGTTGGCATCAATGAGTAGCACTGCTGTATTCAGTTTTTGCCTTGCAGTGTATTCGTGGAGGGCGTTACCTTTTGGGTTGAATTCCTTTGAAAAAGTTGATTTGGCTGGGAATGCTGTTACATACACACCAATTGTGTTATTCCTGGTAATTTTATTATCTCATCTCATATGACATGAAAATTAAAAAAACTATTTTATTTTTTTCATAGTGTCTGGCATTCAGTACAAGCTTGGGTATCACTGTAATACCATGGGTCATGATCAGTGAAATATTTCCAAATCAGTAAATTTATTTTAAATGTTACTATTTTTCATGTGATTTTTCATGATATAAATTTTATAGGACTCGTGGAATGTCTAGTGGACTTACAGCTGCCTGTGTACACACCATGTTCTTTATTTCAACAAAAACTTATTACAATTTAGAAACTTCCATCTCACTTTTTGGAGTTATCTGTTTTTATACGTTAATTGCAGTGATGGGCACATTGTTTATGTATAACTTTTTACCAGAAACTGAGGGAAAGACTCTTGAAGAAATTGAAGCACATTTTTCAGATAACACACTTAAATTATGGGATCATAAAATAAGACCTACACTGCCCTTATTGAAGAAGTGAAAAAATGGAATGTTGTTAAATTGAGATAAGATAAAAACTGTATTTTTTTGTATAAATAAAATTATTGTGATTATAAAGGAAATCGTTTCTAATTTAATTGGAATGATATGCATTTATCAGGTAACGAAGTCCGTTCAAATGAGATTTCCAAGGTGGTCTTCACATAAGAGAAGGAATAAAATCTAGTCAATTATGATTTCCGTTAAAGCGACTCTATTCTGATTTTTTTTTACCCAAAATGTAAAATGTAAATATTTGAAAATGAATTGCCGTCGGATTTCAAGTATCTGCGTGCGCTGAAGATAAGCAAGTGCTCAAATTTGTATGCTAATTGAGATAATTTTTTTACAACCTCACGTGTTAAAATTATTATAAAATCCTTTTATGGGCCCTCATTTAAATACAATAAAAAGAGGAGAGAGTGCGTTATCTTTGTGTAACAACGTGTTTTTCTGTCAGTCCTATATTTATTTAAATTTCAATTAGTAAATTGCATTTTTGATAATTTAAATTATCACATAATTATTCCCAAGAATGGGACCTCGAAGTGGAGGTAAACGTGGCTCCGGATCTTCAAAGAAAGGGCAAGAAAATGTGAAAAAAGTAGTCGGCATGAAAGCTGTCGCTGTCAAAACAACACCAAAACCAATAAATGGTAAAATGAGAGAGAAATTAAATTATTCTCTTCCAACAAAGAACAGTTATAATATCAATGAAGAAACAGATTTATCTGACTACAGTGATATGGATGAAGATATAAATGTAAATAAAAAAAGTTTAATAACAAAACAAGAAAATAAATTACCTAAAAATCCACCAATTATTGTGACAAATAAAAATGTTAGTGCAGTTCAAAACATGTGTAATAAAGTTATTAAAACTAAAAAATTCGAAACAAAACTCCTCAGTATTGATATTCGTGTACATATTGTGGAAAAAAGTGAACATGATTCTTTTTGTCAATTACTACAAAAAGAAAATATAAGTTTCTTTAAATACCACACGCCGGAAACAAGGCCAAGAAAAATTGTTCTAACAGGACTCTACAAAATGGATCTCACTGAGCTCAAAAACGAATTAGCAGAACAAAATATTCATCCAACAGATATTAAAACACTGAATTTCAAAAATTCTTATAATTATGACAACCAGGCTGTCTATTTGTTGTACTTTAAACCCAGTACTGTAAAACTTTCTGATTTACGTCAAGTGAAGCATATAAATCATATAATTGTGAAATGGTCGCCCTACTCTCCACGTTCACACAATAAGTATCCTCAATGTAGAAATTGTCAAATGTATGGACACAGCTCTATTAACTGTAATATGCCTACGTATTGTCTTGTATGTGCTAAGAATCATAAAACAGATGATTGCAAAAAACGAATTCCTCGAGCAGTACTTGAACACAAAAAAACAATCGGTGAAGAGATTGATAAAAGTTTCATAAAATGTATCAATTGTAATGAGAATCATACAGCAAGTTACTCCGGCTGTATTGCAAGAAAAGCATTTATAGAAATACAGAATAGATTTAAAAAAAATCAAAATAAGAAAAAAGATTACCAACAAAAACAGAATGATTTTCCAGAATTCATTTCACAAGAAAATGACAACACACAACAACAAAAATCAGATTTCGCGAAAGCAGTGCAACAAACAAATGATCAAAATACAATGATCCAGAACACATTCATGCCGATGATGACAACATTGAAAAACTTAGTCCAACAGCTATCAGAATTGATAGTTAGATTAAGCAATGCAATAAGTGGTCCATAGGCAACTTCTATTTAACTCTCTAGCTTGCTAAGTTAGAAATTTAGGTTTAACTTAGTTTAAGTTTTATTTATTTCCTATAGAAGGTGAATGTTTTTGTAGAGATTTTCATTCTAACATTTAAAATATAAAAATTAAATTAGTACACTGTAAAAGACAAAAAAAAAAATAATGAAATTAGTGAAAAGCCGTAGGAGCATTACTTGAAATGATTTAATTGTAATTAATTATAAATATCAGAACACGACAATAAAGAGAATATTATTATTATTAAATACAATAAAAGTTATTTTAGTAATATCATAAAATGGAGGATTTTGAATCATAAAAATTAAAACATGAGACACGGAAGAATGATTCTCCTGCGTCTAAATTTGATTGTCTTGCTTTAAAATTGTCTATGAATTAACTACTTAAGGTCCCATGTCATGAAATAATTTAAGACCTTTATAGCTCATCGTCCTCACTTTTCTATGATATTCATTATCTTTATCATTTTTGCAACAACTGAAATCTTTTATTCACATCTCGCATGATAAGAATTATTATGTGTTATCACTATCGAGTGCTCTCTATCAAACAACTTATTAATCTGTATGCAAATATCATTAAAAGATAAAATGAGATGGATCAGGTTGACTAACATTTTAACGTAAGTATGACGTCAAATTATAACGAGCCCATTTTTATGAAAATTACTTTCAATTTTTGGTTGACTCACTATTTTGAGACTTTTTGCTTTGAAATTGTGATCAATTTAATCTCATAATCAAAAACTCGCATGTAAATTCTCATCAAATAAGGCATCCTAATCAAAGAATATGCAAAATTATTTCACATACACACAAACCTGTCCGTTTCCTAGCTGTTCAATGAAAAATTTCCATCGAAGGTAAAAAAAATTACTCCAAAAACATAAATTCGACCGTTCACTTCAATAAAATTTTTCCAAAAAATGATCATATAAAATATTGACTAGCACTGATCACAACCCCAATTACCCCAATACTCATAAATGTACTTAGACAAGTTTATGTGTATCATCACAATAATAAGTTCAAGATTAAGTTTTATTGTACTTTAATTCACTTATTTAACTTAAAAGTCATTCACAAATATTATGTTGTTTATTGAGGTATGGATGGTTATCAAAATGCGAGAAAAAGAATGACAGACTGTAAATAAATCTTACAATTATTATTTTTATTATATTTAGAATTATTTGTACATGCACACACAGTCTAGTAATAAACAAAATACATGAAATAGAGCAATCAGTTGTTTGAAGTGATACAGAAATGATGAAAGTTCTATAATTTATTGTCAAAAAGTTGAGAATTCAACTGATAAGTTTTTAGTCAGTTGTTAGAAGTGAAAGAGAGTTCATCTGACTCTTAGATTGGATCTAATTAATTTAAATTTTAATAAACAAATAATAATAATAATGGAATGTAAATCAGATGAGTGAGTGAAATTATAATAAATTGAAAAAAAATAAATAAATATTTTATGCAAATTTTTTCAAATAGTTCTGAAAAGGGATCATACAAAAAACTGGACTTAATGGATGTAAATGGATTTGACTCAAAACCACCTGATTACAAGGAAATAAGTGCTTTTAGAAGAATTTTACCGCAAGTCTTTGCGAGTGCAGCACAAAATCTCTTAATTTTAGATTTAGCAATGGCAATGAATTTTCCTACGATTGCAATTCCACCGTTAAGAGGCATTCGTAACAGAGAAGATGATGAAGTAATTACATTTACAGAAGTGCATTCATCGTGGTTTGGTATGTTAAATGACCACGTGGTTTAATTTATTAACGGTTTTAATTTGAATTTTTTTTTCTAAAGCAAGCATGGCTTTTATTTGCCAACCTATCGGAAGTATTTTATCGGGAGTTATTGTTGAAAAATTAGGACGTAAGCATGCAATGATGGTTGTGAATATTCCTCACATTGTTGCATGGATTATGCTCTATTTTGCTCAAGATATTTACACAGTTTTCATTGCAAATTTATTGTTGGGACTTGGAGTTGGATTTATGGAGGCGCCTGTCATCACTTATGTTGGTGAAATATCGTAAGTATTTTTTTTGGTGAATCAACCAGGCAAAAAATAATTAAATTTCATTTAAAGCGAGCCTTCAATTCGCGGAATTCTGATTTCAATGGCCCAAATCGGGTATGCGCTTGGATGTGCAATTTTATATGCAATTGGAGCAAACACAACATGGAGAAATACAGCGCTAATTTGTTGTTCAGTGCCTGTTTTTACAATATTCTGTGTGAGTTTTGTACCGGAAACGCCATTATGGCTTTTGTCAAAAGGCCGCAAAAATGATGCTCGAAAATCTCTTCAATGGTTAAGAGGTTGGGTTCCTCCAGGAAATGTTGAAAAAGAATTCATTGAAGTCCAAAGATACAGTGAAGATTCCCACCGATGCTCAGCATGTCAGAAAACAGATCAAAAATGTATCCATCCAAAGCCATCACTGAAACAACGTTACAGGGAATTGCTGCGAAAAAATACACTCAAACCATTTTTCATTATTTTTGCATGCTTTTTCTTCTCCTGTTTCACAATTGCAACCTCAATGAGACCATATTTCATTCAAGTTTTCGAAAAATACCAAATCGAGCCAAATCAAATGATTGTGTACATTGGAATTGTTGGAGTCATTGCTAATTTTGGTTGTGCTGCTTTTGTAAAATTGTTCGGTAAACGAAAAACGGCCATCATTTCAATGGCAGGAATCGCTTTTTTGAGTGTTGGATTAGCAACACATACATGGACGAAACTCCCTCGTGGAATGACCTCTTTTGAGAAAATTGAAAATAACATTTTTGGTGGCACTGATTCTTATATTGCAATGTTTCTGTTTCTGGTATATTAATTATTCAGATTAAATGTAGCACATAACAAATTTAACTCGAAAATTTCAGGGTATTTCATTTTGTACCAATGTGGGAATCATTTCTGTACCATGGATAATGGTCAGTGAAATTTATCCTAATAAGTAAGTTTTAACTCAAACTTTAAATAAAAAATGTTTCAAGCTTTCAATTTTTTTTCTAGAACACGTGGAATGGCGAGTGGAATAACGGCTGCAATTAATTATCTTATGTTTTTCATTTCGACCAAAACATATTATGACTTGGAGACAAGTGTCTCGCTATTTGGTGTTATAACGATTTATGGAGCTGTCGGATTCATTGGTACAATTTTCGTGTATTTCTTTTTACCAGAAACCGAGGGAAGGACACTCGAAGAGATTGAAGAACATTTTTCAAATAATCGATTAAAATTAACAGACAGGAAAATTGCATCACAAAGACTTCTGGATAAAAGATAAGGCACATATGATTGAGTTTTAATTTCTTTTTTAAGAAAATAAGTAGAAAAAGTTTCAAACGAAAAATTAAGATAAAAATTTGAATTTATTGATTAATAAAGCATTAAAATTTTACTGTTTTTTTTTGCGTTGAAGGTCGAACTTTTTGAAGATAACTGTCAGGAAATTTTTGTTACGGCAAATTTTTTTCTTACTTCACCGGAAACATTTCTAACAGAGCAAAACATCTGTGCTTTCATCTATTTTGGTTCTTATCAGATGTTTTATTCTCGTAAGATATCGAACTGGTTTTCTCAGTTAATTAAGGCAAATACGCCTATACAGAATATATTAAAAAATCTGGTTTTGTGAAATATTGGTGCTTAATTCTAAAAATTTAAATAAAAAAATAACAGTTTCAAAGTGATATTGCTATTGAACAGATTTGAACACCTCCAAATACAAACATTTTTCGAGTGTTTATAAAATGGATGGAATATCAAAGTGAGTCCCATTTTAACTCTGAAAAGTTAAGATTTAATATCCAAAGACTCATTTTTAGGTCTCAACGAAGTTCTTATTTGAAATTAGATCAGGTAGATGTAGACGATAATGAAAAAAAATCGCCTGAAATTAAAGAGATTAGCACATTTCGTCGATTTTTGCCTCAAGTGTGTGCAAGCGCCGCACAAAATCTCTTAATTTTGAATCTCGGTATCGCGATGAATTATCCTACAATTGCAATTCCACCATTGAAAGGCACTCGTAATCGAGAAGACGATGAGGTTATTACATTTACAGAGGTGCATGCATCATGGTTTGGTAAAAATGTGAAGGAAATTTTTAACTGAAATTTAATGGATTTTTTTATTCGATAGGCAGTATGGCCTATATTTGTCAACCCATTGGAAGTTTGTTGTCGGGGGTTATTGTAGAAAAATTAGGACGAAAACGTGGAATGATGGTTGTCAACATTCCTCACATCATTGCATGGTTAATGCTCTATTTCGCTCAAGATATTTACACAGTTTTCATTGCAAATTTACTGTTGGGACTTGGAGTTGGATTTATGGAAGCGCCTGTCATCACTTATGTTGGTGAAATATCGTAAGTAGTTTTTTTTGAATGAACAAGATAAAAATAACCAAATTTCATTTAAAGTGAGCCTTCAATTCGTGGAATACTCTTGTCAATTTCCCAAATTGGATATGCAATTGGTTGTGCAATTTTATATGCGATTGGTGCAAACACAACATGGCGCACTACAGCCCTCATTTGTTGTTCACTTCCTGTCTTCACAATAATCTGTGTGAGTTTTGTACCGGAAACGCCATTATGGCTTCTGTCAAAAGGACGTGAAAAAGATGCCCAGAAATCTCTTCAATGGTTAAGAGGTTGGGTACCACCAGGAAATGTAGAAAAAGAATTTATTGAAGTCCAGAGATATAGCAAAGATTCCAACAGATGTCCAGAATGTCAAAAGATCGACCAAAATTGTAGTCATCCCAAACCTTCACTAAAACAACGTTACAGGGAATTGCTGCGAAAAAATACGCTCAAACCTTTCTTTATCATTTTCACATGCTTTTTCCTATCCTGTTTTACAATTGCAACTGCAATGAGACCATATTTCATTCAAGTTTATGAAAAATATCAAATTGAACCAAATCAGATGATCGTCTACATTGGAATTATTGGAGTGATTGCTAATTTCGGATGTGCTATCTCAGTTAAATTGTTCGGTAAAAGGAAAACTGTAATGGTGTCAATGTCTGGAATCGCTCTTTTGAGTATGGGACTTGCAATACTTACATGGAGAGACCTTCCACGAGGCATGACTTCATTTGAAAAAATTGAAAATGAATTTGTTGGCAGTACAAGTTCTTACATTGCTATGTTTCTTTTCCTGGTAAGTTGATACATATTTAAAAAGTATGTTTATGTAAAATTACAGTCGAATTTTAATTTCAGGGTATATCATTTTTCACAAACATCGGAATAATTTCAGTACCTTGGATCATGGTCAGCGAAATCTATCCTAATAAGTAATAACATCATGATTTGAAGTCTGAATTTTAAATGAAAAACATTTTTTTTTTACAGGACACGTGGCTTAGCTTGTGGAATAACGGCTGCAATTAATTACATCATGTATTTCATTTCAACAAAAACTTATTACGATCTTGAAACAAGCATTTCATTATTCGGCGTTATAACACTGTATGTAGTTGTTGCATTTCTTGGAACAATTTTCGTTTATTTCTTTTTGCCAGAGACCGAGGGCAGGACTCTCGAAGAGATTGAGGAGCACTTTTCAAACAATAAATTAAAGTTAACAGACAGGAAAATTGTGTCACAACGACTATTAGAAAATAGAAATGATGCTTAAATTAAAAACTTTTATTCACTTGGAGAAATATTTTGTGCTGCACTCCATAAAGTATCATAAATTTCCTTTGAATAATTAATTTGTGTGCGAACTAAATCAATGTACTGTGGATAGGAAATAGCATTTTGTTGTTCGAGTATTGGCTCAAGTCGTGATGGATTGACAGTCATTTGGAGATACGTATTTGAGGAGTTTGTTTGTTCAATCACCGTTTTTGCTGTTTTCTGTAACAAAATTTAATTTTAATTCAAAATTTATTCCAAATCAATTTAAATTTATTCGTAATTACCAAATGCAGTTCAATTTGATCACACACAGAATAAAAATCTTCCAAATATTTATCAAACCGAATCAATGAAGAATTATTGTCAATTCCCTTGCCATCAGTCTGATTATTGTGATGAATTATTTGAGCTGCTGCATTGATTGTTTTCTATATCAATCGAAAACGTTATAAATTTATTGGTATAGAAAAAATAAAAAAAATTTTCAACTCACAGCTAAATTTTCTCGAACAAATGGAAGAAGTAATTTTGCTTTAGAAATATTATCCTGATTCATAAGTGCCGGTGGTGGAAGTGGTCCCATGGGTTGACCAGGTTGTCCTATCATTGCATTTGGCTGATGTTGAGGAGGCATTTGTCCGGGAATATTCATTTTGATAGTTAAATTTTTTAAAATAAATTTTCTGTTTAAATTTCTGCTGATTGTTGAATGTATATTAGACAGGTAAACAAAAAAATGACAGATCTCTGTTTATGTCTCTAAAAATATTCTTTTAGTGATTTTTTAGATATTCATTTGAAATGGCTGAAAAGTGGACTCGTGAAAATGAGATGGTTGTCATTCACTGTTGTTGTGCTTTCAGTTCTCCTGCATCAGTCGTCTTGAAAGGTTGTTTTGTACTTTCATTGTGTCCAATAATATTTAGATCGTAAAAAGTAAATAAAGAATATTCTACAAAAATTGAAGAAACGAAATTCCAAATAAAATAGTGTAAAGTTTCGTAAAAAGTGTGATCATGGCGGTGTATTCAATACCAAAAGCAAGATTGTAAGTAAATTTCAATTAAAACCATTGATGAAATGGATAAAATTCAAAAAATTATGTTTAAAAATCACACCCAAATTCTTTGTTTCTTTTTATTCTGTGTACTCAAGTGGGTTCTTTAAATACGACTAAATGAAATGAAAAGTTGTATTATTTTTATAATTTAAAGTACTTAATTAGATTAGATGGTGGTTTGAGACGACACGTGCTTTATGTATTTCAGTTTTTCATGAAAATGTTTTAATTTCCATACATTGTCTTCCTTTTCTTTCTAGTAGAGCTCGCCAAATTGTAAATAAATAAATAATGACGCACTCTTTCACATGCTCTTGCAGAAGTTCTTTTTATCATAAACTAATTTGTAATTTTACACTATTTTTTACATTATTTTCTTTTAGTTTATGTTGAACCTTTTTAGTGGAAACAAGAAAAACTTTTCTCTATACAAGAATTCTTCTGATAGAAAAAAATAAAAATTATAAGTGCCTTACAACCCAAAAAAATCTAAAGAACATTCAAATTTAAGAGAACTGAACTATAATAAAAATTACACTTGATTAAATTTGATTAAGAACCTACGAGCCAGGAAATACACATCGTTCAAAAAAAAAAAATCTGTTTTATGAAAGAATGTACGTACACTATTGAAGTTCATGGCATATTTTTGGTTTAAATTAAAATAAAAAATATTAAAATGTATGGTCAAGGTCGTTTAAAAGTGTGTGTAAAAATTATCATGTATCAATTTTACTATATAGTAAAGAATGGTAATGAACTGACTCACCTGCATGTATTTTCTTATCATAATGAGTAATTGAATGTAAAACAACGTATGGAACGCGATGAGTGATTGAACTTTTTGTATTTGACATGATAAGGTGCCTAAACTTAAATTATAAAGAGAAAACATCTGTTTGAATTATGATAAGGTGTTAGGTATCTGCTGATAATGAAAAAATAAGAGAATTTTCAGATTCCAAGGGGGCTATTAGACTTTGAAATCATTTCATCGAAATAGTCGCCACTTGGTCATTTTGAAGCCCGCAAAAGGGACATTTTAGCTGGAAATATTTTGCTCAGGCAGCACCTACCTGTCAGTCTTTAGATAGATAGACAAAATATGCTCACCACTGTTCAATCCCCATCTCACAATTTCACTGTTATACTTATATAAAAAAATCCAGTTTGATCTGGTATCAATTGACCCCTAAATTCGTTTAAGCAGAAAAAAATTTTCTTCTAAAAAATAGAATTGATTAAAATTTGCATATTTGTTTTGGACCATAAAATAAATTGAATGAAAAAATTTGATCATGCTTACATGTCGTGGTCTGTTATTTATTTTTGTATAAAAATTTTCTAACGAATTTTTTCTTTCTTTTTGATTTTTAGAATACAAAAAGTTGGAAATTTCCGGCCGATTCCCCATCAGTGGAGTACAAAGTGGTCGATTGTGAGACGAGCAGTGAGCACAAGTGGACAAAATTCACATCAAATACAAACGAGTAGTGCAGCAGAAAATAGTTCTAGTAAGATAGTCAATGCCAAGAGTGGATCTAGGGAGGAGCATCATCAAAATCATCATCATAAAGGTAAATTATTAAAGAAAAAATGGCTTAAAAAAGCCGGTGCGGGTTGGACCTTATTATCTGTTTTGGATTGGTGGATAATAGCTGGCGGATGGCTTTCATGGCGTGGCGTACTTATGCGATGGACACCATTGGGATTTATGCTTATTGCAGCAGCTCAGTGGCACTTACATAATCGAGAAATGGACAAAAAAGGTCTTCCACGTACAGCGACACAATGGCAGGTAAATTTCATCATTTTCCGTACATCTCAGACAATTTCACACACACAATCTTACTCACATCATAGATGAATGTTTACCGATCGTTACCTCTCAGAGTAGTTAGTCGATGCTGGGGTTGGCTTGCCGATTGTCGCGTTCCAAGACCTTGTCGTCCCATCATATACGGACTCTATTCAACCACATTCGGTGTAAATATTGAAGAAGCGGCCGTATCAGATTACAAGTAAGTACAATTAATTCACATCTCCCATATTAATCTTTAAATAAAATCATAAATTGCACAAAAATATAAAAAAAATAAAAACCGATTGAAATTCTTTCTTAAAAAGAAATGAAATAGTTCATCGCTAGTAATAAAAATGTGAGTCATAATTTGATTTTTTTTTAAATTACCTGGAACAGGATAAATCCAATTAATTGTGTTTCATTTGATTCAAAGTCCAATCAATTATATTGGTTTTAAAACTTTGCAAATCAAAAAAATACCAGAAACATACATTTAATGTAAAATTTTAATTTTTTCGTAATAAAATATCATTAAAACTTTAATTAAAATCAAACATTTTTTTATTTCTAATTTAAATTCCATGTGACTAACTTTAAATTTTTTGAATCCTTTGGTTTTGGTCTCCTTTAATTTATTTTAACATTACATAACGGAAGTGAAGCTTAAAAATTTGGCTTATTCGTAATTTGATTACATTCAAAAAAAATTATGCAACACTTCCGTTTCTTGTATTTACATCTAAATGTATTTTTTTATTTGATTAGTAGGACAATTTTTACACGTTTACATAAACTTTGTTTTGTGATATTTTCACAGTAGGACATTGTGAGGACAAGGCTTACTTTTTTTTTGATCAAAAATTATGCTTGAAACAGTATCGCTTTGAATAAAATTAGATATCTGTTGCTTGGTTTTGGCAATCCTCTGCACTCATGCACACAAACACACTTTATTTGTTCTGTAAATTGAAACTTCAGATCAAATTCAATCAAATTATAAAAATAGCAATCACTAATGTTTTATATGTTCTTTTTTGTACCTGATTTTTATTTAAAAAAAAAAATAAAATAGAAAATATAGAAGTTTAGCGGAGTTTTTTACGAGATCTCTTAGGGATGATGTACGAATAATTGATCCAATTAGTAGCATCGTATCACCATGTGATGGACGAGTTTTACATTTTGGATCTGCGACAAATGAACAAATTGAACAAGTATGTGCCAATTTTATTTAATATTAAATAAATTTATTATATTTTCAAATAATTTTTTTTTAGGTTAAAGGTGTAAATTATAATTTAGAAGACTTTTTGGGTCCTAGATGGAACCCCTCAGAAAAATTAAATTATGCAGATAGTTTAAAATTAAGTGCCAATAAAGTAATTTCATTGCATTTCAATTTAAATCAATCCAAAATTTAATTTTAAATTTTTTATAGGACGATACAGCTTTGTATCAATGTATAATTTATTTAGCACCCGGTGACTATCACCGATTTCATTCTCCTGCCGTTTGGCAACCGGAAGTGAGACGTCATTTCGCTGGCGAATTATTATCAGTCAGTCCGAAAATTGCTAAATGGGTACCTGGTCTCTTTTGTCTCAATGAACGTGCTGTATATCTTGGCAAATGGAAACACGGATTCTTTAGCTTTACAGCAGTTGGTAAGTCAATATGATAACATAGCATTTATTTTTAACCGAAAAAAATCAAGTTAAAAAACACAAAAGCAATAAAACATCACGCGAGTTATAATCGACTGTTAAAATGGAATAAAAATGATAACGTTACCCGGATGTACAGAAGAAAAATTCCAGCTTTAAATTTGAATCTAGTCTATGAACCGAAAATACGATGTTATTTGAGACTGATAACAGACACTTTACGGTACACACCTGCGTTGTGAATGAATGAAATGAAAAGTCATGCCATTGTTATCGCAAAAAAATTGAATATTGAATATTAACACTTAACGAAATAAAAATTCGGTTTCATTAGATGGTCACTTGATTCAAGTAAATTGAGGAATTACAGGCCTAAAACGGCATTTTTCTTAAAGTTAAAGTGAGATTCTCTTTGATTAAGATATTAGTATGAGCCTGTAGGTCTGATAGACCTGTGCCGTTTTGTGTTAGTGAACAAATTTCCTAACCAAAACTGAATTTGAATGAATTTTGCGAAATTTCTCGAAATTTTTATTTGCGCATTCAATTAAAATCATTTCAAACATGTGTTTTCTAGAAATTTTTTTATGTCAACAATAGACAACATGTCTCATATTGTTGATTTTTGAATAAAACAAAAAATTGTAAATGCAACAGGTAACAATTCCGCAATTTCTGTACAACATTCTTTATGATTTCAGGTAATCTTGAGCCTTTGTTTTAAATTTTTGACAAAAAATAGAATCTTAAAATAGATTTTGTTATAACCGGTTTTTTTTTTACTTACATTGTTACTTTTATTAGACATTCTTATCAGTTATTAGCGTTCTTATCAGAATTTTGTGTAATAGCTGATAAGACTGGATTATGTATTGAATTTTGCTTCATGAACTTTCGATCACATAAAATTTTTGATTAATCATCGATTTTTTGAGGAATGTCGTAGAAAGTGAGCCTAGAAATTGAGTAATGGAGAGCTCCATTGAACAGATTTTGGTCCTTTGAGTTTTCTGTTTTGCGTTATGTGAGCACTACACGTGTTTGGATTGTGACTTCAAGTCAAAATACAATAATTTTTATGACAAAATTTCATTCTATATGCGCGCAATTAAATTTAATTCATTAAAAAAAAATTCTTTGCACATAACTTACAACTTAAAGTGACTCGTTTTAACTAGTCAATGTCAAAACATGATGTTTATCAAAAAATATTTCATTACTTTAAATATTTTCATTTCTTTCCAGGTGCAACGAATGTTGGTTCAGTACAAATGTATATTGACGAGCAATTGAAAACAAATCGATGGCTTGGCATGAAACCAGGCAAAGACAAGTACAAAATATATGATGAACTTAAATTACCAAAAGAAATTCAATTGAATAAAGGTGAATTATTGGGACAATTCAATATGGGCAGTACGATTGTATTGATATTTGAAGCACCAAAGAATTTCCAATTTAATCTTAAAACTGGACAAAAAATCCAATTAGGTGAACCAATGGGTAACTTGGGTGAACAATACAAAGAATCGTTTATCTAATTTATTATTTGATTTTGACATGTAGTAACATAAAAATTTAGGTGTTTTACTATGAAACGCATAAATTGTATAAATATTTTTTTTTACACATTATATGTGTGCGATAATAGGAGTGTACAAAACTTTAAAGTTGAGTCAATAAAGTAAAAATTTTTTTTTTGTTTTCATAATTTTTCCACCGTTTAAAGTAATATTATTGTAACAACAGTAATTATTATTTATTATTTAATGTCATACCTATTTAAACGAAATAAAAAAATAGTAAATTACATACTAAAACCAACCAAAACAAAATAGATCTAGAACATAACTGACTGAGATCGATGATACTAATTTTAAATACATAAAAACATGAACGGATTTGATCAAACTCGTTCAATGTGATAATTTTTTACCTAAAATAATTGTAATTCATAAGAAATAAAATTAAAAAAAAAAATAAAAAATATAAGGAACGAGTTGAAATATCACAAAAAAGGGTTTCCAAACAGGATTTTAACTGAAGAAAATGCACAAAGATCATTCAGACGATTAAAAGACATGAGTAAATATTTTCACAATGAAATTTAAATGGAAAAAATTAAAACAAATTTGAAAAAACAAAATGAAAAAAAAATTTAAAATTAAAAATAATTTAGTTAGCTTACCATACCAATAGAAAATATATTTTTTTAGAATGATAAATATTTATTCATTTAAGAGATAGTTATGTAACTAAAAATGCCTAAGAATTGTAGATAGTCTATAAAATATGATAAAAATAAATTTTACAAGAGAAGAACAATTTATGTTTTTACTTAAATGGGATTGGGCAAAGTACAAATATGTCTTAGTTCGTTTTTCAGAACATGTTTTGCACCGGTGGATTTTTTTGTCTAAATAAAGTTTTTGTTCGCCGTCACTCTGTGTCACATTTAAGATTGGGCTCCAGAGCCTAAAAAACGTTAAAAAACAGTTAAAAATTTCGAAATATTGCTCTGAATGGTATTGTTGGATGCAGGAGATTTGACTCAGACATTGGGCTCAGTGATTAAGGTTCAGAGCTTGCAGAGCCTGAAAACGGTCTGAAGCCCAAATTTTTAAGTCTTTGAAAATGTTTGAGACGTTCATGAAATGATCGTTCAGATCCCAAAATGGAAGGAAAACCCAAACATAGTTTTTATATTATTTTTATTTTTTTCATAATAATTTGTTCTTTTCATCATTAACTTAACCAATTTTTTTTGTTCATTATTTCTATTTTTATTATTACACATGACTGTTTCAATGCATTTTTTGTTTGATTTTTTTTTTATTTTTTAATAAATTGGATTGAATTTAAATGTAAAAAATTACAATGGAATTGATTTGTGACATTTGTTACATCAGACAGAAAGGAAAATTAGTGTGATTTTTTAAAAGGCTTCACAACTTGAGTTATTTTTATCTTTAAAAGTAAATTAAACAGGAAGTATGAAAATAAATTCACAGTGACTGTGTAAAAGGAAATCAGTTATTTTTATGTTTAACTGTGTGGAGACTTGGAGTATATTTTCTCATCAAATAATCTATCTAAAAACTAGACTTGGGTACAAAAATGATTCTTTCATGTTTTTTTTAAATGTTTTAATAATTATTTTTAATTTAAAAGAATTCCTTATGATTTATACAATTATGTTTTAAGTTCTAAGTTAAATTACAGCTAGTGTTTTGTTATCAATCTTTTCTTTTATTTTCAATTTAATTTTATTAATATCGGGTCCAATACGAATTTACAGTACCATGATTTTTTTTAATATTAGTTCAATTACAAATCATCTTTTCTCTCAATTTTTTTTTTTAATTTTAATTAAAATTTTAATCAATTCTTGTCTCTCTGGCAACCATCATAAGTTATTCTTTGATTTTTACGAGCAAATTAAGAGAATTTTTTTTTTTATTTTTTTAAGTAAAAGTATGTTAAATTTCTACAATAAATACATAACAAAGACTTTCATTGATCATACTTCTATTTTTTTATAATTTTTTTCTTAAATCACATTCAACGCAAAATTTGCTAGATTTAAAATTATTTAACAATTATAGTTTTGTGGTTACAAAAAGACCTTGTCTAAAGTCAAAACAAAAAAATCAGGGGATTTAATTTCTAAATAATGATAAATTTTATTTCTATTTTTTTCCATTTTTTTATATTATTTAATTTTTTTTTAGTGTTTTAGTATCACATGCAAATAATATTCGCCATTATCTTAAATTTTAAATTAAATTATTTTTTTTGTTAGTTTTTTTTTTTAAATTTAATGGAGACGACTGGTTTTTTTCATTTCAAAAAAATTACTTTTATTTCATCATGTATAAAAAAATAAACGTTGGGCAGTTTAACGTAAAATTATATTAAAATTACTCATTTAAATTTATAATTTAGTACGAAAATGTTAAATTAAATGTCTAATCAAATTAAAAATGTAAAAAAAAGTGATTTAACCACAAAACATCAGTATTTTAACATGAAAATCAACAAAAGTTGATCAACTTATTATGTTTGTTTAAATGTGTAACATCTAATAAAAATACTTGAAGACCATTAAAAATTTTCTATATTTTTTTTTGATTGAAAATGCATTTCAATGTAATTATTATGTGAGTTTTATTTACAGTTTTAACGAAGTTTTACAATAAAACCTGAATTTGAATTGGATTTGATGATGTGTGATGGTGAGTTCATTAAAAACTTTAAATTCTTGCTTTTTCTTTAATATTATTATTTTTATTGTAATTTAATTAATTTTTTCATTAATTTATCGTTTTAGTCAGTTTATGTTATGCTAATTTTTTTATATAAGTTAATTCTATTCTATTTTATAGAAGAATTTTTGTATTTAACTTCTAATAAGGAGGTTATTGGTTGACTTTTATATGGTCGTCACGTTACTTTTTTTGTTTTTAGTGTCACATTTATTACAACAACAACAACAACAATCATTTTATGGTTTGTAAATTTTTTGTTCTAACTTTGTTTTGTAATACCTGGGTGAGTTCCGTAAATTGTCTCAGTTATTAAAGTTAATGTTAAACTGAAATTTCATAATTAACATCATAAATGCTTGTTCGATCTTGCGTTGTTGCAGATGCATTTTGTCTGTTATTACTTTTCAATTCTGGATCATTTTTAAATTCATTTTTTTTTCAATTCATTTTGGCAATTAAGTTTAAATATTTTGTGTGTTTTTTTTTTTAAATAATGTGTTGGTTCAAATGAAAAAAGAAGAGAAGAAAAAAAAGATAATATTAATAAATTAAAATTTTGTTTGTTAAAAATATATATGTTTAAATAAATGAAATGAAATGAAATTGATAAATAAATGGATGGATGGAAATGATAATTGTAATAAATGAATTTAAATAAATGTATTACCGCCAGATTGTTGTGGATTTTGGGGACCACCTTGGCCATTATTCGCACTTTGGACCATTTCAATGGAATCACTCATTTCTAGTGCACGCACAAATGACATTGGTCGTATATTTTGTTGTTTACGCTTAATTTGGGGAGATCCACCTGGAGGAAATACTTGAACACCACCTCTGAGAGCAGGATGATAGGCACCACTACCTCCAATTGAGGAAATTTGTTGTTGCTGTTGAGATGATCCAGTACTTTGATCACTATCTATTGATGATTGATGACTTGTTTGTGCCATAAAACGTTGTAACACAGGCGGTATTGAATTATTACTATTAACTTGCATTGATCTATGTTGCTGTTGCTGCTGTTGTTGCATTTGTGATGTTAATTGTGGATAATCATTTGGATTGTAATTGGGTGATGTATTTTTCCACACATAAACTCCCTTTTGAGGACTTCCTGCTAATTCCCTAATATTATCAGATGTATTATTCGTACGAGCATACGAAAGTTCATTATTTTGCCTAAGTAATTCACCTTCCGATAAATATCGTCTTGGATCTCCAGATTGATGGTACATGACACTATTTTGATCGTAATTCTGCTGATTTTGTTGTTGTTGTTGCTGTTGTAATTGTTGTTGCATTTGATGATGATACATTTGGGCTTGAGATGTAGGTGGCAAATAATTCACACTTCCGCCTTGATGCATATCATAATAATTATTTGATTGTTGTTGTTGCTGCTGATTCATCATTTGTACTTGAATGAAATCAGGACGTCGTGGTTGTGTCGGTGTTCCTGGATTTGATCGTCTTAATGGACTAGAGATGACAATGGGAGTTGCAACACCCAGTGCCTTAATTCTTTGTTGCATTGTTGGTGTGGCATTTGATAGTGCAGTACGTTGTGGTTGTGTATTCGAAGAACTTATCATTGGCAACTGTTCCGGAGACAATGTGTCAGGTGTGTATGTTCGTCCTGACTGATCCATTTGACGATGTTTTGGATATGGACTGTGACGTGGATGCATTTTCATTAAATGTTGTTGTCTTGGGGAATCTTCTCCATTATTGGCATCCATTGATGGAAGAAAAAAATTACTTTTGGAACCGTGTCGTTGCAATGGAGGTGTTGGCTCACAATCCATACTCTGAGTTCCTTGCAATTCCATATCATTATCAGAATATTCACGACCAGGTGATAATTTACTGTAATGTGTCAATCCAGCTTGGCGAATTCCATTTCCTTGATCTGTATACGTTTTCATTGAAGAATTTGGCTGCATCTGAAACAAAATTAATTTATATTATTAAAAAAAATTGTATTCACTTCTCTTATATGAATTTACTTGATTTTGCATAATTCCAACGGCATGTCTATTGTTAATATCTTGTTGTGGTGGCAGAATAGTACTGATTGGTGGATCACTTCCACGTACTGTTTGTTTCACAACATATTTTTGTGGTTTCATTAAGCTCGGATATTGTGGTCCACACTGTGCATAACAACAATTATTCCAACATCCTCGTGAAAATGGATTATATCCACCTTTAAATTTCCCTGTCACTTGCTCATTTGTTGTCCGTCCTCGTGACACCAAAACCATATGAAATCCAGTTAGGCCGAAAATTGGTATTGCTAGTAGAACGACAATTGCCATTAAAACCATTGCAACAATGGAATCAACTTGTGCTAATTTTTCTTTGTTCTTTAGCACAAATATGAGTGACAGTGTGAAAATACTGAGCATGTGAATCGACAATGACATTAAAAAGAAAAAGAAAAAACGATAATTTCTTCGTCCAATACAATTATTGACCCCTGAAATTATAAAATTCAATTAATTTTAATGAAATTTGATAATACAAAAAGGTTTTGATTCTACTTACATGGACAATGATGATCAAATGTATCTATACAATGATTACACACTGAACAATGTGAACATCGAGGCGGTCGATAAAATTTACAAGTTATACACCATTTCATTCGTACCGTAATTCCATTTATTTCTGCATTTTTGTACAAAGGAGCACGAAATTCATCTTCTTTATCCTCGTCTGGTGGTGCTAATTATCATAATGATTTAGAAATTTATTTTTAATTGTCATTTGATCAAATTTACCTTTTGGAATGACACCTGGATCCATGAATGTTGCCAGTGTAAAATTGGCAATCACGAAAAATGTAATCAGAGCTTGATACGCTGGTACCCATGGATACTTTGAGGATATGTAATATTGACATGGATAGTAGAAAAACGAGAATGTTGTGCCAAGTAAAAGTAACCATGCAAATGTTGCTGGAATCACTCTGGTTTTCATTTTGTTGTCTTGCACTAATTCTAACAATTCTAACACAAAAATTCACACCCTTATCACTCGATTTTACGTTTGTTAACCCACTTATTTCTTTTGTTGATTCAATTCGTTTTTATTATTAATAAATAATTTCACTTTGCATATTAATTTTATTTAATCATTATTTGTAAATATTTTGTTCCAATACCCATTTATGATAACATGCCAGCACATACTAACTACATATTTCTCGTTGTTGTTGTTGTTGTTGTATGACATAGGTGTGTAAATGCAACACAGACACCTTTTTTCAGTTCAAAATTATCTTCCAATTATTCTTATCTTTGTCTAAAAAATATTAAAAAAAAGGCAAATTAGTCAAATCCATAATTCATCCAAGACCTGTGACATTGAAATAATCAAGCACTTACTCGTCAATTCAAGTTAATTCAAGTCCTAAAAATGATAATTTTTTTTCCTTTTTTATCTCTTTTGCAATTCTATCTACAGAAACCACACAGCAATATGAGAAGAAAAAATGAAGTTACCAGAGCAAGAAAAATTCTTCTATATTTTGCTTATTTTAATGTTACATCTACTTATTTACAAGTAACAGTCAGTTCTGATCATGGTTATTTGTAGTTGTTTTTGTAAAAAAGTCTATTTTTGGCCTAGATATTTAAACAAAATTTTATGTGTTTATTTTCTTCTTCAATTTATTTTTGACATTTTTTTGACGTTTTGGCTGTATTGATAGTTGTATAGCCGTATAACTAGTTATCTATATTTCCTATAGATGTAGCATCTTATATTTGAATGGACCCATGCATTACTGGCTTTTAGTGTCAAAAAATTTGAATTTACCCAAAATTTCAGTTATTTGCTTGAATATGATTTTGCTCTATCGGATAGATTTTGAACTACAATTCATTCAAATTTGATCTAAAATACCTCGTGCTTATGTCGGTTTTATTTTTAATACAGAAAAACTCATTTTCGATTCAAATTTTTATTTATTTAAATAATATTTTTTCATCTTAATTCATATTCATAAGTGTAGTTAAAAAGTACAAACAGTGTTTCATTAAAATTACATTCATTTAAGTCTTGTCTCATAAATTCCTGATTTTTCTAAAAGGACACATGCTATGTGAGGAGAAATTACATATGGCACTAAAAAGTTAAAATTTAAATGTTAAGTACATGAGTTATAAAAATCTTTGCTAAAGTCTATTTTTTTCTTGTTTTATCTTAAAATTATTGTAAAAGTTATATAAAAACTAGATTTCTCTTAAAATTGGTTGCTTTTCAAGTACTTTGAATAATAAATTACTTTACTTTTTTGATGGTTCCTGTACTGGAAGCTGTCGATGAATCAGAATTGCTCGAACTTTCTCGACTTAAACAGTTACCATTGATATTGTCAGATAATGCATCTGGTATTTCTTTATTGACAAAATCATCAGAAACATTTGAATTAATACTATTTGACGAACTTTGATTTTCTTGAATTGAATTCATGCGTCGCATTGACATATAAATTGCTTCATTTTTGTTTTTAGGCACCAATGGTCCAACTGTGATGGTATTAACTTGAGTTGGTGGCTCTGTGAAAACCGGTGGTTCTTCCGCAAACTTAATTGGCGATGTCATGAATGTACTTGTACGATTATTTGAAGGACGTCTGCCTAAAGTTGATGATATTCTTGGTGGTGGTGCTGGCGGAATTTTATTGAAATCCTTGTTAAGTGTGGATTGCATGAGAAAATACTGTGGTGGCAATGAGAGACGTTTGACTGATTTGTCATTGTAAAGTTCAGCATCTGGATGATGATCTGGCAAAACTTTGGGAAAATTACGACGTTGAATACCAAGAAGTGACTCTTCGGGTGTTAAAGGTGTACGAGAAGCATCATTTTCATCACGTGATGTTACATTAATATCACTGATAAAACTTGTCGATGTCTCGTATTGCTGATTATGGATTGGATCTGATCGTGAATGTGCATGATTTACTGTTAAATCTTCCTGATTTTCAAATCTTAATGGTGCTGCTTCCAAAATAGGATCAATTTGGGCTTCCTGACAAATAATGACATCTTTAATGAATCCATAATCACTATTCCGAGCTTTCATTAATTCAATAGGCTCTTGTCTCAGTACACTTCCACCTCTACCAGCTGGTGTAGCATCAACTGCCACATTTACTTTCTCCGGTTTTTGCAGACAATTAACTTGATCCATTTGATCAGTTTGTTCACTAGTTTTCGATGTCACTGAACTACATGTTGTCATATCTTGTGAGATCCAATCTGTGACTTTTGTATGTGCATCAACTGTACTTGAACTTAGCTGTCGACTCAAGATAAAACCTTTGCCACCTGATAATCGATTGGCTTTAATTGCTTCATATGTGTTGCTTTCATTACGTCTAATTATATCCATTATATAACTGTCATCTGTTTCATTGTACTTTGATCGTTTTTCTTCTGAAAGTGCATCAAACATATTTTGACTATACTTTCGATTTAATTTACGTTTTGTCATTTGACGACGTGCAAAAAATCCGATGATTACAAAGATGTTGAATATCAAAAAGAGTATTACAATTCCAATTAACATTGTTAAAGTTGATTCGGATTTGAATATGTCATGTTGTTCAATATCTTCTCTGTTATTAAATTTTTCATTTGGTGGAATGTTGTTTTCAATTCCTGATGGAGAATTCATTACTGGTGAGGTTTCAATTGGATGTAATTGTCGATGTAGTTCTTTTAAAGGATCATCAAATTTCTTTGCTGGTCTCTGTGGATAATAAACAACATGTGCCTCATTCATACTCGAGGCAGTTGTTCGTCTCATTAAAACTGGCGGATATTTGGTTGTGAAATCTATAAAAGGTGGCGGAAATATGGATTTGGGTTGTGGTGGTGGTGGTGCTAATTGCAATTGTCTGCTATATTCATTTGGCAATTCTTGATTCCAAAATCGCATATATTTGTATCTGTATCGATGACTTACAATTGGCGTTATGCCCAAATGCAAATAACTTTGATTAATTGGATTAAATTCGGGCCAATCGACATCATAATTTTGCCAATCTGTCGGTTCCATATTTAAAAATCGATCACGCCATGGTGCCTTTGGATTACCTGTTTTTGCGAAATTTGTCCAATATTTCATGAGAGCCTCGGAATATAAACGCTCCTGTTGATTGTAATTCGTTTGAAACACTGGCATATAATTAAGGGGTGCCCCAAACACATAAGCCAATTCCTCTCCAGCGATACTTTGTGAAATCTGTTTATTAATAAAAATCAAGCAACCAAATTACTTAAATGAACACCTTTTATTTTTTGTATTAAAGTTACTTACACGTGCATATTCTCCAGCTTCGGTATTATGCGAAAAAACGTACATGTAACACCTTGGATTCACCTTTGACAAATACAATCCTGCTTGGACTAGTGGTGCAGTAACGCGAGCATCTGACAATATTTCAAGTAACGTGTCACGATGTTCCTCTGCAATCGCTTTAGTTGAATCAACTGAATAGAATTCGTTGTACCTTGAAAAAAAAAACGTATAAAAAATTCATATTTACATAGAGAAAGTTGAAAGAGGACATCTGTTCAAATAAGTAATGTTGATATGCAGTAAAAAGTGCATCAATTCAATTTTTTTCTTCTACTTTTTTTGATATTCAAGCTAAAAAATCTTTTGAATTTATAAATATACTTACTCTTTTAACGTTGCCGCTAATGCCAAATCTGGTCTCATTGCAAAACGATCTTGCATATATAATTTCAGCGTATAGTCACGCTCATTTACCGCTATGCCATATGTTAATGAAACTGCATTCATCGAATGATATGATTCTAATTCTGTCACTCCATATAACAAATCATATCTTTCATGTAAAATGTGTGTGTGTGTGTGTGTGTATCAAAAAATGAACATGTATCAAAGAAAATAAATGAAAAAAAAACGGAAAAAAAAACATTTTATTTCCATATTTTAATTAAACACACATGTGTTCACTTAATGTGACATAGAAAAAATTGCTATAAAATTGTACCTGCTAAAAGTTTCACTCTGTTGTGCCATTATTTTATGTACTGCATTCGGTATAACGAGTCCATCAATAATTGGACCAAATCTTGTAGAATATTCGGATGAAGAGACATTTAATCGCATCAACTCTTCTACAGGTTTTTCACGCAAGCATCTTAATAGCAAGTCATCTTCAATAGGACAGTCAAGTTGTTGCGCTACTTGAACGGTAGATGACAAAGGCACATTTGTGAGAGCCCAATCGGATAGCGCTGAGCCCGACATAAGGATAGCACGATGAAACAACCCTTTAGCTACCGGTGAAATCATGAGGAAATTGATACAAGCAGCCCCCGTACTATGCCCCATTAAGGTAACGGCTTTATTATCACCACCAAATGCTTCAATATTGTCCTTAATCCATTGTAATGCAGCAATTTGATCAAGCAACCCAAAATTACTAACCGTATTTTCACTTAAACTTGGTTTTAAGAATCCTGTACATACAAAATTACGCCATTTTATATTATAATTAATTCAAAAACAATAAATAAATAATTTACCTAAAATACCCAAACGATAATTAACTGTAACAACAATGACCTGTCCATAACTGGCAAGTGTTGTGCCATCATATGCATTTCCACTATTCCACTCATATGACTCACCATGAATGTAGACGATAACCGGTAGCTTTGTGTGCGGCATTTGTCCATCTGAAAATATTTTTGAACATACATCAATATTAAAATATAAATAATCACAATTTATAATAATGCAAACTATGTTTAATATACAATGAGGCAGGAATTTAATGTAAATGTTATGAAGTGTAAAAGATGAAAAGCGATTATTTATGTGTGTATATTTTTGCTTTGGGTAAATGTTTAGATTACAAAATATATCAAACAATTCGCATTCTATAGACAATTCACAATGGAGAAAAACAACAAGTCAATTTTGTGTATAATTGATGAAATGTGAATTTAACTTTTGTACCATTATTATTATTTTTAGGCCGATTCAATTCAGGATTGTCTTTAAGTTTTTTCTGTGGGGGGGAGAAAGGGGGAGGAAGTCAAATTGGATCAAATTTAAAATTTGAAAACGATGTGAAATGCTTTACGTCACACTTTTAGACCCAATTTTGAATCCCAACCACTTTTAAGAGGAAAAACTCGTTTCTTGTATTAAACTTATAATTTTGAATGGCCTTTATTTTATAACGACTAACACGAACATTGTATAACGTTTTAAAGTAACATAAACAAATGAAACAATTGTGTCTGTTCTATCATTGATTTGAAAATTCAAAATCAACAGTTTAAACTTATTGTGATGACGTAAAATTGTTTATTTCAGAGTTAATTGTTTTTTCACCATCACCCATAAATTTCCATCAGGGTCAAAACACTTAATGAAAATACTCGATTAAGATATTGAAATTGAAAATCATAATAGCTCAATTAAATTGATTGAAATTATAAGCGAATGATGGGATTAATTGATTTTTTTTTATTATAAGTTATGTGTTAAAATTGTTAACATCTTGTTTCGATTATGTGAAAATTGAAGTTGTGTTATGAAATTTTATCGCTAAGGTCAAAATCGTGAGTCTTGTGGCTGGCGAAATTTTAACCAACTATTTAAAAAGGTTCTTCTCTTAAGAATGAGATTCAGTTTTCCTAGGAAAGCCTTTTTTCAATTAAAGGCTTTAAAAAACTCAAATCCTGAGCCTGGCCTCAAATTCAATTATTTAATAACTAAACTCACGAAGTCCACAAAAAATTGTTATCAGGCTCAGGAGCCCAATTTCGAAATTATTCTCTGTCCAACACAAAAATGATGAATTGAAATGGTAAAATTCAAATTACTCACCCCAAGCAGGTACATACACATTTAAATATAAACAATCCTCATCTTCATTTTTCAAGTAAGTAAAAAGCCGTTTAATTTGGTCGTATCTTCCTTTGGACAGCGGATTCTTCGGGTCATTGACATCTGGTAGAGTTTGTGGACAAACTGGTGCGAATTTAGTCGCAAATTTCAGACCTTGCCACAATGGTGGAGCTCCAGGTGGCATAAATCTTCTTGAACCAACAGGTGCTTCGGCATACGGAATTCCGAGGAACTGATCAACATTTTTTAGCCCAGATTGAGGGTGCATTGTCCGTACAAAACCTTTAATGCGACCTTGTTTTATACGAATTTCGTGAGTTTCTTTAATTTTCATTGTATGATGACCTTTAGTAAAGCTAGCTTGTTGTTGAGGAATGTTTTGGCGATAATCTGCGTTATAATCATCATCATCTTCAATTTCTTCATAATTTTCATACTCAATTTCTTCATCTTTAATTATATCTTGTACTGATTCAATTTTACTCTTACTTTTATTATTATTGAAATTTTTCACGACACCAAATATGTTTTCTTGTTCAGAATTGACATTCGGTATTTTTGGTGCGGCATGTAATTCATTTTTGTACATTGCCACACCACCATGATCAATTGATTCATCTTGATTTTGTTGTTGCTTAATCTTTGGAATAATTACATGACTTCCTGTGACTCCGTTAATACTTGTACTTAAAATTTCTATTATTATTATAAATAGTGTTACACCTACTACAAGCGAATGTCTTGTAAAAAAATTGTTTTGTTGTTTCATCTTCATATTTTCTTCTTTTTTCTTTCCATAAACAAATATATCTTATTTCTATAGACTATCAATATTCATTTTGGGATCATTAAATCTGTGCATAATATTTCGTAGTGTACTTTATTTTATTATTTTTATTATTTCAATGCATTTATATAGATTTTATTTTTATTTTTTTTTGTTATGTTGAATGGAATGAAAAAACAGACGACAATACACACATAAATATATTTTTTTGTATACATTCACTTATTTTTTATGAACATTTATAGAATTTGATGTTTGTAACATGTGTTCACTTTTTAGACATTACTTTGTCGTATTTTCACATTATATACCGTGATTGTACATAAAAGACCGGTATATAAATAAGCAGTTTTATAGAACAAAGATTTCAAATATTCGATAAATTTGAAATATTTTCCAATTTATGTCTGACACTCAATTTTTCACTGTGTATTTCCTAAAGGTCAATTGAATTTGCATTTAAAATTGCTCTTCATTGTTTGTATTTTCGAAGCACATATGTTAGAACAATTTTTTTTTATTCATTATGTTTGTAAATAAAAACTTTTTAGTATTCACGTTAAGAATGCTTTTAACATTTTTATGTTTTTTTACACCTATTTTAATCTTTTCAGATCTAATCTATTTATAAAACGTAAAGTATATTAACACATCTGTATGATCAACTTTAGGTTTGGTATTTTCCTTCATGATGAATTTCACGATACATTTAACGAAAAATCATTTAATTGAGAGATGTGAATTCATATTCATATTAAGGGAATTTGGACTTGAGCTGGATTGAAAAACCTCCATTTTGAAAATAACCGCCATTTTGAAAATATCTGCCAATTAAAAAAAATCGGCCATTTTGAAAAAATATGAAAAATCGGACATTTTGAGCTTTTTACCGTTTTCAGGCTCTGGAGGCTCTGAAGCCTAATCTCAGAGTCGAATTCTGAGCCTAATACCTGAGCCCAATCTCTGAGCCAAATTCCTGAACCTCAAAGCTAATGATGTAAAGTTCATTTTAGTAAACTTCTCCATCCAACAAAACAAATTATCAATTTTTTTTAAATTTTTAACCGCTTTAACGATTTTTCAGTCTTTGGAGGCTGTAGGCTAATCCTTTAACCCAATCCCAAAACTAATGAGCTTAAAATAATCCTCATGAGCTCTTTATCCTACTGAAAAAATCCGACCCCGCTCCCATGGACTGGATTTATGCAGCTAAATGTGGATCGGAATGTTAGAGTGTCAGAGTGACGGCAGACAAACCGTCTGTAATAGTGCATTTTTTCTTACAACATGCACTAAAAAATTAAAATTAAATAACGCTTTATTGGATTTGTAGTCAAATCAGATGAAATTTTTGGCTATAACCATTCAAATCGTTGCTTGATGCGCAAATACCCTCATTTTTTGAAACGGATGCAGGTTTGTGTTTAGGGCGACATAAAAATGAGCTACAGATTTTTCTGAATGATAATTTCAGAGTCAACGATTTCTAAGAATACTTTTCAACTCTAACGAGTAAAACCCTCTTGAATGATTTTTCGTTAAATTAGATTGAAAATTCTTCATAATTCATCTAATTTATATATAGATTTATTTATAAACATACATTATATGTAAAATTTTGTATATAATGATGTTAAAAAATACACAACAACAATATTTCGATGCCAATTCCGCATATAAATTACTATAAAAATATCATACTCGATTTTTTTTTAAAACTTAAGTATGTTTCGAAAGATCGTTCTCGTTAATGATGTCGACTTGGAGGCACCCAAAAATTCATATAAAAATATTTAATAGTGGCACATTTTTATTTCACCTTTTAATATTATTATTTATATTTTTTTCATTTCAAATTTATTTATTTCATTTGAAACATCATAATTAACTTGAATTTATCTCTTTATTTTTTATGAACGAAATCACCTGTGACTTTATGCAAGTCAGTTCACAGAGTGCATTCTTTTATTAAAATTTCAATGTACATTTCAAAATTTTATATTTTTTTTAATTATTATTACAATTAGGTGACTGAACTTGATTAATTTAAATCTCATATACTTTAAATAATATTTTTCAGGTAAATAATTCTTCAATAGTTAAATTTCTTGTATAATTCTTTTTAATTTTTTATGTATTTCAACATTGTCACATATATTTAATATAAACACTCAAACATCACATATGTTTTTCCAATTATACGACAAATAAAAGAGAAAAAAAATACTATTTAATTCGGGTGAAAAATGTTTAAGTCTGAAGAAGAAAACGCGTCTTAATACTACGCGAAATTCCGGCAAACTAAAGTAAAACTCATAAATAGACTCATCAGTTAATAGACTGTACAATTGTGTGTTAAAATATGTCGTGTCAGTTGTGAGAGAATTAAAGAAGCGTGTCTCTTATTTTTTTTTAAAGACAAATTGATGATTAACGTTTAAATTTAAAGGGAAATTTAACTGCTTATAGGATTTTCTTGCAATTTGAATTTTCTGACTGGGTTCTTATATGGTTTGGATTGAAATTCAGATGGAATTTGGTCAAAAATGATGAAAAATATTGGGAATTGAAGGGAGTTTCTTTAAAATAATAATATAATAATTAACGGAATCTATTTTCTCATCAACGCTAAAAATAACCTATGTGAGATACAGATCAAAAGTGCCATCCTCTGTATGTTAGTCACTGCATTGAGAAGAAAAATGTCTGAAACTATTTATGAACGCTGCTTCAACTTAAAAATGATGTTAAAGAGTTATGGGGTGAAAATTTATGAGGGCTTCTCTACCGGAACTTGAATGGTTTGAAATTTTTTCATACAGTATTGGCTTTGAATTTCATTTCACTTTGTCACATGCGTCATAGGTCTCAGATGAAACGGTTCTAACAATGTTCCATGTTCCTCTACTGGATAGTGAGGTCTAAGCAAATATCATTCGTGAGAGCACTCTTCAGATAACCTTCTCTAACCAACTTTTCGGGAAAATGAGTCGAAAAAGCTATGAATATCCCGTTTCAGTCAAAAAAATCAAATTAAAGTCTGTTTAGCGATCGTTTTCTAGACAAACTCATGACTTTCTTGGAAATGCACCTTGAGGTTTTTAAACGTTTATAATTTTTAGCTCTTAAGCCATTGAAATTGACCAGGCATTTTGTAATCAAGCCTTATCTGTCCAAGTGATGCATCATGAGGGGAGAAATATAAATAAAATTTCCGATGCCTTTATTTTTTGCTATAAATTTGTACACTGGTTCTTCATATCATGCTAAGCATCAATACAAAAAAAAATTATTTCCATACACACGTTCTCGAGATATCGCGCTTTGAAATTTCGCGAATGGCGCGCGGGCCGTTTTTTGACTTGTGATATCTCGAGAACTACAAAACGTAGAAAAAATTCTAAATATGTTTTGGAAAGATCTGAATGATATCTTTATTTATTTAATTATGATTTTTTAAAATAATTATTAATTTCATAACTAAATTTCAATTTAAACACTATTTTGCCATTTTCTAGTAGTGGGACGGGTTCAATTTTGAAAAAAAGTTTTGTATGATGCGTACCAAACATTTGAGTAACGTAAGACACCTAAATGAATCACCAAAAGGATCAATATTCTTGTTTTTGTATGAAAAAGTCACCATCAGATTTTTTTAATGAAAAATTGTAATTCGATCGCTCATTTAGGCTCTGAATCTTTAAAAACTCTAGGTTGCACGAACCAAAATAAATCTATTGCTGAATATAAAAGCTACAAAATCATGTAAAAAAATAAAAAATTATCACGTCCAACTGCCAGAAAATGGAAAAATAGAGTTTTAAATTGGAATTTAGTTATGAAATTAATAATTATTTTAAAATATTATAAATAATTAATAAAGATATTCTTCAGATCTTTCCAAAACATATTTAGAATTTTTTCTACGTTTTGTAGTTCTCGAGATATCACAAGTCAAAAAACGGCCCCGCGCGCCATTTGCGAAATTTCAAAGCGCGATATCTCGAGAACGTGTGTATGGAAATAATTTTTTTTTTGTATTGATGCTTAGCATGATATGAAGAACCAGTGTACAAATTTATAGCAAAAAATAAAGGCATCGGAAATTTTATTTATATTTCTCCCCATGAGCAAAAATTAGAGATCTCTGATGATAATTTCTTAATATTTTCAAAAAACTATCAGTCAGAAATCGCAGTGACAAAGAAAATTTTCTTCTCACTAACAATTTTGTTATTCAAATGAAAAAAAAGTTCTTCACTTCAAACTCATATCTTCTACATTTTACTCATCACACATACCACACTTATGGCAAAAAAAAAACATTTTCATCTATGTGTAGTATACAAATTTTTTACTCAAATTGCTTTTTTTTTTATTTAAAATTTATATTTATACAGATTTTCTTGTAAATGTGATGAGAAAAAAAAATATTTGTTTGTATATTCAAAGAGTTTACACATAAAAACATAAATATACATTCTTTGACCATTTGTTGACGACAAAAGGAAAATGTGTTTATAGTTGAAAACATAAAATAAAAAAAAAATAATAAATAAATAACAGTAAAATGGGCCGAGAGAATACATTTATGATTGATAGTTAATTATGTATTTATTGAAATATGTCTTGAATTTAAATCGTTTTACAAACATAAATGTTTTAGCGATGCGCACTAAAATTTTCATCTAAATTCGATTTGATTTGATGGAAGAAAAAAAAATGAAATGAGTAAAATAAAATTATCTGATATTTTTTTTGCTTGGTTACAAAAAATATTATTTTTTTTTGGTTTGATGATGTACGAAAAAAGATAAATAAAAAATCCATGAAAGTCTCGTGCTTTGACGCGTGCTCTTAATGTTACAAACATGCATTACATTTTTTAAACATATTGCATTGCATTCATTAAAAGTAAAATAAGCGCACGTGGTTTACTTTAATCTTAAGAGCGGAAAAATTCAAACCATAATTAATTAAAATTTAAATCCTGGTTTTCAATTTGAAAAGAAAAATAAATAAAAATGGTTACATTTGAAGAAAAAATTACACAATTAACATTTAAAAATGTTCATGCTTCAACTTATAATTTAATTTTTATAGCGGTTCATAGTAATTCAATGAAAACAAAGACATGAACCATTTCAATGCCATAAATATTTTGATGTATATTTTTCATGTCATAGGATTTTTTTATTGAGCATGTAAATGATTTTATAGAAATTTAAAGAAAATGCATTTAATGAATATTTTCCTTTGAAATATGTGTAAAAAAATAATTTAAATGGAATTTTCCTTCGTTTGATGAATTTTTTATGAACATGATATTTAATTTTTTTTCTTTGAAAAGAGGTTTGATACATTGTTAAAATTGGTTGCATAAGTTTTACTTGATGTTTAATTTTTTTTTTTATAATTATTTTTGCTGCATGAAATAAAGGACAAAAAAAAAGTTGAATTCAAAAAAATTTTAATTTATATGTTTTCAAGACAAATTTTTTGCATCAAAAGACTTAATTTCGTCTAATTTTTACATAAAGGATGCCCAGGTGCTGTTCACTGTCATGACTTAATTGGATTTTGGATTCAAGTTCAATTTCAACGTTTTTTTTAACGTTTTAATTCAATTTAATGGTTTTGAAAAACCTCGACGTTTTCCTTCAATTTGAAGGGTTTTTTTAAAAGCTCGACGTTTTCCTTCAATTTGAAGGGTTTTTTTAAAAGCTCGACGTTTTCCTTCCATTTTATAGGTTTTTTTTCTGGTATTATTTTCATTTAATTTTCATTTAAATCCATCACTCATTCATCATTTTCTGAAAGTCACTTTAAAATTTTTTGCTTAAAATATGAAAAAATTTGTCAAAAAATAATTTCCTTTCAAGAAAAAAAAGGGAAACAAAAAAAAATATAATAAAATTAATGATAAGACATAAATTGGAATAAAAAATCTTTTGTCACGAAAAGTGAATTACATAATTTTGGATGGAAGCATAGTTAAAAGTAACAAAACAACAATCAAACAATAAAAAAATTCAAAAATACCTTATTTTGTTTATAAATAATGAGGAGGGTGTACAATTACAATGCTTAAAAATAAAACTTTTTTTTCTTTTTTTCATTTATGCTTGTTATTTTTTTTGTGTTATTTTTTTAAATAAGATTCCCGAAGGACATCATCTTAGTATTAAGGGCCAAGAAAA
>LN483598.1:0-72705 GCA_900002565.1 Culicoides sonorensis
TTTTTTATGCCCCACGTCTTTTTTGACTTTTCAAAAGGGGCATCGGACAAAACTTTTGAAATTCATTTGTCGCGGCCTAAATAATTTAATTGCATTTTTTTTGTTGACCAAAAAAAAAATATTTTTTTAAATTTATTTTAGAATCAATTTAGATTTGTAGAGTTTTGTGTGGATTTTAGTTACTGATCATTTTTTCGTTTGTTCCTGGAATTCAATTTAAATTCGGGTGAAATTATATACTATATGATTTTAATTATTACAAAATAACAGAATGATCATCATCTCGTATACATTGAGGATAAATTGCTAATGCTCGTTGATTCTGTAATATAACGATTTACTTGACAAATTATCGATAAAAGAGCAGCTTAATATTAATATTTATAAATCTCTCAAACGATTTTCAATTCGTCGAAAATTTTCTAATGCTTGTGGAATCCGTTCGTTCATGATTAAGAATTTTAGCTCCACTTGTAGTTTTTATTACTGCAACATCCTATAACCTGAAAACCCATTAAAATTGTATTTACATTGCTCTGAATATTTGATTAAATTCACCCTAAATTATCTAGTAAATTATTTACTGATTTCACTGTGATGAACATTTACCATGAATTTAATCCAGATAATTGTTCAAATCATCCATCCACCTTTGCAAGAATTCCACCATTCATATTAATAAGTGTATCCTTAATCATTAATGATTATTATAATAAATTGCTTTCATGACTTTCTTCCATAAAATGGTGACAAGTGTCTCTTTAACATCCATGTTGCTGTCTTATTCCTTAAATTAATTTTTTTTTTTTAAATATTTTAACCATTCAAGCATTTGATCACTTTTTGCTTTTTTATTTTGACTTTCAAATGAATACCGCGCGTAAGTCGATTTCGAAATGATCGATATGTCGAGATCGAAAAAAAATAAAATTCAAACTTAAAAAAAGCATGGAATGAATCACATTTTATAAACCGTTAGCATAGAAATCACTCTAAAACCTTATTTAAATTTAAATATTATTCATGAAAATATTTTTTTGTAGCATCACAGAATAAACCACAAACACAAAAACGAAACATAAACTCATTAATCGGTATTAAAATTATGAAAAATATACACAAGTGTTTTTTTATAAATTTTGCCTTATCTACCTTAATATAAAATTCCAACTGAAACACACATCAAAACAGCAGACTGGTGGTCAGACGATTAAAAAAACATTAAAAATTATTACCGGTGTAACCGAATAATAATTGGTTTTTTACCCATTTTTTATTATTCATCCTATTTTTTTTTTTTAACTGTAATGAATATTACCAATCATATCAAAGCCACACTGAACTCGAGTTAACACCAAACATTGTAACGTATCTTTGAAAAATGAATAAATAATTTTCAATCATTTATTTTTATTGGTTTATGGTAGATTGTGTGGAACTGAAAATTTACAATGTTTTATGTTTTGTTGAAAATATATAGGCTTTTAGGCTAAATAATAACAAGATTGGGTTCAAAATTAAAAAACAAAATCGTTTTGAATCGTTTTTTGAATTTCTTTTATAATATTTTTATTTCAATGAATTTTTCATTTTCATTCAAAATTTGTTTGATTAATATTAGAATTTCTAATACATTTCTCTCTCACTATCCTTCAAAAGAATATAACTATACAGAAAAGTGTAAATGGACAAAATTCACTTATTATATCAATACTTACAAATGGTTATAAATTGTTTCATATCTTTTGTGTAATAATTACAATTAAATTGCTTGTTTTCACAAACCGAACAAACAGAAACAACTGTTACATTGGAATTGTAAATATAAGTAACATTTATACATCGTATATCAATGACCATTTATTAACCATAATAAACCAGAAATGTCTAACAATAATATTTATACTAACTAAGAAAGGGACACATTTTACTATTTAATGATATTTACTTGCATTTAGCACCATGGAGATCATTTTCTGGTGTTTATATTTACCATTAGCATTCAACATGTTTTTCTAGATTCAAACTAACAAAATGCAATATATTTGACAGTTTCATGGCCGAAGCGGGGCTCGATGCTTTACTATGAACATTTCCCACTTTACGGTGTGCGCTTTTATCCAATTATGAACCATGCTATCACAATAAGTTCATATTAATTCGGCTAATTCAAAACTCTCAGACATTGAATTCGTCCCTGGCTAATTGATCAAATTAATATTGTACCTTGCTAGTAAAATAATAGCAATTTCAAATTGTAACAACAATTTTCGATTTTCTAATGATCATTTTCAACAGACAAGTAACGTATGTAATTATATTTTCTCGTTGGATACTTTGAAATTAAATTGTTTCGATTTCATTTTCAAATAGACAATTACACAGTAATAATGATAATTTTTATTGTTAGAACATTTCTGAGATCGCACTTGAATTTATAATTTGATTTTATTGTAGGATTTTATCACAATGACATTATTTTGAGCTTGAAATAACAGAAAACTCTGCCTTTTGCTCAATTTTGGTAAAAGATAATTAAATTCTCCTATGTATTAATCAAATTTTCACTTTTAAGGATAAAGTCTTAAAAATGTGTAAAAAATACATTAAAAAAAATACATTAAAAAAATTATCAATATTTACCCTTTAAAAAAGCAACTACTAGAAAGTATCCAAACAAGGCTTTTGCGTTTAACGCAATTTCTAATAAATTTTTGATAAAAAGTCAAAATATTCTTTGAAAAGAAAAATTATTTTAAATTTTAATATTTTTTTTCGTTTTTTAAACATAAAAAGTAGCACATGTCTTAATGTGAAACAACCCTGATCTACCATCTGTTTCCTTTTGTAGTTTACAATCTTTTACATTTCATTTAAAGAAAGGCAAAAAAAAAATGAAAATAACGATTATGAAAACATAAAGTTTAATTTTCTTCACCCTTTTCACTGACTTTTTTACAAAAAAAAATGTAAAAAAAAATATTAACATGTTTATGAGAATGAATGAAAAAAGGTTTGGACGAAAAAAATAATGTTAAATTTTTCTTTAAATGACTGATTACAACGATGGATGGGTTGATTTTTTTCTGTCATTTACATCAATGGTATACAAGTCACTTCACCTTACTTTGAAGCATTAATTTTCTTTTTAACTTTTATTTTCTTTAATTTTTTATTTAATTTTAATTCTTTTTTTTTGGTTAAAAATGATAAGAAATTAAATATTATGAAAAAGTGATAAGAAATGAAGCAAGAAGGTTGTTATGGTTTGAATTATAAGGTATTTTGGAGTTTTTTGTATTAAAAATTAAAGTTAAAATAAGAATTGTAAATGCTAGTTGGCTTTCTAATAATCTTAATTAAAATTTTCTGTTGATCTTGGTTTTTTTTCTTTAGTATATCAGTATAATGTTTTGAATTCACACTTTTAACGGCATCAGCAGCACAATTTATTTTATTTTGTATTTTAAATTCTTTCTTCTTTAATTGCAGGACAAGATCTGAAAAAGGTTAATTATTATTAATACGATGATGATGATGAGACTGAAACAATTGAAAAGGGTTCTTTAATTTTGGTTTGACTTTCAATTCATTAATAAAAAACGAAAAAAAAAGATGAATAAATAATTAAGAAGGAAAGAAAATATTAAATAACAAAAAATACACAAAGAAAAAATACGGAGATAGACGTAATTTAATTAACTTTTAAGTTTATTTTGGATACCCAAATTCAAATTGTACGTTTTTAATAAATTAACTTTGTTAAGATTAATCAAAAGATTACACTCAAATTAAATATCTTATTTAATATGTTAAAATTATAAAAATAAATCCTGGATTTTTCAAGTAATTTTGCATTATCCAGCCGGCGCAAATACTGGTCCTCTCGACACTGTACTACTCACATATGGAAAAATAGAATTCGAGTAGATAAAATTTGATGGAAGTTGTGCAATTCCTGGTGTATAAAGAGCGTTCCCATATAGACTTGTACCAAATTGATTTGTTCCATACTGATTTGTTCCATACTGGTTTGTCCCATACAGGTTTGTGCCATATTGGTTTGTTCCCAATTGGTTTGTGCTGTACTGGGTATTTCCATATTGATTGACATAAGGGTTCCGAAATTGATTGAACAAATTTTCCAAGTAAAAAATATCATTGTTCCTTGAGGTTCCAGTACTGAGTTGATATATTCCTTGACTTAAAATGCCGGGAATCAATGTAATAAGGCAAATCACCAACAAATTTAATATTTCTTTTTTCATTGTAATATTTTTTTTTTTAATTTCCGTTCACTATCATTTAATGTGAAGTATCAATTGCTAACTAAAGCTCATTAAAGTTATATTTCATATTTATATCATTTTATCAAGTTGTTTACAAAACTTTTGATTACAATTCCGTTTCCAGTCCAATGAAAGATTTTTTTAAGCCAATTTAAGTTATTATCATATTAAAGTTATACCGAGCTAATGGAAATTTTTGTTGAAATTTAAGTTGAATAAAATTATTATTTAATAGTTTTTTTCATAATAACGCTATAAAAATTGTGTGCAAAAAGTTTATGTAGGTCCTGATAAAATTGTAAATTTTACACAGACCTGATATTGTTACTGTTTTTCTTTCGCGACTTGGTCGTAATAAAAATTCCAAGATGAGGTTCGTGACCAAACGGTCTAATTTATTTCTTTTTTTTCTTTAATTTCTTTAAATCATCGGAAAAGTTCAGTTACCAAATATGTTTTTTCTCAGATATTGGGCTCCGTAAGCTAAAAGTTGTAGGAAACTAATAAAACTTCTTCTAGGAGCATTTAACTGTATTACTCAAATTATTACAGCCATTTGTATAAAATTCTGACTAATTGGAAAATCTAATTTAAATAAACAACAACACAAAAAATTAAAATTACTTACAATTTAATTTCACTTATCATGACCATGACACTACAAAATTCCACTATTTTTTCTTTTTTTTTGTTATTTATATCAGTAGTGTTTTATCACATTTGTAACTTAAATAAATAATCTAATTATCAGCGTAAAGTAAAATTACATGTTTGTTTACGAGATCTAAATTTAAAACAAATTTCCATGTAAATTAACTCCAATTGATAAAAAAAAACTTTGTTTACTTGCTTATTTCATTTAAAGATAATTAACGATTATCAATCACAACCCGGAACACAGAAGAGTGTAACTATTTTTTACTACTTTAGATGACAAAATGTAAAATTTAATGATAATTGGATAAACACAATCGCTTGATAGCATCTGAATATGAGTCAACTTATTCAATTTAAATCATCAAAATACAATTAATTTTTTAAAATAACATTATTAATATTAAAGAGCTGATGACCAGAGTTTTAGTATATTGATTGCATTCAAAGAGATTAAACAAATATTCAATTCAAATAAATAAAATGTATTTTCACACAATGAACTTCATACTAATTATTACGACGATGCCAATTTTAGCTAGAGCGTTTGATCTTAACCAACAGACTTTTCAGCTGCAACAAGCTGCTTTTGATGTAAGAAATCCAGGAATAAGACGGTTTCAAGATAGTTTATATTTATATAATTTGTATAACCAACTATCAACGAATCCGTTTCAAGTTCAAAATAATCCTGGTGTGTTTACGACAAATCAATTTGTACCAAATAATGGAAATTTAATACAAGGAGTGGTTCCAAATTTTCCTGGATATCTTCCATTACCCAATAATAATATTCCTACAAATTCGATAGTGAATACAAATAACCAATATTTTAAATAAAGACATATGATAAAAAAGTGTGTGTTTTATAGATGGTTTTCATTAATGTTACCTTAGAATTAAGTTATTTGCACTTTAAAATACTAAAAGGTTGTACATTGGATGATTCCCTCAACGTGTATCATTTCATATCAAATTTATTATTTTGCTATTTGTGACTATTTTGAGACGATCCCCAAGCTTTTTATTTTATTAAAATTTTAAAAAATTCCAAATTTTATTCTTTAAATCTTTTATTGGTTTTTTTAAAAATATGGATATCTTATTATACTAACGAGAGCAAAATCAAATCTTTTGAAGGTAAGATGAAATAATTAGTGTAAGTAAAAACTTACACACAATTAAGAAGAAATTACAATTAAATGACGGGAAATTCAGCAGTTTATACTCCTTTCTTTTGAAGAATCACGAGGATCACCAAAACTATCGAAAATTTATAAAAGAAAAAAACTGATTATTTTTCTTTTTTCTTTACAAGGATATTTTTGATGAATTATTAGACTAATAAAGGCAAAGTCATAAAGTTAAGTGCATTGCACGTTAGACAAATTAAAGATATACCATGATATTTCAATAAGTGAAAATTTGATTACTTTTATTTGTAGTAAAATTAATAAAAATAAAATTATTTGAGTAGTTTCTTAATTCTTAATAATAAAATATAAAATTTTATTTTCAGTTAGCGCCCACTGACTGATCTAGCCGCATTATTGACAGCATTGGCAATTTGTGCTTGCTGAACTTGGGCCTGATATAATCCTGCTTGTACTTGTTGAGTAACTGAATGCGCAATTTGATTAACACCCTGTGCAACTTGATTTTGTAAAACTGCATTTTGATAAGCAATTTGTTGGCCAATAGCATTAACGTCTTGTGGAACTGGAATTGCTTGTGTTTGGCTTATAAGAACAACAGTTATAATGAAGATGCAAACATTTATTATGTATTTCATTTTGAATTCTTTTTTATTTTTCTTCTTAAAATAAAGAAATTGGTACGTGTGCTTGCGTGAAGATTTCGTTTAAAACTGAGAATATTTTTTATATTATTTTAAAACTCAAGTTAAAGAAGTATAATCATCAGCTGCTTGTCAATATATTACTTATATACAGTGATAATAAAAAAAAAACCAATAAAAACTTATGATGAAATTTTGTCTGACTCCATTTACTACGAACTTGAACCTGAATTTAAAATCAAAATAGATTGTAAACAAAAATTTAATGATTGTTTTTATCAATAACATTTTTAGAGGCAAAAACTGCTTCAATTTATAGTTCAATCGTATTTGATATTTGTTTTTAAATAAAAATGCACGTTTTTGTGAAGAGTTAATGTTTTTATTAAAATTTAGAAACCAGAAATAAATAATTTGATTTCACCCTGATCTTTGTTGTTATATTGTGTTTTGATTTTTTGTTCTACTTGTGACGGGTTATCTAAAAATTTGGCAAGGTCATTTGATAACAGCTTTGTTTTTTTATATTAATGAGCATGCATTTGATGATTTTTTTTCATTTGTATTTTCTATGTTTTAATATAGAGAAAGGGCTGATATAATTTTTGTTTTTTATGTTTTACTTTCAAGGGCTTCTTTTATCCTTTAATATGAAATCAAAAATATCTTGATAAAAACTATTTTTAAAAGTCATCTGAGATAAATAATTGTTTTAGAAGTCTAATTAACCTGAAGCGCGAGAATACCAAAAACAGTCCCAAAATGCATAAATAGATCGTATTTTAAGTTTAGAAATTATAATCGCAGAAACTTAAAACGCAAAACCGGTCAGAATATATTAATAATTTAAATCTCATCAAAATTTTTCCATCTTTCTTTATTTCAACGTTCCACTTTATACAAGAATTTTAAATGCAAAAATCAAATGAAACCAAAAATGATTTTATTCATATTTCAAGATAAGAGAAACTTGAAATTAGTGCAAAATCAGATAATCAATTAGTCAAAAAAATTACTTTAACAATGAAGTGTTACAAATTTTATTTCTCCATATTTGTGTTTTCATTTCTGATTAAAATTAATCAAACATTTTTAGTCAAATATTTAGATCACTTTCGTCCGAATAATGCCTCACTTGGACAATTTCCTTACATGGCATCGCTCCGTAATGGAGATATTCATTTTTGTAGTGGTGTCATTTTCAGCCCTCGTTGGATCATAACATCTGGTAGCTGTAGCTATAATTTAAGAGTTATTAACGCTGTTCTTGTTGGGACCGTCACATTAAAAAATGGAGAAAGTTACGATATTGAAAGAATGACAACACATCCAAATTTCATCTTTAACGAACAACATCACGATATTGGACTGATAAAAACTAAGAAGGAAATTAAATTTAATGACATCTTTCAACCGATTCAGATTTCAGATGATTGCATGCAAAATGGAAAAAATGCCGTTGTTGTTGGATGGTTGATTATTTTTATAACATAAAAAATAAAATTATGATATTTTTTTTTATTTTATTATAGGTATATAAGTGATAAAAAAGGCGTTATTTCAAATGATCTTCTTTATGTGAATGTCAGCATTATTTCGAAAGATGTATGCAGCAATTTACAAAATGAGTATTTTATTCATGATAATATGATTTGTACACAAACAGTTGAAGATCAAAGATTTTGTATTTTTGAATCTGGAAGTCCGTTGATATTAAATAATGAGCTTGTTGGAATCAGTTATTTAGCTGATGCATGTAAATTCGGTAATTCATTTTTTTTAAACCTTATAGAAAATTTTCAATGTCACATTAAATTATTTCTAGAGGGTAATCCAAGCATTTTTGAGATGGTTCATCCTTATAACAAATGGATTTTACAAGAACTTAAAAGTGCAAATGCAAGAGATGAAGAAAATAAATTTATGAAAACATCAAAAAATTAACCATAAATTTAATCTTTAAAAAACCGGAAGAATTTTTTATGACATTGTTAAATATTAAGCTATTTATTTCAAAACAAAATTTTAAATGAATCATAAAAATTAAACACCGTATAATTGGTTATGACTGATAAATAAGTTTTGATTGCTTTTGTATCTGATAAATTAATATGTTTTTATGAAAATTTGAATAAATTTATTTGTTTACAATTTGTTGTTATTTATAGAAATAGTGACTAAAGGCTATTAAATTTTGTATGATGTCAAGAATCTGTTAGAAAACCCCTACTAATGACACTGGTTAGAAAAAAACACAAACGGAAAAGACAGTTTTTTTGCATTTTTGTTGTTTTATTGTTTGGAAAGCCGAAAACAGTCTACAGATATAAAAGAAACTCTAACAATTCGTCATCAGATTAGATAGATTTTCAAATGAGTTCAAAGAGAATTTTCAGTATTATAAAATAAATAACCAAATTTAATGAAGCAACAAAAACAACCATCGAAATAAGAAGTCCTCTTGACCTGACTTAATCGAGTAAAGTAAACACACCTTCTCAAGAAACGGATGAGACATGTTTTCTTAAGATTTATGATTGCATCTTAATTGGAAAAGTTCTATCCGATTATGATCCCACGCAATCTAGCATGCTTAAGGAATAAGCAATGAAGCTAACAGGAAATCACCTTCTGTTCGAAGCAATATTCACACATTGGATCTTTTGGTTCAAAATAACTCAGAGTTTGTTTATAAATTGGCTGAGGTGATCTTGGGAATCTGCGTTCGATTCCTGGCTAGTACACTATCATAACATAACTCAGAGCGTAATGACCAGCATAATATAAAAAATTCTTTCAAATTTAAAAATCCCAGAAAGCCATGAAAATATGTTCTGAATCCCTGAAAATATATTCAGAAATCATATGTATACAAAATGGATATTCTTTTGTTCCGGTTGCTTCGTGATTTAAGGGCTCATACGTAATACCTCTATAATTGTTTGTGAAAATTTTCCTTAAATAAATATTTATGCAACACAAAAAGGTAAACGTATTAAATAAAAAATAATAAGTTATTTTCCACATATTTGTTTTGAACTGGATAAATATATAAACTACAAGTAGTTTTAAATTATTATGCAAGCAACCATCCAATAGTAACGACATAATAGTAAATAAATTAAACTGTCAACAATTATTTTCAAATAATTTATACCAACACAGAAAAATGAATTTCATTCTAAAATTATTAATCAATTGTTTCTTGATTTGTTTTGGAATTATAGATCAAACAAATTGTCTTCCATTAAACGCCGGACAATTAAAACAAATCAGACAACAATTAGCACGTGGCGATAATCGAAATCGAATTAATAATGTGAATAATTTTTTGAATAATGCATTACAAACAAATGGATTTTTATATTCAAATATTAATGGTGCGTTAGCGAGGCAGCAGTTACCATTTTTTACAACAGGATTTCAAACACCAATCGGATTTCAGCAAGGAACCGTATTTCAGCAACCTCAATTGCTCACACAGTCTCAATTCCAAGCACAACCCCAATTTCAACAAACACAATTTGGATAATCCTATATTTAAAATAAAAATTGTAAATTTGTAAATTTAGATTTCATATATATTTAAGTTGACCGCTCAAATAAAAAAAAAAATATTACTTAAGGCTGGTCCAATTTACTTTTTGTTTCCCGTCTCCTCCTACTTTTTTATTTCACAAAAGCGAAGAGGGAATAATAGTAATAAAATCATAAAAACAATTGTAAAACTAAAAAAAATTTACATGAAGAAATAAAAAAAAAACGCAGACTGCGACGCGAGGCAAAATTGAAACAGCCTAACATAATGACGTTTTATTATAAAAAGAAAATTACTAGTTTGGACGAATTCGTTTTACATTTGCTTCTGTTTGAGGTATATATCGCAGATCATTCAGTCTACAAATAATTTTTGGCATATAAAGTAAATTGTCGCACTTTTTAGAATGCATTTATTAACGTTCATGTACGAATTTTTGTTTTTGTTTGGATTGGTTTTGATTTCCACTGAAGAATATCCACTTGATCCTGACGATTTAAAAACAATTATTCAGAATTTAAATCTAGGAAAGAACCAAAATAAAATCAAAAATGTAAATCAATTCTTAAATCGAGTATTTCGCAAAAGAACTACAACATTTTACTACACTCTAAGTGGAATTTTAGCTAGCTCAAATTAAACTGATAACAGTTGTTAAAAATTCATTAAAATACAATGTATTAATCTAATAATTATTTAAACAATAGGTGAAAAATTGTATTGAATAAGAGAACAAAAGAAATTTTTTTCACGTTGATTCTGTCCATTTGTAGAAAATAAATAAAATTTTTAAAGAATATAAAAATGGTTTTTGATTACAAATTATTTGAGTTCCCTCACTGTGGGTAGAATCCAAAAAAAAATGGGATGTATATAAATGGGTTGATTTAATAAAAGCAACCAAGTACCTCTCCGTTAAATTTTAAAAGAAAAATATGAAATTACCGTGGTCTTATTCTTTTTTCATGATTTTTCTAATGACATCAATATTTTATTCTGAAACACAACAACAAACGATTCGTCCTGGGGACTTAAAGTTGATTATTCAAGCATTGGCACGAGGAGCTAACAATAACACTATCTTAGATGCCAATGAATTTATAAACAGAGTGTTAAGAAGGACCACAGTTGCAACAACAGAAAATCCTGATAACAATGGGGAAGATGAAGAAGAAGAAGAATATGATTATTAATTTAAATTGTTATTTTTATAAAATTTTTAGATATTTTTAAATTTTTAAATATAAAGTTTTCTGAAAATTGTTTTAATTATCCACAGGTGTTTTAAAAAAGCGACTGGGTTGAATGAAAGTTGTATAAAGTTTTATATTTAAATATTAAGGACTTACATTCCAAAAACAAAAAGAGAAATATTTGTAAAATTTTAAAGGTAATTTATTTATAAACAGTGAAGAATTTTTTTTCATTTATTTTAGGGTTTTAAGTAAGTCATGTAATTAAGGCTTATCTTTTTCAAACTGACCTATAAAATTGTAAAGGGAAGAGAAATTGTAAACAGTTATTTGGTTTCTGATTAATTTAAAATAAAATGAATCATAAAATCATTCGCACTAAATGCAGAAGCTTTCGAAGTTAACTGAATTCAATTTGTATTAACATTTTTTTTATTGGCTTTACATTGTAGTTTTATTTTCTTACCAAACGAGTTCAAAAATCTAATCGAACAAATTTGAAAAAGAGGAAGCCTTATCAATAAGAAAATATTCAATCATTCTTTTTTTTCAATTTAAAGATTTCTTTAGATATCAATGAGAAAAATATAAAACTGGGTTGAATTGGAAAAGTATAAATTGAAATTTTTGTAATATAGATACTTTGATTACATTAACTTACATGTGCTAAATTAATGAATTCAATTAAAAAAACTGTTTATGCAAATCACTTCAAAAACAAATTTATTACTTCTTAAAATACTGGTATCCTTACATTCCTATGGTTAACTTGATTTTTGGATAAAAAAAATTATATCAAAATTGCTTTAGACAGCATTATTGATGATCCATGATCTGTGAGATGAAATTCTCGCAAAAGCATCTGGATATCCTCTGGCACATGGGACTCCCCATGAAACAGCACCAATCAATTGGTTATTTGCAACTAATGGACCACCAGAATCACCATTGCACATACCCTTACCACTTGATAAATATGTACAGATGACATTGTCATAAACGAGTGCAGAATTTCCAGTTGCGGAGTGTAAATTTTTGCATTCAGTATTTGTAATTGTCCTTACATTAAGATATTGCAATGTAGTTGGTGCACCACCTCCGGTATAAGTGTTACCCCAGCCAGATGCTACGGCAGTTACACCACCTCCAACTGATGTTGATCCTAAAGCGATCGGTTGAACAGTTGTTGTAAATGAAATTGTTGTTGAAGTTTGAACAAGACCAATGTCATTAGTTAAAAGATTTGAGTTGTAATTTGGATGTGGAGTGAGACGAGAAACAGCATGAATAATGCCTTGTCCAGTGTAAATGGTACCAACTGCAACACGTACATTACTGGGACTATCTCCGACAATGCAATGAGCTGCTGTCACAATCCAACGATTGCTGTAGATGGAACCACCACAAAAGTGAAATCCACTAGGAGTACGTAATGAGACTTGATATGGGAATTGTCCGAGAGCGGCATTGGAACCTCCAACAATTCGACCCTCCCATCCAATGGTCCTTGGACTGATTTCTAAACAAATAATTAATTTAAAATTTTATTCCTTTTTCTATTTCAATCAAAATAACAACTTACGTTTACCAGAGGCCAAAACAGCCAAAGCCAACATGGCGAATATAATTAACATACGTGCCATTATTTTTAATTGTTAATTTTACGACGTCAAGTTCAAACTTAGACAACGCAAAAAATTTAATAATCATGCTCCTTTTATACTTTTAAAGTTTTGATTAATTTTTTATCTTGCAATAATAGCAATCACATAAATTTGATAAGATTCTCCGTATAGTATAAGTAGTCGATATTTCCTATCAAATTTTATATCTTATCAAAATGACAAAAAAAAATACGGGAGGGCAAAATTTAATACAGTCATGAAGTTTTTTTCAAAAGATTGATGATGATAAAGTAATTTATATGGTATTTCCCATTGTTATTATTTTATTGTAATTGATTTTTAATTCAAAAATTATTAAATCGTATCAAAGATTATATCAAGATCAAATTTCGTCTCATAGTTGATGATTATAAAATTGTTTGAATTTGCATTTATTCTAAAGCTCTATTTTACAATATATTTTGCCTATGATAATCTTAAGAATTGCAATTGAGCTATCAGTTTTGACATCTCAATTCTCATTCGATCATGCAAATATAAAAATTCAATTCCTCATTTCCGCTTCGTATTCTGAGTTAGAGACAAATTAGAGGGCATGGATTCTTGGAATGACAAGACACTAAGACCCTGCGATGATGATACGGGATATGCATAAAAGGCTCTATTGCGGCCTGTATGCAGACTTAAAAATTCGCCATATTAATTAATACAAGGCCTGAACCTTGAAATGTTGCACAACAAACATTAAAAATCGATTATGTTAAAAACTGCAGAAAATGTAACGGCTGTTTTTTTTGATATAGACAAACATCGTGAGTCGAATTTTCATCGAGCAAGTTCGCTTTATCTTGTTCCTCGATTCAAATTCAAACATAAATGTTTTATGTGTGAATAATAATGATAAGCTATAAAAATTATCTTCTTTTTTTAATTTAATATTTGAAATTCAGAAAATACAAATTTTAATTCATCTCAAGTCAAAATATAGCTTACATAGAATATCAACTTAACTCATTTTGCTTTAAAAAATACTCAAAATATTAAGCAGAGCTAAAAAATCGTAAGTGCACAACAGTTTTTTGTGCACGTGTGAAACGTTCAATCGTTCTGACACATTTTACTTCTGTCAAATCTTAAAAAAGACAAAGCTGTAATAAAACTGCATTTTAATTTCACAAAAACAATCATTTTTTAAAAAATTTACCAATCAAACAAGTCAATCATGTAAGTATATGTATTTCTGTTTCATAATATGTTGAAAGAATTTAAAAAAAAATGAAATTTGTAGAGATAATTAAAAAAAATGATAGCATCGTTTTCTCTACTGTATGTGTATAGATATGTTTGCTTTTTATTGTTTCAGGTATGGTCGTGACAATCGTTCAGGAGGTGGCCGCGGTAGTTCTCGAGGTGGCAGTCGACAATCTGGAGGTCAACGAGGTGGTGGCCAACGAGGCGGTGGACAGAGAGGTGGCGGTTTTGGAGATCGTGGTGGTGGTCGCGATAATGGTTTTAAAAACAAAAAAGACGAACCAGGAGCGAATTTACAACGCGTTCGTTGGGACTCAAGTAACCTTCTACCATTTCAAAAGAATTTCTTCAATCCACCAGAAAGTGTTTTAAGACGACCTCATGCTGATATTCAAAATTTCTTGGCAAAACATGAAATTACAATTGATGGCAAAAATTGTCCAAATCCGACATTCCATTTCAATGAAAATGGATTTGAAAATTATACAATTGAAGAATTTCGCAAGCAAGGCTTTGAACAACCAACTCCTATTCAATCGATGGGTTGGCCAATTGCCCTAAGTGGTCGGGATTTAGTTGGAATCGCTCAAACTGGAAGTGGAAAAACACTTGCATACACAATGCCGGCTTTAGTTCATTTGAAAAGTCAGCCACCACTACAAAGAGGAGATGGACCAATTGCTTTGATTTTGGCACCAACTCGTGAATTGGCACAACAAATCCAAGAAGTTGCCGACACTTTTGGAAGACGATTGAGAGTAAGCAATGCTTGTGTATTTGGTGGTGCTCCCAAAGGACCTCAAATTCGTGACTTAGAAAATGGAGCAGAAATTGTAATTGCAACTCCGGGTCGTTTGATTGATTTCTTAGAACGTGGAGTTACCAATTTAAGACGTTGTACTTATTTAGTATTAGATGAGGCTGATCGGATGCTTGATATGGGATTTGAGCCACAAATTCGTAAGTCATCTTTCTAATAAAATTACTAACTTATCATTAAACTTATTCATCAAAATAGGTAAAATAATGAGCCAAATACGTCCAGATCGTCAAGTGCTTATGTGGAGTGCTACTTGGCCAAAAGAAGTACGTAATTTAGCCGAAGAATTCTTAAGAGACTACATTCAAATCAATATTGGCTCTTTGACACTATCAGCTAATCACAACATTCTCCAAATTATTGACGTATGCGAAGAACATGAAAAACAACAAAAATTAATGAAACTCCTTCAGGAAATTACACGTGAAGAAGATACAAAAACAATTGTGTTCGTAGAGACAAAACGTGGTGTAGATGAGGTAACAAGAGCAATCAATAGATTTGGATGGCGTGCTATTGCTATTCATGGAGACAAATCACAACAGGAAAGAGATTATGTGTTAAATCAATTCCGGAATGCTCGACATTCGATTTTGGTTGCTACAGATGTAGCAGCTCGTGGATTGGGTGAGTATTTCAATTTATTAATTTGAAATTAACAGGGACCATTTGTGGTAACTAGATGAATATTGGTAATGAGTCATTAATAGATAACTGGCCGAGTTAAGCTTTGCTTTTAAATTTATTTATTTGAATTAACAACATAACTGACTAAATGAAATTATTTCTTTCTCTTTCTTTGTATTTACAATTTTTGCAGAGTTCACACGTTATCCAAATCCGGCTGTGTTGTCTCCAGTATTCACTTCAAAATCTTTCAGGGGAGTCAACAATTTTCCGTCAACAGCCGACATCAAAAACATGGAGGGAGAAAGAAGTAGACAACATGGATAAGATATGTCGTCATTATTAACCGAAAGTGGATTGGAAATATTCTTCTCTGAAACATATTAAAACGTGAATACTGGGATTGAAACAACACAGTAAACTATAGAATTATGTTGTGACTCATAAATAAACTAAATGGGTCACCTCTTCATTGCTTAAAAACCGTTTATGGAATGATAATGTGTGACAATATTGCAATTTGTAATCCAGAGAAATCCCTTTAATCTCTTTAAACATAACTTATACGCCAATGAATTCGAAAGTAATATTGAAAAAAATATCTCGCCTCTAATCAAAATAAATTGTGACGTTCTTCGAAACCTTACAATTCATAAAGACACTTCATAACAAGGATGCTCAAGATTTCGTCAAGATTAAAGTGGCAGTTGCTGTTTTCATTCTTACCAATTGTCCAAGCAGCGACTAGTCACACAATTATTGTAACTAAATGTATACTAGCGAAATGTGTGTTTTTACATACCAGAAGATCCAGAAGATGTTCATTACAGTTTAAAATGAAATGAATTTTAGGACCTTTTGGAGAGACACACACGCTGTATGCGTAGGCAATTTAACGGTAAGCGTCCAATTTTTAAGATAGTGGTTGAGTTTTTTTTTATTAAATTTAAGTGGTGCTTTTTGATTAAAAAAAAAATTATTTTATATTATTCATAATTTTATGAGCGAAACATTTTTAAAACGAATTTAAATTAACAATGATACATTAAGAATTGAAAATTTAATTGCTAGTTAACCTGGAATGAAAAACGACCTCGGCCAAAGAATTAAGATATGCACCATTTTTAACGTTTTCAACGATTTTTAGTCAAATATCTCTGAATTTTTCAATACTTCTAAAGAACATTTCTACCATTCTTTGAACTTTGACATAAGATTCCCATTTCCCCAAAACTAAAACCTTTGAAGTAAACCAGCTAGTTTTTATTAGATGATCACGCAGGTAAATTAAACAATTTTGCTTTTTTTTCTCACTTCCTTTATCAAAAGTTTTTGTAATCAAAATTAATATGTATTTTTCAATCATATTTACTTTCATGCACTAAAAATTTGTTTTAATACTAATAAAACAGACGTTGAAGATGTAAAATTTGTCATTAATTATGATTATCCAAGTAACTCTGAGGATTATGTTCATAGAATTGGTAAGTTAGTAATTTAAATTCAGTCAAGTAAATGAATTTTACAGTTTTATTTTATTTCTTTGTTTAGGTCGCACTGGTCGTTCTAATCAAACAGGAACTGCTTATACTTTATTCACACCACAAAATGGACCAAAAGCAAATGATTTGATCAGTGTATTGCGTGAAGCAAATCAAGTCGTAAATCCTCGTTTACAAGAATTATCTATGAATGGATATGGAAAAGGTAAGTTTTATTAAAACATTTTTCATCAACATTTTAATTAAATAAATCATTTTTAAAGGCCGTAAATTTGGTGGTCGTGGTGGTAACCGTGGTGGTTTCCAAAATCGTAATGGTGGTGGACCGAATCGCATGAATCAAGGACAACGAGAACAAGATCGGTCAAGATTTAATCGTGCTCAAAACACGGGAGCTGGTGGAATGAGAGGTCGCCCTCGTCAAAATGGATATGGAGATAATGCAAATAGCAACCAAGCTCCTTGTCGTTATGAACTCCGTGATCGGTCACGAAGTCGACAAGATTATGGTAGGTCTGCAACATCTACAACTTCATCGACAAATGGTCGACCAAGTCGATTCAATGCACCACCGCCTTCAACTGCAGCACCTTCTGTTCGGGAGAATGGCAGATTTTCACGTTTCTCAGAAAATACAGCAGCACAAAGCGCAAATGGATATTCATCAAACACAGGTTCTTATAATAATCATAATAATTCTAATTCCACTTCAAATACGAGACGCGAAAGTGGTTCAAGATTTGGTGCACCACGTCCATTGATGACATTGAATTGAATCAAAATATTTAAATCTGTATCAAACAAACCTCGTTTTTGAATTTTTATTTTGTTTTATTTCTTATTTTGTGTTTACTTTATTTTTTTTATATTTTATTTAAGGTCCCCACAAACGGTACTACGATTAAAATCTAAAACTACAAAATAATTAGCGAATTAAATCATCTAAAATTTTATAGTTGTACAAAAGAATGATAACAAACAGTATCTTTCTTAAATTAATTCCATTCATTTTTTTTACTTTAAAAATTAGTTTAACTTGTGTTATTTTTTACCTTTCACTAATTATTATCATACAAAATAATTTTAAGTATAAACAAATAAATGACCCTCAAAATCAATAACAAGACAAAAGAAAAAATATTGAAATATGTATTTTATAATAATATATTTGTGAACGATTTGAAAAGAAAAAAAAAATAATAAATAGAGACATTTTAAAACTTTATTCATTATCAATATAGTTTTTTAGTGAAATGTAATATAAGTTAAAATTGATGGATGAATGCAAATAAAATAAATAACCTAATTAAAGAATTGCAAAATTTCATTTTTATTATAAACTGTTTTGTTTTTCTTTCAGTAAAAGAATACCTTTATTTATAATCATACATAATAAAACATTTATCAAAAAAGTTTTGGAACACCAAGTATATTTTGGTATTTTTTGCAGGCATTTTTCAAAGTGTAAAAATGGACAACCATGAATTTCCAAGGTGAAAAGTTCTTCAATTGAACAACAAAAGTTAATAATCCTTTTACAAATTTCACAAATTTTTTTCTTACATTTTAATCAAAATATTAACTATCTGTATTTACGCTTAATTGTCTATTGATAATTATTTCTGGATTAATTGAGTACCATATGCATTTGATTTTGTATGTAAAAACTATCATCAAACACACAAATATAAAAACAACAACTATAGTTCTTATCAAAGTGCAAAAATACAAACTATAACAAGTACGTTATACAATTCAAGTGCAATTTTGCACTTTTTTACATGTATGAAAGTTATCACTGTAATAAGTTTTGTGGTTGTGTTTCATTTTAATTAACAGGGGGCCAAATTATGTATTTTGTCAGTATTTGGTATTCTACTGGTCAGTATTCTACTAAATTAATGAGAAATGAACTTAAATTCTGTTACCATGGGGTTTTTATGTTTTAATCAAATGTATGTACATAGAAAATTCCTGAAGTAAATGAGTAAATTTTGCATTATAATGATAAAAATGTTATTTTGACCCACCGTGATCTTATATTACATTTATTATCTTACAAGGCTTATTACAATAATACATATAGGAATTAAATGTTAGTTGCATATTTGCATTTGATTCGAGCCCAAGCTAAACGCCGGTAGATTTAAATTTAATTTTCTCAGTGATTATTCTTAAATATCCGGAAATAATTGTCATAACAAGATAATTTTTTAACTGATCCTTAACCTATTCAACTACAAGTACAAGATAATTGCATAGAAAAAGTGTGGAATAATTAACTCATTTACGTATTAAATAACAAGAATAATAATAATAATCGTGCAATAATATATTACATAATACATTGCTTATATTCTAAAGAAAAATAATAACAAATACTCATATTTTAGTTCAGAATTCATATTTTACTTTACAAAACAAATCGTTTAATGTATTGTGCATTATTTGAATAATTTTGTATTGTGACATAAAGGTAAATGAATATACGACGACAATGACTTAAAAATATTTAATCTATCAAATAAAACTTAATATTACATATGATTTTCTTTACCTTGACCATCATAAAGATATGACACGTTTATTAGGGAAGAGTAACTCTGAAATAAAATTCCATTTCATATCTTATTGAAGTATTTAAATGCCACCAATCTAATTTGTAACTGCGGAATGGTATATCAGAGCGGGATCAAAGTTTTTGTTTCTAAGTGATAGGACAATATTTCTTGATAGTTCTGCTCACTATGTGGCTTAACCTACCTAGAATTACTTTTCCCTAATACTATTCAATTGAAAAAACAACATCGTGTTTAGATCGCAGAACACAAACTTACAATTACAAATAAAATGCATCATATTACTAAACTTTACTACCGGGAGTATTCTCTTTTGTAAATATGTGTATCTAAAAAAAAATATTATTTAATAATATATCGTGGTATTCGCGACTGATTAAAGATGACATTGCAATGCCTCTTGTTATTGTGTTTTTATCAAATACTTGATTTTGAAATAAAATTAATTTAAATACAATCATTTAGTAATAAAGTTATTGCCATTGTGAATTAAACAAATAATAAACAGTAAGTTAATGAAATATGAAAATTATAATTATCTTGTTCATGATATTTGAAATGTATCAAAAAATCAAGTAAAAAAGTGATGAAAACTGAAATGATATTAAAAAATGAGATTTTGTTGAATTGCAACAAATTATTATGTTAAATGAAGATATTTTTATAAAATTGGTAGAGAAACAATTGATAAATAAAAAATAACAAGTTATTATGAATAAGGAATATAAGGTAAGTCTAAGTCTTTATCACTCTTTTAGATTTCCATTCATTTAATTCTCTCAATAGTTCAATTATAATAATTATGCTTTAGAGGTTTTTCTTGCTGAAATTCAAAAAAAAAAAAAATAGAAAATTTAGTGAAATATTTGCCCAAAGTTTTAAATTAATACATCTCCTGTCAGTTTAAAATGTGAATGCAGTACAGAAGTTTCACCCGGTGTTCCATGAATGAAATATTCGGTTTAGAGAAAGAAAAAAAATTACTTTGATGTTTCTAGTCAAATAGTAAAATATACGTGGTTAATGGGTTAATTCAATGATTGGTTCATTGTTTACTATCAACTGGCATTATTACTGCATTGCGTAAGAAAAAGGTACATTTCAGACAGTTTTGTTTTCAGACAGATAAATTTGACTAAGGATTTAGCTTTAAGATTTATTTTTGCCCATAGTTGTAGAATTTTGATTCAAATATGGAGTCTCAGGACTTAAAATAAATAGTTTTAAAATCTCTCAATCAACTTTTTACTTTTATTTGATTTAAGACACGAACTTAATACAACAAACTAATAAGTCGATCGAACTGATAACAAAAGATTGTATGTTAATTATAATCAGATGCTCAATAGTATTTATTATTTATATAATCTGAACGAGTTTTTGATAAATATTACGTAAGAAAACAAAAAAAACCAAATCATTTGTCTGTTTATTTATGAATTCTTCAAATTATAATAATAATATAAATTGGAACAAATAATTTTCTTTGATTTGCTTCGAACTTAATTTTTTCACTTTCCAATGCGGTTTTATCATTTTTTTTTATAAATAAAATAAGAGATGCAAGATCTTGTTTCTGAAAAGTGATGATCAAAAAAGTTCCTATTACTAACATAACACACCCAAAAAGGACATGGTCGGTTAAAGAGTCCATCTAAATTTAGTGTAAAATCTTGAAAGAACAAGCTTTTTTTGCACTGATCATTTTCTTTTAGTCCATAAGATAAAGTTCAAGTAAAATTTTCTTCCGAAAACTGAAAATTTCTGTCATTTTCCTATCTCAATATTAGATTTTTGGTTGGAAAGATGCATTAAATCAGACAATATGGTGCAAAAATATACGGTTAAGTTAAAAGTAAATAATTTATTTATATGTAAAATTTTCCTTGATTGATCTTGATTCAATATTATACAATCCAATTCAAAAGAAAAACAAGCTTGACAGATTTTTATGATTATGCAACTCAATGTCATTTTCGATAAGCATTTGAATCAAATGAAATGGTTAAAATTAGTTCTTACTGATCATTTTTTAGAGTAACAAAACAAAATCGATTAAATCAATGCCATTTGTTGTTTGTTACTGGGTAAGTTGTAGAAAAAACATCCAGAAAAGGATACTATAAAAATCTTATCATGAGATTCTGTGAAAATGTATTTTATTTTGCAATTTGATATCAAATTAATTCTAGCAATTGATTTTCTTCATATACATATTTTATAACATTATGAAATTTTCCTCTTATTACTATTTATTAATACTAAAATCCTTAAAATCGAATGAATTTGAATCAAAATCTTAGAATTAGGAACTTTGAAATATAAATATAAGTTAATGAAAACATTGTTTTTCTCATACTTCAAAGTAAATATGATGAAATAATATTGATCACATTACGAGAATTCCTTTTTTTCTTAAACAAATATGAAAAAAAAAACTGTAAATTTATATTCATATCAATTGCATAAAACAAATAAATATATTTGATAAGCTGTCAAACTCAGTTCAATTTTTTTGCTGTTTCTTTTGTTTACATCAAAATAATATTGAATAATAAACCTCTTCACCTATTTACCGTATTTACTTTGGATTGATGAAAACAAAATTACAGAAGAATATATTTTAAGATCGAGTTTATCAAATTAAAAAAAAAACTATTTGGCCCATGCAGGGCTCGAACCTGCGACTTTCGCGTTATTAGCACGACACTCTAACCAACTGAGTTAATGGGCCTTATTAAATTAATTTAAACTGACACATGTTTGTATAATTTTCAAAACTTTATCAATTTTACCTCTGAATTTTTATAATTAGTCTTCACATTTCTATTTTTATTATTAATAAAACACATTTGAGAAAAAAATCAAAGATGATGCGATTTGGTGTTTTCAATGAAAAATGACTGTAATAATACTGAAAGAAATATAAATAAATGAAAAAGAGTCAGAATATGAAAAAAGACAAAGGTTTTAATCGTTAATCTGCGACTCCTTTGCAATTCTTTCTATTTCTACTAGTAAAGTACATGATTTGACCTGAAAAATGGTTGATTGTCCTGAAATCCTGAAAGGATTAACTGTAAAAATATTCGAGTACGAGAAGAAATTAATTTTTTGACTTAAATCGTTATAATGTTGTTCTTTTAAATAAATTAACGTAATTAATACTTAAAAGTAATGAAACAGAAACATAAATCCAAAATATAAGAAAAGTGGCAAGATGGAATGTTCTAGAAAATTTATACCGTTATGAAAAATTCTGATTTATATAACAAAACTTTTTTTAGAAAATTATATTTTATAACAAAATATTTTGGGAAAACGTTTTTTCGGGTTAAAACAGTACAAAAAGCTGAGGGTATCTTTACAAATCACAATGAATTAAATAAAAAAATGATCATTTTGATTACACATAATTGGTTATTCAATTTTTACTTAGGGCATCACAAGTTTCAAAATATTTTCTCGTTTCACTCGAGGGAAAAAAAATAAGGGGGATGGAGGGTATATTTTTTTAATACTTTTTTTCTAATACGTGCTAAATGTCAGAAAATTTTGAATCAAGCTAATTTATTTGTTGGTTTTTGAAGTATTCTGAATACGGCTTTGAATAATATGTGATTTTTTTAATACAATCGTCGTTCGTAAACTCGAAAGTTAAAATTTTAAATAAAAAATTTTGAAGGTCCATATGGGTTTTTATAGAAAAATATACGAAAAAATATATTTCGCAAGTTAAGAAAATCAATGAAGGAGGAACGCGAAAATTATTTTGAGACTTGTGATGCCCTTAGTTATGGAACATCGCAACTTATAAGATAAAATATTTTATTTATTTCATAACAAAAATTGACAAGATGTAAGTAATTGTAAATGATATTATGATAAAATATTGATATTTTTTGATGATTTTTTTTTATGTAACAAGAGTAAATCATTCAGATTTTATCTGGTTTTGACTTTTATTTGCATTTCATTTCGGATTTTTTTTCGAAAGAGGTTTTATGTTCAGCTTGAATGGAAATCTCGTTGTTTTACACTTTTGACTAAATTTTGATAAAATTTTTAAACATTCATGAGAGCGTTCAGATTTACGTGCACTTCCAAATAAATAGGTGTTAAGGAGTCCCCCTGAGCCTTTGTTGATGAAATAGAAAAATCGAAGAATTGTAAAAAAAATACAGTGTTTTGTTGTTCTTATTCAATAAAATGTTATGTGTGTTTGAAAAGTTTTGAGCCACGGTTCGTTAAGGAAAACCAATTGTCAAAAAATTTTCTTGCAAGTTATTTATAATTCAACTTAGATAATAGCACTTTCAAAACCTTTATTTAAACTCAAGAAAAGTCAAAGGACATTTATGCAACAAGTACTCTATTAAAAATAAAAACAAAACTTTGAACATATCCATTAACCCCTTTTCCGTTTGCAATTTTTTCCAAACAAGTTGCATAAGCAAAATATATATTTCGTTCTGCAAATTTAATTTTTTTTATGCTATAGTTTTACATAACTTTTTCCCTCAGATGATTATGAATCTCAAAGTTTTTGATGCCGTAACACAAATGTACAAACCTAATAAAACACATAAATGTTTAAGTTGAAATCTGAATAACTATGATTTTTATCAATCGATGAAAAAAAAACAAAAAGTTAATGATATCACGTGTTTTTGTTCTAGTATCCTAGAATCAGACAATAAAAAATTAACTTACATAAATCGTATCTGATTATACTTAAAAAAAATATTCAAATTTTATTCAATATTATTCTATAATGTGATCTTATAATAATATAATCATTCATATAAGAACAATAAAAAAAAAGTTATAAAATGTAAAAATAAATAAACTTATGTCATCGTCAAGTAATGTCATTGACAGTCATCAGATTTTATGTGAGAACAAGTCCAACCCCTTTTCATTAATAATCGTTTTTTTTTGGTTTTGTTGGCAAAATATATTTGGTTTTATAACATGTTGTTATTATGCTCTTATTTTAGTACAGTTAATAAATAAATGAATAGTATTCGTATAATATCCTGAAAGCATGAGTAGAAAAATTACAACTTGTTGAATGTTATATGATCAAAACGATTTTGTAATAGTTTGCAAAACTGCAATTTTTTATTGGTTTTACATGTAATTTGTCCTTTTATTATTGTTTTCACTCAGTTTTCCGAAAAATATCACTCAGTTTATTGTTCGGATAAAAGGAGAATATTATGGGAGGAGTGAAACATGCGCAATTCATCATTTTTTCGATAAATTTCTATTACCTTGTAAAATAATACATTGATAAAAATTAGAACACAAACAAATATAATAAAAATATTTATTATGTATTCAGGTCCTCTTTGAATTCAAGACAACTCTTATATATTACAATAATTATTGTTTTTTTTTCATATATTTAAGCTGTGGTTGGTGGAAATTTATGTTAGTTGGAATACTGATCTCGTCGTGACCACACTTTAAAAACTGACGATTGATAAATCCGATTGATTAGTGATTTAATTTAGTCTTAAATTTAATAAGAGATATAAAATGAAAATAAAATTCATAATAATTTAAAAAAAAATAATGCAATAAATAAGTAAAAACCCAAATATTAATAAATAACAAAATAAATAATAATGCCAAATTTAAAAAATTAAAAAAAAAATAAAAATAATAAAAAGAACAAGAAAATTAAATTTTATTTAAATAAAGACAAAAGAAACAAAAGTTTATCAAATAATAATGTTACACAATTTTCATTGAACTTTGAAAAATATCAATAATGTAAATATGAAAAATTTAATGGTTGATTGACGTAATAGTTTAATTATGGCTTCCTAATTTTATACCACATGTCATTGTAATATTTTGTTACCTATTAAAATGAAATGATAATCATGGAAAATTTAAGAAGTTTTTTTAAATATAAGTGACTTGATAATTCTGAAATGGTTAAATTTGTAACCTCACAAGAAGGTTTTATTTGGAAAAAAATTTGAAAGAAAAAGTGATATGAATTCAATTTTCGTGTGAAAAATTCTTACAGAGTTATTTTTCACCGCAATAGAATATAGAAGGCCACAATAGTGATTGAAGAGAACCTTAAAAATCCTTCCATTCCTTGATATAAAGAAAAAGATCATTGTTTCGGATACATCCTATTTAATAATTTTTTTAATAATAAAATTTTAGAAGAGTTAGAAATATCAAATTATCAAAGAAAATATTTGTCTGATTTAGAAAATACATTTTTAATGAATTTGGCTTTGAATTGATGTGACAAAACGAGAAATTTCCATGATTTAGCTCTACGGACTATCCATATATCCGTACAGGTTGGCACCAAGTTCAGAAAATCCATAAAAAATAAACCCAAATATTTTCGGACTGAGAAACGAATAAATATTGATTTTTCTTGGTACTTTACGTAATCATTAACGGTTTTTCTTCATAGTGGTTTTAACTGGAAAATTTCAAAATAATATTTCTTTTATCAACATATTGACGAGTTACAAAAAAAAAATAAACTTCTTAGGATAAAATTATTGGCATGTGATAATTTTTAAAGATGGTTTTGAAGGTGCCACTGTTTTAGCAAAACTTTCTAACTTCAAAACTTTTTAAATTTGAGCATGTGAATGTCTTTTACTTTTTTTACATTTACAAGCAATCTATTTACATAGAAAAATCTAAACTACTTTTTTTTTGAATATTTAAGAAAAGATTATGTGTGACTTTGGATAGAAAAATTGCATTATTAAAGGCCATTTACCCTCCGTAACTGTAACATTTTGATAATTCCAGGAGAATCCTTCTTTTTTCTTTTTATTTCTGGTTATAATTTATATATAGACCCCCCTAATTTAAAATATATGAAATTCAACCAAATAACCAAGGACGAACAAAAGAGTTAATAATTGAACTAATCATAAATCTTTTCCAAGTTAAATTTACCTGTTGATTCTGCTAGATATTTTCATTCGTAGCATTGAAAAGAATATCTCCTGATTTCATACATTAAGAGGCCCAGATTACTTCGGGATAGTTGTCTAGGAATCAACCTTTTTTAAATACATAAACTAGATTCTGTTGCAAATTAATGATAAAAACCACTTTTGATGATACATTTATTGTATACCAATTAATATAGGATTAAGGACTTTAAATCGCGGACGCAAATGAACGAAATAAACAGTGGGATTAAAATCTGTGCTTGTTTTTTCCTCTTTGTCACATTTAAATTACCTCAGCTCTTTTTGAATTGGTCGGATGTATTGTTATATCACCGTTAATTAAATGACAAAAATAATAGATGCCGATTTGTATGTGTTTACATATTACTAATTGGATAAGTCTTCTTTGTAGTCAATTTTTTAATAAAAATCGACACGACTTTAAGGTCATTCTAATTTTTATCAATGTCTAATTAAACAGAAATATTTCTCATCCGTGATAAAATTTTCAGAATTTCGTCATTTAAATTTGAATGGAGATATAAAGAAAAGACAATAAAAAATAAAATAATTTTATTTGACAACTCTTTACATTTTGAAGATAAAGAAATATGCCAATAACAGACACAATAAATGAAAAAAAACACACAAAACTCATATTTAAATGGTAACGTAATTGAAACAGTTTATAAATGTTTTGTGGCAAAATAAAATTACAAAAACATTCTTCTAGAAAAAAATCTGAAATATTATAAAAAAAAGTGAACAAAGAAAATTGATCTTGAAAATGGTGGCACGAAACTTCTCACTCCAAGAACTTCCATACTCGCGATTACTTCAAATGCCTGATGACGAACGTGAATTTCTCACGTTAGATGAGTTAAAACCACACCAGTTAACTGAATTAGGGGTTGATCCACAATCAAGTAATTCAACAAATAACGCACAAAATTTGTTACCAAATGATCATAGTTCCATGTTGAGTTCTCAACATAATCAAGTTGTTCAACAACGAACGACACCTGATATGCAACCAAATTCACAACAGTATGGGGGTCATACAATTTATTATGATTTAAATACACAAACCACTGGAAAGTAAGTGAATTGAAGTAAAATGAATATTATTTAATAATGTTTAAGAACAAGGAAATTCAGAAAATTATTACTTTGAAGTACATTTTAAATATTTCCCGTTGATTTTTCATTCCTATCAAAAAAACTCTAGAATACAAAAAATTGATAGTCAAGAAATCTCCAATTTTTTTGGATAACTTAGTACGCTGCTCGATGTTTGCATAAAATCGTGGGCAGATGGATACGCATTATTGAGCATTCTCATTGAAATGTACGAAAAACTAAATAAAAAAAAAATTCGTGGAAATTTAAAATTCCTTTAATTAATTCAATGTTTTGCTTTCTCTATCTAATTTCAGTAGTTACTGTAACACTTCACTTTATATGGATGGAAATTCAATTCAATCAACTATGATCGATCATCAGAACCAATTAATGGAACAATGTGATTCTATTTCAGATGCAGCACCAACTAAACCAAATTATCAGTCAAATTCAGTTCATGCGTCAACAAATAATAATCATCACAACACAAATAATTATCCAAGCTCGAAAAAGAGGAAATATTCTTATAAGTAAGTTCACTATTTTAATTCTCATATTCACATATAAATGAAGCATTTAAAATTATAATTTACATTGCAAACTATACAAGATGGTTGTTGCTAGGTTTAAAATTATATTTTAAGTAAAACGTTTCTTTTTTGAAACAAAAAAACAAAAGGAAACCTACTTATTTTGCATCTTTGACAGAACAACCAAGCTGTTTTAGAATGTTGCCTTGAATAATCTCAAAGAGAATTTCGTCATCTAACTTTCTTAAATGAGTCTTTGATCAATTTAACACGTAAATAACGTCATAACGTTGCCTCGATTGTTTTATTGTTTTGTTATAAAATGTTTGTTATTTATTTACTTGGTTGTTTTTATTTTCAAAGAGTTGACAATTTTTAAGGTTTCAGTTTTACTTCAACGCTTCACTTTTAACCATGGTTGTATTGAAGTAAAATTTTTCCAATTTTTTTAATTACTTAGGTATGAATAAAAGAAAAACAATCATTAAGATTTTCGGTTTATAAAAAAACCTTTGACTCATTGAACGAAAGTTATTATCTTTGATTTTATTCGAGAGCTTCAACATTGAGCAAGTATTTTGCGATAAAATTCTATTCAATCATCAATTTTGGACGTTGACTTGTTTTTCACTCAACTCCAAAATGGTCCATCAAAGTGAGGTAATATTTGAGTAAATGGTTTTGGGATCGATCTTAAAATTAATAAAAAAGAAATCGTTAAATTAATCAATCATGATTTACAAAAAAATTTAATAAGAAATCGCTATAACAAACTGATTTTGGGAAAATCTTTAAAACCCGTTAAAGTGATTGTTCAATGAACTCAATGTAATCAAAATGCACTCAAGAAGCTTTTTAATATCTGATTTTTTAAATAACGTCTAAAAAAATATCAAAATTTCCTTTTAAATTTCCTCTTAAAGAAACAAATCTTATCATATCTAGTATGAAGCTTCTGCATCTAACTAACGATTCATTTAAGCAAAACACCACACTGTTTTTTCTCACTTTTCAATTATATTCTTAGAAAAAAAAATAAAATTGAAGTAGAATTGAATAGTATCGAAAGAAAACTGCCTCATTAAAAAAAAAATTTTTAACACCTGATTTCACTTTGTTTGTTTCAGGAGTTTGTTTTCTTCACTTTTTCTTGTCTATTTGTCTACTCACCTATATTAAATCATTTTATTTTTTTTATCACCTGATTCAATTTTTCTGTGCATAATTGAAAGTATTTTTTTTTTATTATTTTTTTTTTAGTGAGTGTAGCGATGATCCAGACGATGATGGATGTGATGATGCAAAGTCAGTTAAAACAACAGACGACAATAAAAAGTAAGTCTAATTATATTTGTGAACTTCAAAATACAAACTATTTATTGGGAAGTCGTACAAATACACGTTCATTTATTATTAAATTTGTCCTTGGATGGAAAATTTTGCCGTAAAACAACTTAAAGTAAAAATAAAAAAAACTACCTTTAAACGTTAATTTAACTATTGTTAGCAAAAATCAATAAATCAATTCTGGTCTTTTGTAATGTACAAAGAAACACGAGACACCTGATGATTACGTTATTATTACCTATATTAAGGATTTGATTTCATCGACTCATTATTATTTGTTACCATTTTGATATAACGTGTTACATTGTCACCGTATTCAAATGTAACATCATATGATAAAAGAAAATTAATTGGTTACATAACACCCCACAACGAACTACATTAAATTTTCTTATTAATTTTTTCTTTTTTTCCTTACTTTCATCTTAATTGAAAAAAAAAACAGACAAAATCATAGTGAAATCGAAAAACGTCGTCGAGATAAAATGAATACATACATCTCGGAATTATCTGCAATGATTCCAATGTGTCATGCAATGTCACGAAAACTGGATAAATTAACGGTTTTGCGAATGACGGTGCAACATTTGAAACAAATTAGTGGAGCAGTTCAATCATACACTGAAGGTCACTACAAACCCTCATTTTTAACAGAACAAGAATTGAAAATGTTGATTTTGCAAGCTGCTGAGGGATTTTTGTTTGTTGTGGGATGTGATCGTGGCAGGATTTTATATGTATCGGAATCTGTCTCTAAAGTATTAAATTTTTCACAGGTGAGGATTAAAAATCGCTTTCATAAACACCAATTGTTATTTTTATTCATTTTCATTCAGGGTGACTTATTAGGTCAAAGTTGGTTTGATATTTTACATCCAAAAGATGTGTCCAAGGTAAAAGAACAACTTTCATCTTCAGATTTAAGTCCTCGAGAGAAACTGATTGATGCCAAAAGTGAGTTTTATAATAATCATTTCCAGATAAACAAATAATTTTTACCATTCATGTAGCCATGCTTCCAGTTAAGACAGATGTCATTCATGGTGGTTCTCGTTTATGCCCAGGTGCAAGACGATCATTTTTTTGTCGGATGAAATATAAAGTAAGTGGTGGTAATAACAATTCTCAAATTCAGATAAAGGAAGAAGTTGACAGTAGTTCCACAAATCAAACTTCATCTTCGAGCCACCGTAGGAAAAGCAAAGTTAGTTCAGGTATCTTTAGTCCAAGAAATTTGAATAAAAAGTCTAAAATAGTTAGACTTTTCCGTTAAATTAAAAAATTAATGATTAATTTCTATTTTTTAGACAAAAAATTTGTTGTTGTGCAATGTACTGGCTATCTAAAATCCTGGGCCCCAGCCAAAATAGGATTGGAAGAACATCAAGAAAGTTCGGAGAGTGATGCTGATTCATATAATTTGTCATGCTTAGTTGCTCTTGGTCGTATTCAACCAAACATTTACCAACAAAATTTAAATGCTCAATGTCCCAATCCTAATCTGAGAAACATTCAATTTATATCACGACATGCATTAGATGGAAAATTTCTATTTGTAGATCAACGTGCAACACCTGTACTAGGATTTTTACCACAAGAACTTCTAGGAACGAGTATGTATGAATACTATCACCACAGTGATATTCCAGTGTTGGCAGAATCTCATAAAGCAGCATTACAAGGCACTGAACAAGTAACGACGCCGATCTATCAATTAAAGGCAAAAGATGGGAGTTTTGTGAGAATTCAAAGTCAATGGAAGTCATTTAGAAATCCATGGACAAAAGAAATTGAATATTTGATTGCAAAAAATAACATTATTTTATCGGATATGGGACAGGCTGAACCTAATTATCAACAGGCGCAAGAACAAATACAACAACAGCAGCAAAATCAGCAACAGACTCAACAAGGTCAAAATAGCTGTCAGAATTTTGAATTTTTCAATCAAAGTATGAATTTAATTAAATTTTTTTTACTATTTATGCCTCAAAATTTGCATTTTAGACCCAGCACGAGATATGCAACGCATGATAAATACCCATATAGAAGCCAGTAAAATTGGACGCCAAATTGCAGATCAAGTTTTAGATTATCAACGACGTCTAGGTGATTCATCGTCAGGTGATTTATTTTTATTTTATCAAAGGGAAACAAATTTTATAATATTTTTAAAATAATAGATAGCAGTCCAGATCCTGAACGAACTCTTGCTCAAATGGTGCCTGTTCGAGATCCTACATTAGCAAGTAGTTCCCTTGGACTAGACCAACAACTAACTCCACTCCAACCAGCAAAACAAATCAACGGAACTCTACCCTCATATAACTCAATGCGACTTGCTCCAATGTTGAATTCAGACCATGGTAAGACTATAAATAATTTTTAAGTCAAAAATTTTGACACTTAGAAGTTCATTTATATTCTCAGCTAATGATCCAGAGGTGGGTGAATTAATAGATGCATCAGTTGGAAATGCCAATGCCACACCAAACGCAAGTGGAACTACGGAAGGTAATGATGAAGCAGCAATGGCTGTAATTATGAGTCTTTTAGAAGCAGATGCCGGTCTTGGTGGACCAGTAGATTTTTCAGGATTACCATGGCCATTGCCTTAAAATCTCTTTACCACTAATCCTGTGTATGAATTTACGAAAAGTTACCAATAACAAAAAAATATTATTGTTCGTCTTAATTTGAAAATAGTGAATTGTAGGTGTATTAAAGATATATTTTTATATTTAATTACTAAAAATTCAATTTTTCCTATTATTATACCACTTAACACAATTTCTTCTCTCATGTCTTAACTAAATTGATTTTGAATGTTATTTAGTTTTTTAAATATTGATTTTTAAATAGAAAAAATAAAGATTATGTGATATCTCTTAAAAATTATTGTTCTTACTGTTTTTTTTTAAAGCCAATGGCTGTTATTCATAATTAATTCATAGAATATTTTGTGTATTTCGTGAGACGGTGTGATCACTACTGAATGATCTATTGGAGCAACGTTTAGTCGTTTTCAAACAAGCATTTTTTAAATCTTTAGAATTTTTTTTTATTATTTTATTATTCTAAAATTATCGGTTTTACATAAAATATTAAATTAAACATCTATGACTATTAATTTGATACAATATTAAATAATGCAATATTGCGTTATATTTACATGCTAAATTTTGTTATTCAATTATTTTTTCTTTCATTTGTTAGCTTTACGTGAAACTTTACAAAATACAAATCCCTGCAATATAATCAAATTCAAAATAAAACATGAACAAAGAAAGCAAATTTATTTTTGTTAAAATTGAGCAATTTATGAAAAAAAAATAATACTAAATAATTTGCGAGCTGTTAAATAATAGTTTTCCATTCTGTTGAGTGAGAATAAGTGTGATTTTATAATTTTATGAATTCAATTTCCTTTTTATATTAGCATTAAATTTATTACACTAATATTATTAAATATTTATTTATATGAAAGCCGATTATAAATATTTACTTATATTTTTTGCATTACATTAAAGCGTGTATTGAGGTCAATTTTACTTGGCAGTTTGGTCCAAAGAACAATTTTACAGAGCTTAATTTAATGTTTAATGGTCAAATTTTTTTAAAATGCAAATTTAAATCACGAAGTATCATCCCGCGGATTAATTGGTTCTTTTGCCACATTTTGATTAAGTCTATCATTTTCATACTCAACAAAATCATCAAATAAACTGGGCCACGCTTCATCCGCATCATACTGCGAAATATCACAAGATTCAGCAAAATTTAGGAACATATTCCACGTATCTCGGGTAAGACCTCTAATTGCTGGATTTTGTTCCAGAAAATTTAACCAACGTTCAAGGATTGGTGGAGTGTGTACTGTAAATACTAGTCTCCACAATATGATTGCCATGTCAAGAGACAGTGTGCGATGACCTGGTTCCAAGCCAAAACGAAATGTAAATCGATATAATTGTTTAAATAGCTCTGGATCTATGGCTAGTTTTTCTATTTTTTGTTGAAGACGCATTTTAATTTCATCTATAGTTGAGGCATTTAACTTTTGTAAACCTTGAATGAATTCTGATTTGGTAAAGCAACACATTTGCTGAGCATCAAGACACCAAGCAAGCACAAGAATAGCAAAGTCATCTGGTTTATAGTCCAAGTCACGACAAAGACGTTCAATGCCTTCAGACAGAATAGCATCATCATTTGAATCTTTATACTCTTCAAACAGTTTATTTAGTGCGTTATCTGATATTTGTGTATCTTTTCCTTAAAAATTATTTACAATTAGATTTTTGCCTTAAAATGATTAAAATTTAAAAATTATTTTACCTAATAAGGGCACTTCTTGAAGATTACTACTCATCCCGTTCGAAAAGAGTGAACCCTTTTTCCCACTACTACTTTTAGCTTTATCACTTTTTACAACACCTCCGTCAGTTGAATGTTGTCCAGACATTAATTGATAGCTTTCTGAAATGAAAAAAAAATAACGCAACATTTGAAAACAATGAGAATTCTACCCAAACTCAGTTATTTGAAAATGCCACACAGTTTCAAAAGAAGATATTTTTTTACCTTGTTCATTCTTTAAATTTATCACAGTATTTCCTGCTACTGTTTGTTGTTGCCCTGAACTACCAACACTATGAACCGATTGTGGTGTTTGATTCAGATTATTTGTTGTTTCATCTACTTGTAAACTAGCTACATTAGAATTCTGATTTTCCGATGACTTAAAACATGAAGAACAATTGCCCATTGTCTTATTCAATACAATTTCAATTGATATTTATTTAACTATAAAATTCCAATATTTTTTCTTGAGCCAGCAATATCCTATTGTATTATCATATAACTCATTCTCAATGAAGTAAAAACAGCTGTCTCCGATTAATTTGATGTAAATTATTTAACTAAATGCAAGTTTAAATTTCACGGACCATTTAAAGAAACTCCAATTAAATCAGTTTCATGAATGCTGAAAATGAAATGAAGAAAAACATAAATTAAAGTTTATTGCACATAAATGGAGAAAATTCTAAATTTCGAGTGAAGTTGTTTGACAAAATAGAACCAATTAATGAATCAGATTTGTTATTCAAATAATCACCTTTAAAGGACATTGAGAAATAAATTCTACTCACTTTCACTATCCTAAACTTCCGACTTTTGGTTTACATTATCTATTTACTTAAGTTTAGGCCTAAATTTAATTTAAAAGACTATTTTCTAGTTTGTTGATGATTTTTTTTAATTTTTTTGTTTTTTGACGATTTTTGTCTAATAAATATTTTGACATAAGTAGGGTGAACAACGACTGAATATAAAAATCGGACTGTTTTGAAATCATGATAATTTTCATTTAAAACGTTGAAATTTTACATTTGGATCTTTTAATTGAATATCTTGCTCGTGGTGTTCTGAATCATATTCTTTTAGCCCGTAAATATGAATAAATAAAATCAGACATTTTTAAACTCTTAACAAATTTGACATCATGAATGAATGACGCGAAGAGGTAAAAAATTTTAAGCTTGATCCTGAATGATAGACAGAAAATTGCCGAAAATTCTTATGTATTTATTGTTTTTGAGTTTCCTTTGAATTTTTGAAGGTTTGACTCCAAATTTTGGAAATGTTTATTTTTTCAATTTTTAAATTTATTTAAATTTTTTCTAGAAAAGTTTCAACGGTTTTTTTTTTAAATAAATGAAATATGAACGATAACATGAAAATGAAATCGATAAATGTAAAAATGTAAACGATAAGTATAAAAAAAAATATAAACGAATACGAAAAACTTTGAAACGTAATTTTATTTAAAAAAACAGTGATTAATTAATCTATTTGTTAAAATATTGTTTCAAACTACTGGCCTGCCTTAAGTGTACCATAAATTCAGAAAGAATAGAAGAAAATTCTTATGAAAATTTGAATAATCGGCATAATCTTGTATACTTGGCATTTTTTTAGATTTTGTATACTTTATTGGCAGAAACCAATTAAAAAAAAAAAATACGAAAAAAAACTCTTATTTAAGTTGTGAAGGCTTAAATTTCAATCCCATTAAATAGAAATTCCATTTTACAAATCATAAAAATTAAAAGTTTGGAATCCATAGATTTCAAAAAAATAAGGGAATTAAAAGAAAATCAAATTGTTTACAATTTATGACATTCAAGTAGAATTATCAATAAATAATTTGTGTAGCGTATAAATAATAATAATAAAAGCGGGATTTTAACTTGGTGTGTGTTGCGCATATTCTCTCTTGGCAAATTGAAAGACTCTATGATAAAAAGTGAATTTTGTAAACAGAAAGTGAATATAGACCCGCTTATATTTTTTTACCTAATGAACAAGTTTAGAAGAAAAATCTTGTAAAAATGATTTAGAAAACACTACATTGACCAACATACGTAAATACAAGTGGAAATATTATGGCCGAAAAGGTATTAGAAGCAAGTTGTTCCACTACTTCGGAGGTACCTCTGAATAAAATTGAACTGAATGATATTCCAAGATCTACTGTTCAAGGTTCAAATAATGAAGACTTTTATGATCAAAGTTTGGTAGACATTGAAGAAGAGCTTAAGAAATTAGATGGTGGTAGTGATGTTCATGTAGTTAAAGCAGTTCAAGATGAGTTGAACGATCAGTATTCTAAATCCAAAAATAATGATTCAATGGAAGACTCTTTGCAAACAAATCTTACAGCAAATTCAAATCCTCATGTAACCGTATCACCATCAGTTGATCCCGCAAGTATTAAATCACTTGCAAATGGGTCGCTTCCAAAAACTGGCAAACCTATGATGTTGACGCTTGATAAAAATTCAAAAAGAAAAATTACAAAGGCTCGAGGACGGCCCAAACAAAAAGCTTTTGTTGGCATGTATCAAAGTCAATTAAAAGACAACAATCTGGGAATCAAGTTGTGCATCAAAAAATCAGATCTTAGTGGTAGTAAAAAAAAACCTAATAGTAGTAGCGCGCAAGGAGGAAAATCAAAACAGCCACGAAAACGTTCTAGAAAGTCTAAACAGCATCAAAATAGTGATAGTGATATATCTGATTACGAAAAGCGACCTAAAAAGGACAACAAAAACAAGTCGAATAATAATACGGAAAATGAGAATGAGATTAAACAAGCACAAAGTTTATTTGCCGAACGATTACCACAACATATTTTACATAAAGTGAGTTTTTCAAATTATATTAATTTGCTTAAACATATAACTAAAACATTTGATTTATAGATCTTTGCTTTTACCGTTGCTGAAAATGGTGCTCTTCCAACTTTAGCACGACTGAGTCGTGTTTGCTCTCTGTGGCGTCAAGTTGCAATTTCACCTTCATTATGGCGGGTTGTTGATCTTTCTAATTGGCCACCACGTGATCGACAACGTACTGAACTCAATTTAAAATGGCTCATTGAAAATCGCCTTCTCTGTAGTACAGACTTAAATTTAAGTAATTGGAAAATCAAAAATGTAGATTGTGTTTTTGAAAAACTCTTGGAAGCCGCTCCAAATTTAGAAGGCATCGCATTGGCAGGATGGAAAGAACTGACATCTGATCAACTACTATATCTTGTTGAAGAGTTCAAAAAGTTAAGCCGACTAGATTTAAGTTCCATTAATGTAAGTTATTTTAAATATGAATTTTTTCTTACTTTTATCATCGTAAAAAATTAATATTTTCAGTCAGAAACAAATATTGGAAAGACAGCTGTTGGAGCAGCTTCAATATGTACAGCAACTCAAAAAATGGGAGATCGACTAACTCATCTTTATTTAGCTAATAACCGATTAGCGAATTTACCACAAATAATAAGCACATTATCTGTAAGAAATCTAAAATCATAAATTCTAACAACTTTAACTTTCTTTTTTATTTCTAGACACATTGTCCAAATTTAGAATTATTAGATTTGTCAAATGTAACAACTATAGCAGCATCTCATGGTATCTTACATGTGGAAAAATTCCAACATGGATGTCAAAAACTTAAAGTTCTTCGAATCACAAACTCTCATATTACATTAAGTCCGGCAACTGTTCAAGAACAGGTATAACTTGTGACAAAAAACAAACAATAAGCCAAAGCAAATGTTAAATTTTTTTATAATTAATGCAGATGGAATCACCAGGTTTCCCCGATTTGGAGGAATTATCAATTGCATCACTTGCAGACGAGTCAAGAATATTCAATGACGATTGTTTGCAACGTATTCTCAAATCAAGTACAAAACTAAAATTGCTCGATGTGCGTGGATGTGCTCGACTCACGCATGATAGTCTCATAAGGTTGCCTACATGGGATTTGAAACATTTATTTTTATCAGGTTGTTCAGTAACAAGAGACACAAGGTTAGACTTTTTTTTACTAAATATATACATGTTAAATTTAAAAGAATTATTTCAATTTGAATTTTCAGTTCTGGGCTGGAATTGGTTGCATCGAAATATGCACACAGTTTAACTGAATTAGATTTAGCATGGGCAAACGCAACAGATCCCTTAGACAACGCTTTGAAAGCACTTGCAGAAAAGGGAGATGAATCGCCACTAAGGTAGCTTTATTATTATTTTTGAAAAATTTAACCCTTTGTTAAAATAATTATATTTTAACTTTCAGCCATTTAAATTTATGTGGTTCATCAGTATCAGTCGATGCAGTTAAAGAAATTCTTATCAATTGTCCTGCCTTAAGTTCCATCAACTTATCTTCATGTCGAGGTTTACCACGTGGTGTTAAAAGACCTTTACAAGGTGTGACAGAAATAGCAGAATTAAGGGAAAATTTGGGGGCACCACTAAAATATGCAAAACCAAAAATTGATGTATCAGTCAAACCAGCTACAGAATAATAATATCATTATTATAATATACATTTAGAGTTGAGGAGATAAAGAAAACCAATTTGAACCTTTGAGATTCCTTGCATTATATTAATTTTGTAACATATTTATATTGTTTTTATTGTTTCTTAAAAACTGAAAATCCATTTACTTTCTTGCAAAAAGTAATTGTTAGTATAGTAAAAATGTTAAAATGCAAAAACTAACTCAATTATGAAAGGTAGCCAGGATTGAGAATGATTGCAAGAGAAATATTAAACAAAATTCAAATGTGCCTACATGTATTTTTTGATTTATGATAAAAAATAAGAAAAAACTTATGAGTAGGAATCACAACTTGGTTATAATTGTACTTTTTTTACAGACTAACGCAATATTAATTATAATTTATAAAAATTTTCTTTTCTCAAAACTCTTTTCACACAACATCCATTATTGAATAATAGTAGATTTTGTTATTTAAAGACATCATTTTTTAACAAATCAATAAATTTTTAATACACATTAATGTTAAGATTCAATTTCAATACACAAATTAAAGTAAATTATGATTTTATAATAAAATTGTAAATTGTGTGTGTTGTTCTCTCTTGAGACATCACAATAAAAATTAAATTAAAAAAAAACACAAATATAAGTTAATATTAAAAGTTCATTTAATAAGAATCTTTAAATTAAGTAGATTATATTATATAATAAATATATATGTAAAAATGATATTGAATTAATTATAAATATTTAGAATAAAAGTTAAAAATATTTTAAAGAAAAATTTGATAAAAAATTATTTTATTTGTTGAGTTCTCCCTTCTATTAAGTTTTTTTTTATTTTATACCAGGACCTACCCTTCATAGGAAAAATATAGCTGAGAAAACCCCTTCACTTTTCTTTGAAAATTGTAACAAAAAGTTGTTGGTAAAATGAAACTTCACTTAGTTATGTTAATTTTATTTCTTATTTTCTTGTGCCTTAAATTAATCATAATCTTAAATTGATGACACAGAGATATTGTTTACTATAATTTATTATCAAACTATTGTTAATCTTAAACACATATGAAAATAAAAACATGTAACAATAATTTACCTTATTTGTATCTGTAAAAGCGCCAAAAGATTTGCTATAGATTTGTTTATTCATACATTTTACAGATGTATTAAGTAATAAATGTGTTAAACGTTTCAAATTAATTCAAACCTATCTCAATTTGGATCGAAAATATTAGTTTCACTTTTAATACTTAACTTTGGCTAATTTTAATTACTATTCAAAATTAAATGATAAAATGTTATATAATGTAAGACTTTTTAATTGAATTAGACCCTTAAATTGGGATTTGTATACCGAACATACTTTAGTAATGCATCATTTTCTTCACAAACCCACGGTTTCTTATGATGACAGGCAACATCTAAAATAATTTTTTTTAAAATAAAATGCTCACAATCAAAAAAAAAAAATTAAGAATCATACCATGCCAATGAACTCCATCGTTATAAAAGTTGTTTAAGATTGCGAGACAATTTTCAGGAGCACCTCCTTGTTGAAGTTCACGATTGTCTGGTTGAGGACGCCCAATTCCACCATTTTCAGACCAATCACCTTGTCGTCGATCTGTAGTTGGTGCAAGCTTTTGTAATTCAGCGGTCCAAAACCATCCATTGATATTGTTTGGAAGTAAATCAGGACGATCGCAACCTTTAAAGTCACACAAACGACCACTTGTCCAAATGTATTTTACCTTTAAATAAAAGTTAATTATTTATTTTAATAATTATTTTTTCTTATGTTGAATTGTATTTTTAATGAAGTTATGTCTCGCAGCGGAGGTAAAAATTCGTCCGGATCTGTGGAAAATCCCCGGAAAAATGGACCTAAAAAAATCATCGGCATGAAAGCAGCAACAATTAATTTCTCACCGCTACAAACCAAATCTAATGCAATCAAAAGCTCTCTTGGTGAGAACATCATAACAAACAACCGCTATACTGTTGGTGATAAACCATTATCAGAGTTCGATGATAGTTCTATGGGTGTTGATAACGTGCTCACCCAAAACAATAACAACAACAAAAAACAAAAAAATAATCCAATAATAATTGTCGGATCTAATGTCAGTAAAGTACAAACATTATGCGATACTGTAGTTAAAAGCAAAAAATTCGAAATAGAATTACTTGGAATTGGTATTAAAGTGCAAGTGTCAGAAAAACCAGAATTTGAACTGTTATGTGCAACATTAAAACTAAATAAAATGAATTTTTTTATGTATCACACACCAGACACTAGACCTCGAAAAATTGTGTTATTCGGGCTACATAAAATGGAAATTGAGGATTTAAAAGTATTATTAGCTGAACAAAGTATTCATCCAACCGAAATCAAAATGTTACGTCTTCGTCAGAACCATTTAAATTATGATAATGAAAGTGCATACCTGCTTTACTTCCAACCTGGAACTTGTAAGCTCTCAGAATTACGTAAAGTGAAACATATTGGTAACATTATCGTAAACTGGGCCCCTTACACCCCAAGAGCTCATAACAAGTATCCTCAGTGCCGTAACTGTCAGATGTATGGACACAGTTCCATTAATTGTAGTATGCCAACCAAATGTTTAGTGTGTGCATCTGATCACAAAACTGATGACTGTGATAAAAAAATCTCCAGAGCAACTTTAGAACACAAAAAAAGTGCTGGTGAACAAATTGATAAAAGTTACGTTAAGTGTGCCAACTGTGGCAGCAACCACACTGCTTCTTACAATGGATGCGCAGCACGGAAAGCGTACATTGATGTCCAAACCAGATTACAACAACGGCAAAGAAGACCGCATCAACGCCAAACTGAACCCACGTATGAAATACCATCAGGTACCCAAAGCTTTGATCCGAGAACTCATCTCAGCTACAGTTCAGCTCTACAGAATCAGCAACAGCAACAACAATCTCAAACTGATGTCAACTCGCAACAATTCATCATGTCACTCATGTCCACATTCAACAATCTTGTAGATAAATTGTCCAAAATGATTGAACAACTCACACAAGTACTAACGAATAAATCTCAATTTCATCCATGACGTCACAAAATTTGATAAGTATACTTCACTGGAATTCACAAGGAATCCGCAACAAAAAATTAGAATATTTTGATTATTTAGTAAAAAACAAAATACTTATTTCTTGCTTAAATGAAACTAAATTAAATTCAGATATTAGATTCTCACATAATCTTTTCAATATTTTTAGATTGGATAAACAAGGGGGTGCAATCTCACATGGAGGTGTAGCTATCGTTGTACATAAATCTGTTCAATGCAGTATCATGCAATCACTCAACACTGAAGTAATTGAGAGTATCGGCATTACGGTCAACTTACATAACGGTCACAAAGTCAATGTAATCTCCGCATACTTCAACGGTGACACATCGTCCATCAACACATCAGCACTTCGAAGAGATATCAGGCGAATCACTATAAACAACAGCATCATTTTGGGAGACTTTAACGCGAAACACACTTATTGGGGATGCAACAGGCGTAATACCTGTGGCAAAATCCTCTATGAGGAAATGATTAATAAAAATTTTGAAATTTACGCGCCTGCAACACCAACTCGATATTCGTACAGAAACAATCCATCAATTATCGACATAATGATTTCAACAAGTCAGCTACCAATCGACTCAATCGTGACTACAGAAGATTTAGGATCCGATCATCTTCCAGTACTGGTGAACTTTCCACTTGAAGCAGTTAAAAAAGATTACTTAAAAATTAAATGTCATAAAAAAGCTGACTGGGACAAGTTTAAAAGAGTATTAAATCAAAAAATCAATATCCAAGATTTCGTTTTTCCTGACAATTACACCTGCGACGATGTAGATAGCCGTATAGACAATTTAACTCGAATCGTCAACCAAGCTGCTGATGTATCCATTCCAATTATAAGGATACAACCACAAAAGCCTGAGATGACGAACGAAATCAGAACACTGATCAAACAAAGACAAGCTACAAAAAGAGCGCTGGATCGTACTGGAAATAGATTACTCCAAATTATGTACAGAAATGTCAAGAAGAAAATAAAACGTCTCTGCTTTACTAGGCATAACAAACTGTTTCAGAAACACATTCAAACCTTTAAACCCTAGGCCAGACAATGCTTTTTGATTTTTAATGATAAACTTGATTAATCTTATGTTTTGATTAAATCATTTGATATATCCTTGATATTTATGATATTTTTGATATATCATGATAAATCTGATAAACTTGATCAATTTGATCAATTCCTTGATAAACGTCTAAAATATCAATATAAAACTGTCAGATTTGACAAATAAACAAAAAACAATAGTAAAAATGAACATGAATCTACAAAAAATAAATCAATAGTTAACAGAGATTGTAGATTAATAAAAATGACTGAAGATGTATGAGTTCAAGTTCGACTTAACATCTTGGTGTTTTCAGCAAAGTTGTAGCTTATTTTCAGAGGATTTTAGTGGTCAAAACTATTTTGCTATTTTAGGTCTCTTAATATTTTAAATATCGACTTTGTCAGCCGAGCAAAATTGTAACTTAAATATTCTATACTTTTTTTTTAACGTCACTTTAGCCTAAAACTTATGAAAATAGGACTTTTGTCTGAGAAACCGTGAAAATTTTATTGAAACGCTTTTCAAAATTCTATAACTCTAATTTTTTGCAAATTGTTTTTTATTATGAAAAGAAAAAAAATATAGTTTTTTTTAGTTTTTAAAGAATGGTTAACTCATTCGACGCCGCTCCTAGAAATATTGAGTTTTGAACAAAAAGTTCTTCTAGGATCTATTCTTTAGGTAAAAATGAACAACTTTCTCTTCGATGAAAATTTCAGATTTCATATAAAAATTTTACAGGAGAGCCAAAATAAAATACGTATAAGTGCTACACAAATACATACAGAAATCTTGTACGAGAATGAAAAAAACGCGATTTTTCTTAAAAGTTTAGCTCATAATTTTTTAGATTCCTGGGTTAAAAGCAAAACCATGCAACTGTTTGATACAAAACATCTTAAATTAAGACTCTAAAAAAGATTGACAAAGAAATTTTTTGATATGAACGAGAAAAGTGACCTCAAAGTAGGTGTTGCGTTGCCGCAACGGATGACGCGAATGAGTTAAACTTTAAAAAAAATTTTTTTTTAAATTTATTTCAATATTTGCTCAAATGTAAAATCATACCCGTGTTACCTTTATATAAATGCATGTATAGTAAACAGCGCAAGGATTAGTATTGTTGGAACGCCACATACGAACATTTATATTAAAGAATCGAATAGTTAGTTAACTTTTTTGACGTCATACAAATCGTTGCGCATGAAATCTGTATAGTAATACGGGCATGGAAGAAAGTATTTTTAAATTTAACCAATTTAAATATTACCTTAAGATTCAATTCTGTATTATTTTGGTCCAGAACAAACTTTTCTGATCGAACCTTTTCCAGACATTTGTAAATATTTTCTTTTTCATTGGTGAGTTGTGAGATTATTATGTGTGCTTCTTCATATTTTTCACTAAGTTCAGAAATTTCTGCTTTTAATATTAATTGCTCTCTAGAATATTCTTCTTCTTTTTTCTTTAATCTCATATTATTTTGATTGATTTCTATTAGTTCTCCATTACGTTCATCTATGAATTTATGGTAGTTTGATAAAGTTGCTTTTAAAGCCATTATGATACTTTCCGAAAGACAGCGATAGTCAGTATTATTTGAAAATCTGTGAAAAAAATAATTATTTTTATGACTTTAATGTATATTATATACAAACCAAACTCTAAAATTTTCAAATTTTTTAATGAACGTAAATCGAGAAAATCAATTTTTATTGTACTCTAGTTCAAATAAACCACTCACTTTGTTCAGCAAAATTGTTGCTCATAAAATAAGCTAAACTGTTGTCTCAGACCACTTTTTGAGTTTTCATACAAAAATATTGAGAAATCATCCAAAGAGTTGAGCATTTTTAGGATGACAAATACATGAAAAACCGATCATTTGTGTGGGAACTGTAATATTTTTTTATGAAAACATCGATACAATGTACAGAAAATTTGTTTAAATTTAATTTTTTTTCTTGGAAAAAAAAATTCCTATACAAATCAATAATTTTTCATATGATGAAAAACGCAAGAAATTTTCCAAAAAAGCTTTTAGTGTTATTTTCCCAAATGGACTGCTGAACCATAAAAACCAAGCCAAATAATGAAAAATTTTTATCTGGAATTTTTTTTTTTTTGCACTAAAAAGTGATGAAATAAGAGGTTGAATATTTTTAAAAACTGGCTTTTTTTGATCGCTTGGAAAACAGGCAAAAACTTTTCAGAAAAAGCTCATACTTAGGCTTATTCGACGCGTATTAAATAGTACTAATTGAAATTTATAAGGTTTTTATAATTTTTTGGGGTTTTGAGCTGGCTTGACACCAAAAAAGGCAAAAAAATCCAAAAAAACAGTTTTTTTTTACAAAACTACCACTTTTTTGAGTATAAATCCTCAAAAAAAATAAAAAATTTGATACAAAATTACGCTAAATTTAAGCTTTGTTCTCTATTTTCTATTAGATTAGTTGGAAAAAAGTGTTAAGTATGTTTTGCAAAAATGTTGTCCTGACTATGCTGAATAAAATTGTCATACACCGCTTTTGTTGATTTGATACGGAAATCTCAATTTTTAATCAAAAAGGATTAATTAATGATAAATATTTAAAATTCAATGGAAAAGCTTGTTAGAATGCCTCTATTTCAAGAAAATTAAAAAAAAAACTTTTTAATTATGTGAAATCAACAAAAGCGGTGTATGACAATTTTATTCAGCATAGTCAGGACAACATTTTTGCAAAACATACTTAACACTTTTTTCCAACTAATCTAATAGAAAATAGAGAACGAAGCTTAAATTTAGCGTAATTTTGTATCAAATTTTGGGTTTTTTGATGAAAACTCAATTTTTTTGTATGAAAACCATTCAAGTCACCCGAGAAAAAGTTAAAGAACTATTAATTTTCTACAACTTTGCCGAATACACTATAGGTGTATTTCTTTTATAAGTGCTTTTAAAATCAATAAGTTAGAAATAACAGATATATTGGTATGTGTTGTTTAGCATTCTTTAAATATTACATTTATTCGGTTTTGCTCACAAAAATCAGTTTTTTTGTATGAAAAGGACAAAAGTGATGTATGGCAACTTTGTTCAGGATAAAATAAGCTACATTTTTGCAGAAGAAATTTTTGTTTTATCTTAACACCTTCATGTGTTTATAGCGTGTTTTGTGAGAAAATTTGCGTGATTTGCCCTAAAAAAACTTTCAACTGAAAATTTGAGCTATTCACAGGCCATTGCCAAAGAAGAACCTATATATTTTTAGAAAGAGGGGACTTTCAGCTTTCCAAAAAGCATCAGATCTTTAAAATCGGTTAATGTTTACGCTCGTGAGCTCATTTTTAAAAATAGCAGAATTTTGACGAAAAAACGATGCCACTCCCTCATCTTTCACCAAAAAACCTTCAAGTTGGATTTAAAAAAACACTCTAATTAAGAGGTACTTTTCCCCATAATTTTTATTGTTTTGCACATAGAAAAAAATTTTTAAAAGCAAAATGCATTTTGTCGACTTTCTCAATTGCCAAAATCTGCCATACTTCAATTGGCCGCCATTTAGTCAAAGTTTACTATTTTTTAGTTTTGTTTGCGCGAATCATCTAATTTTAATCTATATTTTCGGAAAATCATACCCCCGCATCGATCAAAAATTTTCAGTGGAAAAAGTATACCTAATCGTTCGATATCTTGGGAAAATCACTCTTAAATTACAATATGGCGGACCTTAATGTAATGACATGAAAACCAATATTTATTTATTGAATTTTTACAATTAAAACTCATGGAAAGTGTTAAATTTTTTATTATTAAAATTGATAAGAAATTTAACACTTTCCATGAGTTTTAATTGGAAAAATTCAATAAATAAATCATGCCAACAAAAAATAGTTAAAAGTTTAATTTAAAACCATAATATACCAAATACCAACTCAACAAAATATTATACTCAAATATGTAGGTGTATGAGTCAACACAAGTATACTTGCTCTTCGTGAAATTCGTCGTTACCAAAAATCAACTGAGCTCTTGATCCGCAAATTGCCTTTCCAACGTTTAGTTCGTGAAATCGCTCAAGATTTCAAAACTGACTTGCGTTTCCAAAGCTCAGCTGTCTTGGCCTTACAAGAAGCCAGTGAAGCTTATTTAGTTGGATTATTTTTGTAAAATCCAAACTCTGTCATATTGTACAAGTTTCGCTTGTTCTACGTTTTTGAGTTCACTTTTCGGAAACTTGTAATTTTTGAAGTTAATTAACTTCAGAAGAAAATAAATTTTCATTTTATTTTGGACTGTGATTTTTTTTAAGAGTATATTATTTATTATTTAAAACATTTTAACCGAAAAGTAAAACAACTTTTCTCGACCTAATTGATTAAAGTTAGATACCTTATCTTGGAAAGTGAAACTAGTGTTGATTCCATTATTACTTTCTTGTCATTTTCAAAATTATCAACTATTGTCTTAGCTACTTCCATCAAAGTATTCTGCATTATTTCACAATTTTCTAAAGCAGTACAAGTCTTTGCAGCATGATGCCGTAATTCATCATATTTCTTTTTTATATGATCGTTTTCATTTTTTAGGCTTTTAAAGGAAGATTCACTCACATTTAAATCATTTTTTATTTGGATGTGTTGTGCATTTATATTTGATAACTGCTTACGTATGTCAGAATTGAGGTTTTTTAGTTGATTTATTTCACATGCTTGAATTTTATTTTTTTGTTCTAACGACAGACGATATTGATCAACAGTGAACAGTACATCTTTTGAGACATCATCTGCTTCCAATTGAAATACTTTCAATTTTTCTTTTACATCAAGGTTAAGATCAGTGTAATTTTTTTTGATTGTCTGAACTTCTCTTCGAATCTGTTTTAGCAATAAAAATTCCGCATTATGTGGACGATATAATTCCTTTAATAAAATTAATAAATTAGTAAATCTAATTTAATATACTAATTTAAAAAACTAGTAATATGATAGTAAATTGTGTTACACTTTATAAATTATCATTAATTTAAATATGTTGTTTTACAGACAGTAAATTATTTTCTATTAACACTAAATGTTTCGTTTATCGAAAACTACAAATTGTACCAAAATAGGTCATTTGACCCCTGTACTTTAGAGCGAAAAATTGTTAAATTTGCTCGGTTTTTTATTTAAAAAATGTCAAATTATTATAAAATGGATCTAAATTGAGCCATATATAATCTAAAGTTTTCATATATTTCATATTTTTATTTATTATAATACTTTTATATTTAGTCACATATCAAAAACATTTGTCTGTAAAAATGAGCCATCCAAGACCCATAGTTTCTTCTGAAACTATGCCTTATTTTCGTTGGCCGAGGTGCTCGCGTAAAAAAAATTAGGGTTTCCATATAAAAAAATAGGGTTGCCGAACAACTTTTGGTCAAGTTAACGGTTTTTCACAAGGGGTAGTCGAAGCAAAAAACACGAAAATTTAGTTTCGTGTCCTGGTGTTCTCGTGTTCTCATGTTCTCGTGTTCTCATGTTCTCGTGTTCTCGTGTTCTCGTGTTTTCATGTTCTCGTGTTCTCGTGTTCTCGTGTTCTCTTGTTTTGTGTTCTCGTGTTCTGGTGTTTCTGTGTTTTGAAATGGGCGAAAATATTTTTAAGGTTTCTGCGAAAAATATCATACTTCTGTATGTCGTAAGTCAAAATGATATTTGACAAAGTTGTAGGAAATTTTCCGATCTACAACTTTGCGGAAGTGACTAGCACCATAGGACATACATGAAGGGGGGAAACAGGTCAAAATATGGGTAGAAGTGTATTTTTAGGGTTTCTGCGAAAAATATCATACTTCTGTATGTCGTAGGTCAAAATGATATTAGACAAAGTTGTAGGAAATTTTCCGATCTTCAACTTTGCCGAAGTAATTAGCATCATAGGACATACATGAAGGGGGGAAACAGGTGAAAATATGGGTAGAAGTGTATTTTTAGGGTTTCTGCGAAAAATATCATACTTCTGTGTGTCGTAGGTCAAAATGATATTAGACAAAGTTGTAGGAAATTTTCCGATCTTCAACTTTGCCGAAGTGACTAGCATCATAGGACATCCATGAAGGGGGGAAACAGGTGAAAATATAAGTATTTTTAGGGTTTCTGCGAAAAATATCATACTTCTGTGTGTCGTGATATTATGATGATATTAGACAAAGTTGTAGGAAATTTACCGATCTACAACTTTGCCGAATTTAACTAGGATGAGATTGAAATTGAAAAGTGAAACTTCCAGTCATTTTTTCTTCACAATTATTACAATGTTTTCTTTTAAGTTTATCTTTTTTTTGCGTCTATAGTTTACAGCGTAGCGCCCGAACGGTTCATCTGAGACCCAAAGTATATTCTAGACTTATGTTCGTATTCAATGCGCGAGTGTTTATGGATCAAAAAAGTATAGGGTGTCCATACAAAAAAATAGGGTGACCAGGTGGAAAATTCCGAAATTTTCCGGGAAAATGGAAAATTTTCATGCCAAAATTTTCTTCTTATGATTCTGAACAACTTTGCCTAAGACACCCTATATCTAAAACGAACAGGAAAAATTTTTCTCATACAACATAAAAAATTTCATTCACATCACATGCAGTCCTTAAAGGAATGTGCTTTATGTATTACTTGATTTTGAGTTTTAGCAATATAATTAACACTCAAAAATGAAAAATAAAAAGCATTCAGTCCAAAATCTAATGAAATTCTCTTTTCATCTGAAGTTTATCAACTTCAAAAATTACAAGTTTTCAAAAGGTGAACTCAAAAACGTAAAACAAGTGAAGAAAATAAAAATCTGAAACTTGTACAATTTTTGTTCTGATCAATAGAAAAGTTTTCACTAATTATTAACAAGATACAGTAATAATTACAAATTGTACAAGTTTCAGATTTTTATTTTCTTCACTTGTTTTACGTTTTTGAGTTCACCTTTTGAAAACTTGTAATTTTTGAAGTTGATAAACTTCAGATGAAAAGAGAATTTCATTAGATTTTGGACTGAATGCTTTTTATTTTCTTTCAAAAATGTTTCAAAACATTTCAAAATTTAGGAATAATCCAACCACTAAAAACTGTTTTCTCCAACTACACTATTAAATTTTTTAGTGACAGTTTGGTGTCGTATAGCGACAAGGTTTTTAATAAAAAGGTGAAAAACGACTTATTTCGTTATTTGACCTTTTTGTTATATATCATTGTGTTGAAAAGGATGTCCGAAAAAACTGAAGTAAAAAAAATCACAGTCCAAAATCTAATGAACTGAAGTAAGTGAAGTTTATCAACTTCAAAAATACAAGTTTTCGAAATGTGAACACAAAAACATAAAACAAGGGAAAAAATTAAAATCTGAAACTTGTACAATTTTTGTTCTGATCAATAGCAAAATTTTCATTAATTTCGAAATATTTCCTCTTATATATGGCCTATTTTAAATAAAAAGACACGTCAAAAAAAAAGTTTTAGAAATCATCTAATTTAGCTCTTTTATCCGATAGAAAACTAAGAAAAATGAATTTTCTTCTTTGGTCATAACTCTCTAACTCCACTCTTTGACCCCACAGGAGCCATTAAATGTTCAAAAAAGGCCCAAAAAAGGCCAAACTAAAGATATAGGTCTAACCCACTTCTACTATGGCTAGAAAAAACACTAATATATGAAAACGCAAGAGAATTTTCCAACTTAAATATATCTTTTCTTAGTTTTTCCCACTTTAGAGTAAAATCTCCCGCGAATTTCGTGGACTTATACATCATTTTTGGTCAATAATTGTTATAAAAAATGATTGATCGACAAAATCCAAATTTTCAGGGATATTTTACTCTAAAGTGGGAAAAACTAAGAAAAGATACATTTAAGTTGGAAAATTCTCTTCCGTTTTCATATATTAGTGTTTTTTCTAGCCATAGTAGAAGTGGGTTAGACCTATATCTTTAGTTTGGCCTTTTTGGGCCTTTTTTGAACATTTAATGGCTCCTGTGGGGTCAAAGAGTGGAGTTAGAGAGTTATGACCAAAGAAGAAAATTCATTTTTCTTAGTTTTCTATCGGATAAAAGAGCTAAATTAGATGATTTCTAAAATTTTTTTTTTGATTTAAAATAGGCCATATACTTAGTAATTTTCTTAGTTGTATTAAATGATGATGAAACATTTTCGTTGATTTGATTTTTTTGTAAAATATAAGGCATTCTCAATATTTAGTTTAAATAGATTAAATAGCTTAAATTAAATTTGACAGTTGTTCTGTATCTACAGACATATGTATAGATTTCTAAATTTTAATCAATCGGATGGATTCAATTTAAACGTTTTTTTTCCGGTTTAGAATTAAATCGCTGAAATAAATTGTCAGATTGAATTTTGACAATGCAAACAAACCTTAAAGAATGCAAGTTATTTCAAGTACCATAGCTATTATTCAAGGAAAAATTGGTGAGAAATCTAAAAAAATAATTAATTTTATTACGAAAACCAACCAACAGTTCAAAACCGGTGAAAAATAGTGAAATAACTTGTTTTCAAAATTAAATGTGAAAATTCTATTCAATTCAATCTGTTTTATTATGCATTTTTGCATTATGCATCTAAAAAGTGTGAGTATGCGAAAGTGCCGCTATAGCCTTTCTGGGCCATCGCAGACCCCTAGTTTCTTCTGAAACTTTATTTTTACCGGCCTAGGTGCTCCAATCATTAGAATTTTTGATTTTCATATAAAAAAATAGAGTTGCCAAACAACTTTTGGTCCAAAAAACCGGTTTTTCAACAAAAATCAAAAAATTTCCACAAATTCCCCGGAAAATCAAAAAAAAAATATATCACTAAAATTCTCTCAAAACAACAAACACCAAAGACCTAGGACGAACTTGAAAAAAAAAATTTTTTTTCCATACACATGAATTCTCTTAACAGAATGTGGTTACATCGACTATAAATGAAAAGTGTATTCCAAAAATTATTAAGTCGTTTAGGTTGTTTGGTTAGGTTCTTACCTCAGATAATTTTCCGAAAAATAAAACTAAAAAGTCAAAAATTAAAAAAAATATAAAAAAAATGATAAAAAGCGTGCTGTATCCTTAAGAAGTTATTAACTTCTAAAATAAACTTTTATGAGAGGGAGGTGGCTAACTAAAAAGTAAAAAACAAACAATGTGGAGGCCTAAGGTTACGCGCATTTCTCAAAGAATAAGGTTGCTGTTCTTGCACTGTTGTAAAAAATTGATTTAAATATTCCGGTGTTAATTTATGTTGTTCTTTATAGATTAAAAAATAACACATTAAAATAAATTCTTTGTTTGACGGACAATAATTCAGTTTGTTGCAACATAGGGGAGAGAGGGGATCATTCGCTGGCGGGGAACATTCACACACCTTCTAGTTTGCTACTATCCAATAAAAAAAAAATTTAAATGATGCCAAAAGATAGTATTTTGAAAGATATTTTGATGGAAAAAAATTCGCTTTAGTAGTAGAACAAAATTTTCCGCCATTTTGCAAAATAAAAACCAAATCGTCAAAATGGCCGCAAAGTAAATTTCATCGAATTAAATTTTTTATTTTTTTATCCGTGAAGAATTTATATATTTTAATGAGTTTTATACTTTAAAGGGAGTTAAAAATGTAAAGTTTTAGTATCCATGGGGTTTTTTAAGTTTTTATGGTTTTTGGAGTTTTAATTAGTGTTGATTTGTGAAATATGTGATGGGTCACATTCACTCATTCAAAAGTGGGGCACATTCATCCATATAAATATATGAGAAAATTTTTTTTTTGTTGGAATTTTTTTTTCATTCATAAACAGTTATTTAATCCACATTTAATCATTTTTAACATAAATTATGAGATTTTAATCCACAAAACCCAAAAAATGATGAGTTATACCCCGTTTTTGATGACACATCCATTTTGATATTTCAAGCTTGAAAACACAAACATTTTAGATAATTTCCAAATTATATCTCTTCCACATATATTTTCTTTCGCAGATTCAACGATTTTTATTAATAATTATTTTAAATACCTAAGAATTTGTATGAAACGAATGTACCTCACCCTAAAATTCGAATGTACCCACCCCTTGGGACACATTCACGTTTTTGACTTCGTTTAGAAATATCAATCTGGCACCGATAACCTGGAAGACATCCGAAAAACCCTTATAGCCTTTTAAAATAAACACAATAACCAAGCTTTTAACACAGAAGTTTTTAGAATTTATTTAATTTTATTAGTTATTATAATAATTAAAATCTCATAATTTATGTTAAAAATGATTAAATGTGGATTAAATAACTGTTTATGAATGAAAAAAAAATTCCAACAAAAAAAAAATTTTCTCATATATTTATATGGATGAATGTGCCCCACTTTTGAATGAGTGAATGTGACCCATCACATATTTCACAAATCAACACTAATTAAAACTCCAAAAACCATAAAAACTTAAAAAACCCCATGGATACTAAAACTTTACATTTTTAACTCCCTTTAAAGTATAAAACTCATTAAAATATATAAATTCTTCACGGATAAAAAATAAAAAATTTAATTCGATGAAATTTACTTTGCGGCCATTTTGACGATTTGGTTTTTATTTTGCAAAATGGCGGAAAATTTTGTTCTACTACTAAAGCGAATTTTTTTCCATCAAAATATCTTTCAAAATACTATCTTTTGGCATCATTTAAATTTTTTTTTTTATTGGATAGTAGCAAACTAGAAGGTGTGTGAATGTTCCCCGCCAGCGAATGTTCCCCTCTCTCCCCTACACTTCATTTGCATGATTTTTATATGAAGCGAACCAATGTATAAAAGTTAAAGAGAGAGATACAAAATTCATTTCACTTATTTAAAATATTTCGATATCAAATGCTCCGCTGTTTCGCAGCTCCGCATTTAGGTATAAAAAGTTGAAGAGAGGGATTCATTTGACTTAACTTAAGGTATTGTAATAAAAAAAAAATATAAAAAAAATGATAAAAAGCGTGCTGTATCGTTAAGAAGTTATTAACTTCTAAATTAAACTTTTATGAGAGGAGGGTGGCTAACTAAAACTCAAAATTCAACTTTTAAAAACTTTGTGAAGCTGTTATCAAAAATATTTTATTTTGCTTGAAAATTGCTTGTTTTTTACTTTTTAGTTAGTCACCCCCCTCTCATAAAAGTTTATTTTAGAAGTTAATAACTTCTTAAGGATACAGCACGCTTTTTATCATTTTTTTTATATTTTTTTTAATTTTTGACTTTTTAGTTTTATTTTTCGGAAAATTATCTGAGGTAAGAACCTAACCAAACAACCTAAACGACTTAATAATTTTTGGAATACACTTTTCATTTATAGTCGATGTAACCACATTCTGTTAAGAGAATTCATGTGTATGGAAAAAAAATTTTTTTTTTCAAGTTCGTCCTAGGTCTTTGGTGTTTGTTGTTTTGAGAGAATTTTAGTGATATATTTTTTTTTTGATTTTCCGGGGAATTTGTGGAAATTTTTTGATTTTTGTTGAAAAACCGGTTTTTTGGACCAAAAGTTGTTTGGCAACTCTATTTTTTTATATGAAAATCAAAAATTCTAATGATTGGAGCACCTAGGCCGGTAAAAATAAAGTTTCAGAAGAAACTAGGGGTCTGCGATGGCCCAGAAAGGCTATAGCGGCACTTTCGCATACTCACACTTTTTAGATGCATAATGCAAAAATGCATAATAAAACAGATTGAATTGAATAGAATTTTCACATTTAATTTTAGAAAACAAGTTATTTCACTATTTTTCACCGGTTTTGAACTGTTGGTTGGTTTTCGTAATAAAATTAATTATTTTTTTAGATTTCTCACCAATTTTTCCTTGAATAATAGCTATGGTACTTGAAATAACTTGCATTCTTTAAGGTTTGTTTGCATTGTCAAAATTCAATCTGACAATTTATTTCAGCGATTTAATTCTAAACCGGAAAAAAAACGTTTAAATTGAATCCATCCGATTGATTAAAATTTAGAAATCTATACATATGTCTGTAGATACAGAACAACTGTCAAATTTAATTTAAGCTATTTAATCTATTTAAACTAAATATTGAGAATGCCTTATATTTTACAAAAAAATCAAATCAACGAAAATGTTTCATCATCATTTAATACAACTAAGAAAATTACTAAGAATATGGCCTATTTTAAATCAAAAAAAAATTTTTAGAAATCATCTAATTTAGCTCTTTTATCCGATAGAAAAATAAGAAAAATGAATTTTCTTCTTTGGTCATAACTCTCTAACTCCACTCTTTGACCCCACAAGAGCCATTAAATGTTCAAAAAAGGCCCAAAAAGGCCAAACTAAAGATATAGGTCTAACCCACTTCTACTATGGCTAGAAAAAACACTAATATATGAAAATGAGAATTTTCCAACTTAAATGTATCTTTTCTTAGTTTTTCCCACTTTAGAGTAAAATATCCCTGAAAATTTGGATTTTGTCGATCAATCATTTTTTATAACAATTATTGACCAAAAATGATGTATAAGTCCACGAAATTCGCGGGAGATCATTCGGGATTTTGCCCATTTTTTTATATTTGGATGTTCTTTGATTATCAAAACAGAAAATACAATAACATTTTCAACTTCCCTGCAGAACAACCTTTTAGGGCGCTTTTCAGGCTCGATTTTCCAAGCCTCGTTGCTACCTTATTTTGAATGCTAGGACAAAAAATAAACACTTAAATCGCAATAGCTTAATTAGATCTACAAGTTTCAGAACAAGGGTAGATCGCTCATGACGGAATAATAGCGACGTTATTTCGCCATTATCGCTAATATCGCCATTATCGCTATAATCGCCATTATCGCTATGATCGCCATTATCGCTATGATCGCCATTATCGCTAATATCGCTATTATCGCCATTTTTTTAATTCTGTTAAAAATCATATTTCTGTGAGTCGTAGATAAAAATAATTTGAGACAAATTTGTAGAAAATTTTCTAATTCACAGCTTTGCCTAAGTAACCAAGTTGATATTTCATACATAAAGAAGTGAAAAACAGCCCATTCCACATTATCGCTGTATCGCTATTCGCTATTTTTGTTTTTTTTAGTTATTTCTTTATTTTTTTTTGGTTTTTGAGTTAACAATCATATTTCTGTGGGTCATAGGTAAAAATGGTGTGAGACAACGTTATAGGAAATTTTCCAATCTACAAGTTTTCAGAAGGAACTAGGGACGTAGAACATACATAAAGAGGTCAAAAATGGCACTTTCCGCTATTTGAACGTTTTTTTTGGTTTTTGAGTGAAAAATCATATTTCTGTGGGTCATAGGTAAAAATGGTGTGAGACAAAGTTATAGGAAATTTTCCAATCTACAAGTTTTTAGAAGGAACTAGGGACGTAGAACATACATAAAGTGGTCAAAAATGGCACTTTCCGCTATTTGAACGTTTTTTTTGGTTTTTGAGTGAAAAATCATATTTCTGTGGGTCGTAAGTAGACATGTCCTGTCGGCCAAACAAGCTATTTCAAGAAAAAAAATGGGAAATTCTAACCACTGGGCGGTTTAGAAAAGTGCATTTCGATGGGACTCGTTTCATTGAATATAATCAAGTTTTAATTTAAATAATTATACCGCCATTTTGAAAATAACGGTCATTTTGAAAATAACGGCCATTTTGAAAATAACGGTCATTTTGAAAATAACGGCCATTTTGAAAATAACGGTCATTTTGAAAATTTTCCGCCATTTTGAAAAACTTTCGCCATTTTAAAAATTTAAAAAAAAATATTTGAAAAAATCGGACATTTTGGGGTTTTGAACATTTTCAGGCTCTGGAGCCTAATTCTTGAGCCCAACTTCTGAGCCCAATTCCTGAGCCTAATCTCAGAGCCATTAAGTTAAAATTCATTTTAGTAAACTTCTTCACCCAACAAAACAAATTATAAATAATTTTAAAATTTTAACAGTTTTTAACGGTTTTTCAGGCTTCGGAGGCTCTGGAGCCCAATCCATGAGCCCAATCTCAAAACTAATGAGTTTAAAATCATCCTTAAGACCTCCTCTGTCTAACAAAAAAAACCAGACCTCGCTCCGATGGACCATTCCGGAGTTATGCGTGGATCGGACAGACAAACGGACAAACGGACCTACAGACTTACGGAGTGACGGCGGACAAACCGTCTGTAATAGTGCATTTTTTCTTACGAAATGCACTAAAAATACACCAAGTCTAAAACCTATTGACCATTAAAGTACAACCCCTGAGGACTCTAAAACTGCTGGAATTAAAATCCTAAATGCTCGTCCAAGGATTTTATTCAAGATTTCGGACAGTTTCGTATTCATTTTCCACAATATTTTTTTTTTTATTTTTATTTCAGGGTATGATTTTCAAACCATTTACATGGCTTGTTTGGTGAACTGTGTGATATGACCCTCGCCGTGTTTGACAGTGTTATTTTCACTTCTTCTAATAAAAAATTTAAAAATCATAAAATTTTGTATGAATAAGTATGAAAATTTTTCTTGAAAGTTGTAGAAAATGGTGTGGTGAAGAAATTTTTTATTTACCGTTTAACCTGTTTTCATACAAGAAATTGATTTTTCGTCAAAAAAATGAGAGAAAATAGACAGAAATTAATAATAACATATCTGCCCCTGCAGGCAAGAACGACGCACCTACATTTTTGGTCAAAATGACTTTTTGATGAAAAAGCTCATTTAAGATCATATCAAAGCATTTGGCTTCGAAAAAAAAATTTTTTTGTTCCACGAAGTCTGAGTTTTGATGGCTCAATTTTCGCAGTTTTCGAGAAATTGCATGTTAAAACGACTCATATTCATATTTGCAGACATAAAAGACGCATATCATATAAATATTTATATTTTCAAGCCCATTACAAGGAAAATCTGACTAATTGAAGATAGTGGTAGTGTGCTTGTGGGATCTAACTTATTTTTGAATCATTAGGTGAAATACTTGGAACCATTAAAGTACTAGAAAACTGAAATTGATTAGATAATAATTGATTTCTTTTAATTGCAAGAAAAGTCGGTATGCTAAATCGACTAATCTTAATCTTATAATGTTTTAAATATTGAAGCTCATTAATGTTTTTCAATTTCTTCTATGTATAAATCACAAACCAGTTCTCAAACCCCCATTTTAGCGTTATCTGATGGGTCAAATGGAAAACCCAAATAGAATTCGCCAGATTTCTCTACTATCTGTATACACATCAACGAATTTAGCTTAGAAAAATTTGTCAAAAAAGCCCTAAAATCGACCAAAATTATGAAAAAGTCTCTCAGTGCCATCTGGAGGGTCCAAACTAACACCTAAACTGACTGTGGTTGAAAAATTGAAGTTTCTATAGTTCTTTATACTCATCAACACCATTGTGTTTGGGAAAAAAACCAACCAAATTTATATTAAAAGCCCTCTCAGAGCCATCGGGTGGCTCCACATCAAGTAAAAAATCTGTAGAATTGGAATTATTTTCGATTTAAATACGATTTATATTTCCTGATATCTCTCACATCGCTTTGGAACAATAATTTTCTTACTTATATTCGAAAAATTATCAAACAAAGAATAATCCACAGAGCCCGCATGTCTATTGCGAATTTTGGGCTAAAAAAACTTATAACATTAATATTAACATATCTATTCATAAATGTTCTTATAGTCGTGCAAATATTGTACATTTTAACGAGGAATTTATAGAAATTGATAGAAAAAACATTGATATGCGTCTTTCTTGCATGCAACGTCCTTTTTGCCTGCAATATTTTTGTAAAAATGTTGCAGGCAAGAACGACTTTTTCAATTTAAGCCTAATAAGGCTCAAAAAAATGAAAAAAAAATTCTTACAATATTTAAAGGATGTGACTACCTTTAGTATATGACCATTGATTTCTAAAAATATTAAATAGAGCTTGAGCTACAGAGCAGAAACTGATCAAAAATACAAAACTGCAAATATCTCAGTTTGTAGTTTTTGTAGGTGCGTCGTTCTTGCCTGCAACGGCAGATATGTTGGAACTGATTGTGAAAAGAATTTTACGTTATGGTAAATATAACATTTGTATGTAAAAGTTCTCGACTCGAGAATCTTCATAAAATGTCGAGAATCAAGAGTCGAGAAGTTAGTTATTCTCGGCCGACAGGACATGTCTACTTACGACCCACAGAAATATGATTTTTCACTCAAAAACCAAAAAAAACGTTCAAATAGCGGAAAGTGCCATTTTTGACCTCTTTATGTATGTTCTACGTCCCTAGTTCCTTCTGAAAACTTCTAGATTGGAAAATTTCCTTCAACTTTGTCTCACATCATTTTAACCTACGACCCACAGAAATATGATTTTTCACTCAAAAACCTAAAAAAAACGTTCAAATAGCGGAAAGTGCCATTTTTGACCACTTTATGTATGTTCTACGTCCCTAGTTCCTTCTGAAAACTTGTAGATTAGAAAATTTCCTTCAACTTTGTCTCACATCATTTTAACCTACGACCCACAGAAATATGATTTTTCACTCAAAAACCAAAAAAAAAAACGTTCAAATAGCGGAAAGTGCCATTTTTGACCTCTTTATGTATGTTCTACGTCCATAGTTTCTTCTAAAAACTTGTAGATTGGAAAATTTCCTTCAACTTTGTCTCACATCATTTTAACCTACGACCCACAGAAATATGATTTTTCACTCAAAAACCTAAAAAAAAACGTTCAAATAGCGGAAAGTGCCATTTTTGACCTCTTTATGTATGTTCTACGTCCCTAATTCCTAAAAATATGATTTTTAATTCGAAAAAAAATTAAAAAATTATAAAAATAACTTAAATTGCGGAAATAGCCATTCCAGATATTTCGCAAATGTCGCTATTATCGTTATAATCGCTATAATCGCCATTATCGCTATAATCGCCATTATCGCTATTATCGCCATTATCGCTATTATCGCTATAAATCGCCATGTTTCGCGGGGGGTGATCTACCCTTGTTTCAGAACAACATTTTCCACTTTTTCGTGAAAAATTATGATCTCCTGCTAATTTTGTGGACTTATACACCATTATTGGTCAATAATTGTTATAAAAAATGATTGATCGACAAAATCCAAATTTTCAGGGATATTTTACTCTAAAGTGGGAAAAACTAAGAAAAGATATATTTAAGTTGGAAAATTCTCTTGCGTTTTCATATATTAGTGTTTTTTTCTAGCCATAGTAGAAGTGGGTTAGACCTATATCTTTAGTTTGGCCTTTTTTGGGCCTTTTTTGAACATTTAATGGCTCCTGTGGGGTCAAAGAGTGGAGTTAGAGAGTTATGACCAAAGAAGAAAATTCATTTTTCTTATTTTTCTATCGGATAAAAGAGCTAAATTAGATGATTTCTAAAACTTTTTTTTTGACGTGTCTTTTTATTTAAAATAGGCCATATATAAGAGGAAATATTTCGAAATTTAAAAAAAATGATTAAATAAAAAAAAAACTAGATGTGTGTTGAATTAAAGACTCTCAAAATTTAAATTGTCCATTTATTATAAATATCTATAACATTGTAAACATTTAGGGAGTTCAAATTACGCAATGAAAGAGGAATGATTTACTTAAAATATAATTTATTATTAAAACTTATATTTAATAGAAGAACACATCTTCTTAAAGGTAAAATGACTCTTTTCTATACAAATTTCATTATTTAATAAAAAAAAAAGCTATTCAGTGAATTTCAAAATTTCAAAGTGGAAAATAACCAGGAAAAATCTTTTTGACGTGTTTCGGGATTTCTCAGAAGTATGACATCGACTTTTTGTTGTTAAGCTGTGTTATGAATGTAAGAATTAAATTAAAAACTATAACTATTGTCTTCCAATTTCATTTGGTGTTTCTTGTCACCCCACCCACGGTTTTTCTTGAAAACTTCCTGGGGGATATATTTTTTTCATATATTTTCAGAAGAACAATAATTGTTGAGGCAAACTGTTTTTTTTTTAATTTAAAAACGTTATTTTTTAAAACCCATGACAGCAATGTATTATTGTAAATTTTATTAAAATCTGTATACTAACGCGCGCTTCATGCATGGTATAACTCCTTATAATTTACGTATGTGTATAGAAACCGGAAAAATTATAACGCACAAGGAATTATACCTTGCAGAAAATAGTAGTAAACAATCCAAATGCTGTCATATTTTACCGATTTTTTTATTTTCATCAAAAATAATTTTTAATTTATTTTAAATAAAACATTTATGTTTTTGTATAATTTATTTCAAAACCATGTTTTATTTTTACGAGAAATACATTTTTGTTTTTTTTTAGTGTCAAACGTGTATGAGTGCATATATTCGGTCTTAGTTTTCCATTCTGCGGAGTTATTGTAAGTTGGGATTATTTTGGAGAAAATTTCCAATATTATGCAGAAAAGAAAAATATAAAAGAATTGAAAATATGTTCCGTTCCAAAATATTGGCGAATTTGCTGTTTAATCTCATTCATTTTCGAGTCTTCTTCTATGAGAAGATTGTAAAAAAGAAATATGTTATTCAGCATCGTAAAAAACCACTTATAAACATACTGTAAACTAATAATTAAAAAATAAATTTAAATTTAAAAAAAATTAATTTAATTATAAATACTTTTCATATAACATTGCTTCAAAAAATTTTTGAAAAAAATATTGAGAAAAATATATACACACCATGGTTTTTTTTTTAATGTGACTAGAAACACCAAATGAAATTGGAAGACCCTAATGTGATTGTATGAAATGTATTCAAAGATGACAATATCACAATACAGTAATACCTGTTCAATAAATTTTACAAAATCTCCTTGTAAGGTACTACTCTCATACATTTCATTACTTTTTATCAATGATTCAATAGATTCAACAAGTTCAGCATAAATAATGTCGCTGTTAACGAGCTGTCCAGATAACTCTTTATTTCTGAAAATTTTTAAAAATTAATTTTTTACTCGTTTATTATTTTCGTTTATTTTTGTTTATTATTTTAGCAAACTCTATGAAATTGAAGTCTTTTTCCGTTTTAAAGCTGAATTTTTCATAGGGCAAAAATATAATTAGAGCTGAGAAGCGTTAACAATAGGAGTGTTCATAGAAAAATTATCTGAATTGAATTCTGAATAAATTTTCTTCATGATCAAACAAAGCCCTAAATGTTATAAATTATGTTATAGAGAATTCCTGAATCTCTATCATAAAGTAGCGGTTAAAAATTAAGTAGCATGAAGATTTTGCTGCTAATGAATAATGAAAAAGTATCATAATCGCCAACAAAATATTTTATTTTCCAATTTAAAGCTTTAAACCTTTATAGATTTTTGAATATCTCTGGAAATTATTTGAAAATTTTTTCAATACAAAAAGTACAAAAAATATTACACTTTCAAACAGTTTTGTGTGAAGTGCTGGTCAGTCAACTTAAAAAGTCTGTTTTAATTTAGCCATACAATATTTTTAATGGAAAATATTTATCGATAGCTCCAAATCGCACAACATTCTCCAAATGTACAGAACTTGAAATTTTTGAAGTTTGGAAATTTCACAAATATTAGCAGCTTAATACATTATGAACTGTGTGTTTTTAAACTGATGAAAATAACTGACCAAAACCAAATTTGTGTATTTTACAATAATATAAAAAAGGAACTAATGTCTCTGTTGGTCGTAGGTTACCTTTTTTTGGCGAATGAGACATATTAAATTTTGAAATTTTTTAGTTAAATATTGCTAACATCATTTTAAAGAAAAAGAGATTTATCGTTCTAGATTTATCGTGATCACAATCGTGAAAAATTCAGAAATAAATGAAAATTTAATATTTTTATTTAAGGCCATTACAATTTTCCTTTTTGTTTCTCGTCGCAGTCCGCTCAAAATAATAAGAAGGAGGAGGGATGAATAATGGTAATAAAATAATGATGAAAAAAAAATTTATAAACAAATGTCATGAAAAAATTTTTTCATGTGAAAAATATTTTAAATATTTATTGTAATTGTTTATTTTCAAGGTTTTCAATGGTTTTCATTATTATAATACTTTTATATTTATTCAAATCGACAAATCATGTATGGAAAAACGTCGCTGCAGACTTTCTTCTTTCTTTCTTCTTAGTTTCTTCTGAAACTATGCCTTATTTTCGTTGACCGAGGTCCGCTGAAAATTTGGACTAGGGTGTCCATATAAAAAATAGGGTTGCCATACAACTTTTAGTGAAAATTCAAAAAATTTCCACGAAGTTTCTTTTTTTTTTTAACATACACATGATTCTCTTAACAGAATGTGGATACATCGACTTAAAAATTAGAATTGTTGTAAAAAAATCTAACATTGAATAAAACTAAAAAGTAATAAATAAAAAAATATATAAAAAAAATCAAATGAAAACAAAGCTCTGGCTATTCTTAGGAAGTTATTAACTTCTAAAACAAACTTTTATAAAAGGTAGATGGCTAACTAAAAAGTAAAAAACAAGAAGTTTTCAAACAAAATTAAGTATTTGAGATTAAACACAAATTTGTTAAAAGTTGAATTTTGAGTATTAAGTGGAGACAAATTTTTTTACGAATAACTTTGGTCCTCACTAACAATCACTGATAAATTTTTGGTGTTTGTGTATAATCAGTAAACAAAGACTGAAATCAAAATTCAACTTTTAACAAATTTGTGTTTAATCTCAAATACTTAATTTTGTTTGAAAACTTCTTGTTTTTTACTTTTTAGTTAGCCATCTACCTTTTATAAAAGTTTATTTTAGAAGTTAATAACTTCCTAAGAATAGCCAGAGCTTTGTTTTCATTTGATTTTTTTTTATATTTTTTTTTATTACTATTATTCCCTCCCATTATTCCCTCTTCACTTTTGTGAAATAAAGAAGTAGGTGGCGACGGGAAACAAAAAAAATTGTAATGGCCTTAAACTACACTCCTTTATTATTCATTTTATTGTTCATTTATTTTAGTATCTTCAGTTGTCAAGAACAATAATTCCTTGTTCGACTTGCTTGATATTTTTTTTTTTTTGGTTTGATCTATTTTTAAGAATATTTCATTCTTTTTGGTTCTCAATTCTTCCAGCTTCTGTTTAAAATCATACCGTTTATATGAAGATTAAATAATTATAAAATGGTGATCAACATTAGATAGTTTTATAATTAAATAATAAATCTGGATTTATAATTTCAGTAAACTTTCTTGTACAATAATTTCATCACGTAAACAAAAACAATGTCGTCTGTCGTCGTTTTTTGACACATTAGACTGGTTCAAATTTTTATAATAATTTATAATCTATATAGGATGAAACACGCAAGAAATTTTCCAAAAAAGCTTTTAGTGTTATTTTCCCAAATGGACTGCTGAACCATAAAGACCAAGCCAAATTATGAAAATTTTTTTTTTTGCACTAAAAAGTGATGAATAAGAGGTTGAATTTTTTTGCCTATCAATCCCGATAATTGATAATTATCTTCAGTTTTGATATAAATTTGTTGCTCTAAATGTATTAAAAATCGTAAAGCAGGGCAAAAAACAATGATTTTTTTGTTTTTATGGTTCTTGCATGAGTTTTGGTGGCTAAAAATAGAGTGAAATATTAGAAATACATGAAAATAATCTTCTACAAAGTTGAAGCTGAAGTTCTGAGGATGTTTAATATTCAATCAAATTTTATTTTTTTTTGAGGATTTTTACTCAAAAAAGTGGTAGTTTTGTAAAAAAAACTGTTTTTCTGGATTTTTTTTGCCCTTTTTGGTGTCAAGCAAGCTCAAAACCCCAAAAAATTATAAAAACCTTATAATTTTCAATTAGTACTATTTAATACGCGTCGAATAAGCCTAAGATGAGCTTTTTCTGAAAAGTTTTTGCCTGTTTTCCAAGCGATCAAAAAAAGCCTGTTTTTAAAAAAATTCAACCTCTTATTTCATCACTTTTTAGTGCAAAAAAAAAAAAATTGCAGATAAAAAATTTTCATAATTTGGCTTGGTCTTTATGGTTCAGCAGTTCATTTGGGAAAATAACACTAAAAGCTTTTTTGGAAAATTTCTTGCGTTTTTCATCATATAAGAAAAAAAATTGCTCGACTTTGCAGGCTTGAAAAACTTAGAAAATGATAATTTTTTGAATTTTTTTTTACATCTGAGGTCCTACATATGTTCTCTTTCCAATCATATAAAAAAAAATTAAAAATATCACTTTCATTTTTACCTCTAATGAGCAAATATTTGTTCTAATAGCCCCATAGTGCGCGGATTTTTTTTTTGCGTTTTTACGTTTATAAGTAAAAAAATCATGTTTGCGTAAGTTTTAGGTCAAAGCAAAGTTGTAGAGAATTCTTGAATTTGTTCTTTGCGCAAAGTACGTTTCGATAAAAATTTTGAGTTTCATACAAAAATTTTACAACCGATTGAAACTGTCGTATAATACTACAGCAATACGTACAGAATTCTTGTACGAAGAGGTAAATAATAATAATTTCCTTATTTTAACCAAAAAAAATCAAAAAACTAGCCCGACATCTTTTAAGCATGTCTAATTATTTATATTGAAAATTTAAAAAAATTTATTCTGAACTTCTAGGAATCCGGCGCAAAAATTATTGGTCATAAAATCGACCAGCGGTGGTTAATGGGTTAAGAGCCCTAAAATGAAAAATTACACAATTTGGGCTCATTTTTAGAGTTAAAAAACCATATTTTTGTAAGTTTTAGCTAAAAACGACAAGAAGCAATGATGTAGAGAATATTTCAAGCTACAACTTTGCTGACCAAGTTGATATTTCATATATTAACCCTTGGAGGTCCCTAAGAAAAAGTTACGTACGAGTCCCTATTGTTACATGTCACCCAGAATATATGTTTATCTTATTTGCATTTAATTTTAGCTTTAAAACTTAACTTTTTATGATTCTAATTTAATAACTGGATGTAAGTATTGTGTGAAAAAATATGATTCTATCAATATTAGGTGTTGAAGACAAGGCAGTTATATAACTAAATAAAGCAAGCGCAAAAGGAACCGTTTATGAAGCCATTCGCCATTTTGAAATTTTTTGAAAGTAGACATTTTGAGCCGTTTTAAGGCTCTGGAGCCTGACTCCTGAGCCCAATCCCTTAGCCTAACTTCCGAGCTGATGAGTTAAAGTTTATTTGAGTAAACTTCTCCCTCCAACAAAACAAATGATCAGTATTTTAAAATTTTCAACCGTTTTTTCACGGTTTTTCAGGTTCTGGAGGCTCTTGAGCCTAAACCTTGAGCTCAATCTCAAAAATAATGAGTTATAAATAATCCTCATGAGCTCCTCTATCCTACTGAAAAAACCCCGACCTCTCTCCGATGGGTCGTTCCGGAGTTATGCAGCTAAATTTGGGTTAGAGTGTTCGAGCAACAAAGGTAAGAGTGTCAGATTAATGGCGGAAAAACCGTCTGTAATAGTGCATTTTTTCTTATTAAAAATGTAAAAATATAACCTGGGTGACATATCACCCTAGGGACTAGTGTGTTACTTTTTTTTATAAACCCTTTCCAACAGCCAGATTTAAGTTTTTTCTTTAGCTAAATTATCTTTTTATGACTCATGACAAAGTCATAAAGTTTCAATAATATTGGAATCAAAATAAAAAAAATAGAACAAAATTTTTTTCGCTGGCGACGGGAATTTACGACGGGAATTTGCAGAAGAAAAAATATAAATTGATAACAAATTTTTCCGTTTCCGAGTAAAAAAATCATGTTTTCGTATGTTTTAGGTAAAAGTGACCTGAAGCAAAGTTGTAGAGAATATTACGGGCTACAATTTTGCTTCAATGACCAAGTCAATATTTCAAGTATTAAGAGGCCAAAAATGGCAAAATAGATAATTTTGAGCTCATTTTTCGCTTTTTGAGTAAAAAAATCATATTTGCGTATGTTTTAGGTAAAAGTGACCTGAGGCAAAGTTGTAGAGAATATTACGGGCTACAATTTTTCTTCAATGACCAAGTCAATATTTCGTGAGCATTAAGAGGCCAAAAATGGCAAAATAGATAATTTTGAGCTCATTTTTCGCTTTTCGAGTAAAAAAAATCATGTTTGCGTATGTTTTAGGTAAAAGTGACCTGAGGCAAAGTTGTAGAGAATTTTTCGGGCTACAATTTTGCTTCAATGACCAAGTCAATATGTCAAGTATTAAGAGGCCAAAAATGGCGAAATACACAATTTCTAGGTTATTTTGAGGTTTTTGAGCTAAAAAGCATACTTTATTTTTTTTTTTGCCAAAAATGATATGAGACAAAACAGTAGGGATTATTTTAATGTAGCTGAAATGTTCAAAACAAGTTTTGAATTGTCTGAATTTTTGTCATATTCAAACTTTTACCTAAGAAGTATGGTTTTTTTAACAAAAATGAGCTCAAAATTATCTATTTGCCATTTTTGGCCTTTTAATACTTGAAATATTGACTTGGTTATTGAAGCAAAATTGTAGCCCGAAAAATTTTCTGCAACTTTGCCTCAGGTCACTTTTACCTAAAACATACGAAAACATGATTTTTTTACTCGGAAAGCGAAAAATGAGCTCAAAATTATCTATTTTGCCATTTTTGGCCTTTAAATACTTGAAATATTGACTTGGTCATTGAAGCAAAATTGTAGCCCAAAATATTATCTACAACTTTGCTTCAGGTTACTTTTACCTAAAACATACGAAAACATGATTTTTTTACCCGGAAAGCGAAAAATGAGCTCAAAATTATCTATTTTGCCATTTTTGGCCTTTAAATACTTGAAATATTGACTTGGTCATTGAAGCAAAATTGTAGCCCAAAATATTATCTACAACTTTGCTTCAGGTCACTTTTACCTAAAACATACGAAAACATGATTTTTTTACTCGGAAACGGAAATATTTGTTATCAATTTATATTTTTTCTTCTGCAAATTCCCGTCGCATTTCCCGTCGCAAATTCACGTCGCACAAAAAATTCCCGTCGTAAATTCCCGTCGCTAGCGACGGGAAGCCGCGACGGGAAATGTATTTAGAGTGTAGTTTTGTCTCAGGTCACTTAAAGGAACTATGAGTTTTAACTCAAATTGTAAAATTATTGTATTATGCTATTTTTCCCCTGTGATATCTGATTTTTTACAAGTCTCTTACGGAAACATCATTTTTTGACTCAAAAACAAAAAAAAAACTCAGTCCAAAATCTAATGATATTCTATTTTCTACTGAAGTTTACCAACTTCAAAAATTACAAGTTCTTTGAAAGTGAACTCAAAAACGAAAAACAAGTGAAAAAAATATCAAAATCTAGAACTTGTGCAATTTTTGATAAGAACAATGTTTGATAGATTATTCAGAACAAAAATTGGATTTTCTACTACTAAAAAAGCCATACTTCAAAAGGACCACATCGAGTAAAAATTCATTATTTTTTAGTATTTTCTCAAAATCATACCATCACATCGATTAATATTCTTATTCTTATTCTTATATCACTCTTATTGAGTGTGAACGAAATAACAAATTTAAAAACACATTCTCTACTTTTATTAGTAGCCAGTAATTTAACCAGTTTTTTTCGGTAAAATCAACCAATTTTATTGGTAAATTCAACTTGTTTTTTAGATAAATTGAACAGATTTTTATAGGTAAAATTAACCAATTTGACTGATAAATTTAACGAATATATCGGTTTAATTTACCAATAAAATCTATTTTAAATGTTATATAAATTCATACGAAATAATAATAATAATTCTTACCTTTTTAAAGCTGAAACTAGCTGTTCCTTCAAATCGTTTAGTGAGCCAGGGTTCTCTAATTTGTATATGTCATTATTCGAATAATAACTAAAAACCTAATCAAATAAACAATTTTTTAAAGTTAGAAAAAAATATATAATATAAGGATTTTAAATAACTCGGGGAGCAAAACTGTTAACTCTTTGGCGTCCAAAATTAAACCGCTCCAAATTTTCAATTTTGCTAAACGAATTGGAAATATAAAACCACATATTACTATCCTAAAGTGTGGCCAAAATTCTGAAAAAAAATTATAGAAGGGCTTCAAAAATTCATGGTACAAATGTGTACCATTGGTCGTCAACGGTAAAATATTCAGTACATCATTTTTTTTTCAAATTTATTCAGGATCAGAAATGGTGAAGAAAAATAGACGTAGGCAGAGTAATTATTTTTTTTTTTATTTTTTTCTAATTTAATGTTATTATAAGCGGAAAATTGCTGACGATTTATTATTCCCATGTTAATTTTGATCTACATATATGTCGATATAAGTTTAATGAAATAATTTTTTTTATATGTTGCAATTTTTTCATACCTGAATTGATATCAGAATATTTGAAGATATAAAAGCATAGAGAGATAAAAAAAAACATTCTGAATATATTATTCTGAGACCTTCTAACTTCAGATTCAAAATGAACTTTTTAGTGCATTTCGTAAGAAAAAATGCACTATTACAGACGGTTTGTCCGCCGTCACTCTGACACTCTAACTAGGGACTCCAAATTAATCGATTTTCAAAATTATCGATTAATCGATAATCGAAATTCAAAAAAATCGATTAATCGAAAAAAACGATTAATCGAAAATATTGGATTTATATTTTTTTGTGTTAATTCCAAGGCATTTACTTGTATAAAAAAACTACTTTTTTTCTATAACTGCATGCAGTTTAATATGAACTACCATAACCCCTACTATCCCAGTGTCCCACCGGTGGAACATTCATTTAAAATACGTTTTTAATGTATATTTTTCACTCTTTGAAAATAATTTTTCTTGAATAAACAGATTCTTTGAAGGGTTATTTGATATTTTCTGTCCTAGATTTTAAAAAAATTCTTACGGGGTCTAAAATATTATGTCAGAAAAACCAAAATTTATTATAGGAATTTTTATAATGAAATTTCTGTACGTAATTCTATAGGAGTTATACGTATTTTTTCTAACACCCCTTGAAAATGTTTTACTCTAACAACCAAATTTTTTTGATTGAATATTCATTTTTGGGTTAAAACCTACTAAAAAATATAAAATTTAATCAAAAATTCAAGCTGGATCTATTCCTGGGAAAGAGAGTAGAAATAAAATAATATTTTAAGAACATTTAGAAGAATATTTTCAGAATAGGTTTGATTAAATTAATTCTTAATTTTAGTACAGAATACTTAAAAGTTTTTTATATAGATTCTCAACACACAACATGCACTCTAAGTTGAAAACTCCCCGCAAAGAACCCCGCATTACATTGATAGGCTGAAAGAGTGCCAATAATATTCTAAATTTTTATCGAAATTAATAGAAAATGCGTTCAAAATAACATTTATCAAAAACCCTGTAAGCGTTAATCATAGATCTCCATCTCCGGACCAAGTCAATTTGTACTGCGGGGCGTTTTCAACTTTCAGTGTGCATGTTTTCCGACACTTTTTTTCCAAAAAGAGTTTTAACTCCTGAGATAAATCAAATTATTTATTTCCATCTTTTTAAAAACACACAGTTCATAATCTATTAAGCTTCTAATATTCCTGAAATTTGTCAACTTTAAATCTGAAAATTGTGCGATTTGGAGCTACATAATTTTTGAATAAAAACCCGGAAATTTTTTTAAATTTATACGTTTTATAAAAAATTATGTTATAGGGAATTACGTTTTAAAAATATCACGTAGTGTGGAGACTTTGCTGCAGTAGAAAAAAGATAAAAACCATCGTTAAATTTCAAAAAAATATAAACTTTTTTGAGAAAAAATATTAAAATGACAAAGTACTTAAAAATCGATTAATCGTTTTAAAAAGTCGATTAATCGAAATAATCGAAAAATCATCGATTATTCGATTAATCGAATAATCGATTGGGGTCCCTAACTCTAACACTCTGACACTCTAACACTCATTTAGTTCCATAACTCCGAAATGGTCCATCGGAGACAGAGGAGGTATTAAGGATGATTTTAAACTCATTAGTTTTGAGATTGGGCTCATGGATTGGGCTCCAGAGCCTCCGAAGCCTGAAAAACCGTTAAAAACTGTTAAAATTTTAAAATTATTTATAATTTGTTTTGTTGGATGAAGAAGTTTACTAAAATGAATTTTAACTTAATGGGCTCAGGAATTGGGCTCAGAAGTTGGGCTCAAGAATTAGGCTCCAGAGCCTGAAAATGTCCGATTTTTTCAAATATTTTTTTCAAAATTTTTAAAATGGCGAAAGTTTTTCAAAATGGCGGAAAATTTTCAAAATGACCGTTATTTTCAAAATGGCCGCTATTTTCAAAATGACCGTTATTTTCAAAATGGCGGTATAATTATTTAAATTAAAACTTGATTATATTCAATGAAACGAGTCCCATCGAAATGCACTTTTCTAAACCGCCCAGTGGTTAGAATTTCCCATTTTTTTGGCTGTATGCGAATTACTTCCCAACTTATACGTAACACTTTTCTACTCAACAACTCATTGTATGTGATATCATCATCACACTCTACATATGCAACACGTTTATCATGTATATGCTTGACGACATTAATTTTATCCGTAATTGGCTTCAAATCTGGATAATCACACATATGACCTATCACCTGATTTCCAGGCCATGTTTAGGAACACCGGAAAACAACAACATTTTCTTCATTTCTTTTGGTTTATCCACAATAAAATTTTCTCCCACCACTTTTGATATTCTCTGTTTCATCTGTAAGAATGCGCTCTCTTCTCTGCAACGAACGATCACCTTTTTTTTATTTGTTACTCTCATTGAATCTATTGGATCCACATTTGGTCTGAAATTCTCCTTTAACGCAACTTCAATTTGAAACGCACTTTTTTCAGTATTTTCACCTATTTTATCTTGAATTACAATCACATGCTGATTAGGCTTTCGTCGAGGGGTTGTGTTCACCTTTTGATTTGCTGCTTTAGCTTTTTTTAACGCCGGTAAAAAAACATCACTTTCTTTATTCATAACAGAAGCAAAGGATCTTTTCGCAGTGGGGATATTTGTATTTACACTTGTTGGAACATTTTTCATTTCTTTTCGCAACAAATTTAGATCTTCTCCTTGTTTTTTCACTAAATTAGACAACTCCACAAGAGCTTTTTCTTGACCACAATATAAATTTTTAAGCTCATCAAATTTATTAACAAATGTTAACATAAACTCTCTCTTCGAATCGCATTGTTTACAATTGAATGTATTTTGAACACCACTACGTATATACTGCAATGTATTGCTGTCTCGAATATTTTGACATTCGCCATGAAAAAATTTATCAAAAAAACTACATTTTATCACATTATTTGGGATGTTTCTCACTGAAAACGATTGTTGACAGAACACTTTTCCATTCCAAATTCCTCCTCGAAATATTTTATTTAAATTTTTTTGTATAGAGCAATAAAAAAACACGTTTACACAATTAAAGATTCTCTCTCTCAATTCATTTTTAATGGTGTTTATAAAATCAGACAAATCAGGTTTAACAATATTCCTTGAAACATTGGTAAATTTACCATCTATTTCTGAAAGCAAGTCATCAACAACGTTTCTTATATATGGTAGGTCCATATGAATGGGGCCGAGTGTGGAAATCATAGTCTCCGATTTTATTTATACGCTCAGAGTAGAAAGCCCTAATGGTCTCCATCACAAAAATACCATGGTATATATACTTTTCCCATGGGTTAACCCATTAAGACGTATTTTATGTTTTAGCTTCAAACCCTGATATCTCCTTTATTTCTTCAGATACAGAAACGTAATTATACTCAAATCGCATCAGCTCGAGGAGTCATAGGGAATTAATGGGTT
>LN483598.1:72856-87011 GCA_900002565.1 Culicoides sonorensis
AGAACTATGAGAAAAAAGCCTCACAAAAACGGTCATACTTGAGTTCTACGTATATTCACCATATAAAAGTAAAAAATTTCCTGTTAATTCAGTTAATAATCGGAATGGTCAGTTTTAGATACGAAAAATCTATAATATTTTCAAAAAAAAAGTAACTTAGATTAATTATTTAAAAAAAAAATGAATTCTGAATAAAATCCAATTTTTCAGATTTTTCCTCAATTTTTCACTAAAGTTAGTAAATTTTTAACTTTTATATGGTGAATATACGTAGAACTCAAATATGACCGCTTTTGTGAGGCTTTTTTCTCATAGTTCTCTATGTCCTCCATCAAAATGATGTATGGAGCAAATATAGATAGGAAATAGAGCTTTCATTTTATAAAAAATTTGGCGATGGAGAAGACCGGGTTAACCCATTAATTCCCGATGAAAAACTAATTCTCACGATTTTTCCGACATTTTCCACCAAAGTGGAAAAAATGTTCTTCTACAAGTTGTAGGTCTCCTCGAGCTGATGCAATTTGAATATAATTACGTTTCTGTATCTGAATAAATAAAGGAGATATCAGGGTTTGAAGCTAAAACATAAAATACGTCTTAATGGGTTAACCCATGGGAAAAGTATATATACCATGGTATTTTTGCGATGGAGACCATTAGGGCTTTCTACTCTGAGCGTATAAATAAAATCGGAGACTATGATTTCCACACTCGGCCCCATTCATATGGACCTACCCATATGTGTTATTTTTTTTAATTGCTTCATCCATACTTTTATTTACTTCAGACCGCCATAGATTTGAATCACTATTCATTCCATCGATGTAGTCAGTGATGGCCACAAAATTAACGTTGATTCGTTTTCGATGTCATCAACGCTAATAATTGGAAACTTTTCGATGTTATCACGAATTTCCGTCAATACCCAAAACAAACCAGTGCAGTCAGCACATACGTAGTTTTTGTTGACAAAATCTGCTAATGAAGAAGTATTCCACAATCTCGGGAGTCCTATGCAAACTGAATGAAACGATTTTTTACATGGACCCTTTGGAATTTAACTTAAGATAGGAATAAACTTTGATTTTTTTTGTAAAGTTGTGTAATCAAATAGATATGTAGATACAATAACAAGATTACCTCATTAATGTTGTCAGCATCTGATCTTATAAATTGTAGATGTTTGAGTTTAAAGTCTAACAATAAACTTTTCAATTTTTTCAACAAATTTAAATTGTTTTTTTGATTTTCACTATGAACATTAAGTTGGAGTTTATATTTATGAACATTTTCATTTAATGAAGCTTTTGATAACTTCTGCTTTTGAACTAGTAAATAAATATCTTCTAAAGGCTTCATTTGAGGTTTTGAAGTGCAATAAATTCCTGAAATATAAATAGTTTATCATTGATAAGTATGGAAATTTCTGAAACATTATGTTGATAATAAAAGTGAAGTTCCAAAAAATATTGAGATAAACGGAAAAACATGCACTAAACATATTGATATCGCTAATAAAATGAACAAATATTTCGTTTTAAGTATACATGAAATAAGCTGATCTATATCGGACACTCTCTATTTAGCACTCTTTATTATGCACGCTGGGGGTCTTTCCGTCCGAATTATATCAAAGAATTCTGTGATTTACAGTGTGTTCATTTTAAGTTTGCCCGTACTTTTCTTTACCACCTTTAACGACTTTCTACAACTCTCTAATATTCTTTAATATTTCTTGCGATTTTCTACGATTTCCTAATACTCCTTAATATTTTTTACGATTTTCTAATATTTTTTATGATTCTCTACGATAGCGAAAGTTTTTTCAAAATGGCGGAAAATTTTCGGAGCGAGGTCAGGTTTTTTTTCTTAGACAGAGGATGTCTTAAGGATGATTTTAAATTCATTAGTTTTGAGATTGGGCTGATGGATTGGGCTCCAGAGCCTGAAAATGGTCAAAAGCCCCAAATGTCCGAATTTTTCAAATATCAATTTTTTTTTAATTTTCAATTTTAAATTTTCAAAATGACCGTTATTTTCAAAATGGCGGTTATTTTCAAAATGGTGGTATAATTATTAAAATTAAAACTTAATTATATTCAATGAAATGTGTCCCATCGAAATGCACTTTTCTTAATCGCTCAGTGGTTAGAATTTACCATTTTTTATACTTATTTTTAGACAAAAAATGCGGTCCAAATTCAGTTGTAAAGAGAAAAAAATATGTTTCTTGGAAAACGGATTTTTCCAACTTTTTTTTTTAAACTTAACAATTTTTATGATTTGTAATTTAATATTATTTCAAAAATAACTGATTACAAATAATAAAAATTCTACAGTGTCCAAAGGTTTAAAAAATGTTGACGTTAATGATGGGAAAAACCGCCATTTTTTTAATTTTTGAAAAAACAGCCATTTTGAAAATAACTGCCATTTTGAAAATAATCGCTATTTTGAAAATCACCATCATTTATTGAATAACCACCAAATTGAAAAATTCCGCCATTTGAGATTTCCGTATGAAATCAACAAAAGTAGTGTATGACAACTTTATTCAGCATAGTCAGGACAGCATTTTTGCTACATAGACTAAACGCGTTTTTTCAACTTATCTCATAGCAAATAGAGAAAGAAGCTCAAATTTAGCGTAATTTTGTATCAAATTTTAGGTTTTTTGATGAAAACTAATTTTTTTTGTATGAAAACCATTCAAGTTACCCAAGAAAAAGTTAAAGAACTATTAATTTTCTACAACTTTGCCGAATACACTATAGGTGTATTTCTTTTATAAGTGCTTTTAAAATCAATAAGTTAGAAATAACAGATATATTGGTATGTGTTGTTTAGCATTCTTTAAATATTACATACATTCGGTTTTGCTCACAAAAATCAGCTTTTTTGTATGAAAAGGACAAAAGTGATGTATGGCAACTTTGTTCAGGATAAAATAAGCTACATTTTTGCAGAAGAAAGTTTTGTTTTATCTTAACACCTTCATGTGTTTATAGCGTGTTTTGTGAGAAAATTTGCGTGATTTGCCCTAAAAAAACTTTCAACTGAAAATTTGAGCTATTCACAGGCCATTGCCAAAGAAGAACCTATATATTTTTAGAAAGAAGGGACTTTCAGCTTTCGACTTTCTCAATTGCTAAAAGCTGCCATACTTCAATTGACCGCCATTCTTAAAGAATCGGAAAGAATCGTAGAGAATTGTAAAAAATATTAGAAAATCGTAAAATATATTAAGGACTATTAGGAAATCGTAGAAAATAGCGAGAAATATTAAAGAATATTTGAGAGTTATAAAAAGTCGTTAAAGGTCGTAAAGAAAAGTACGGGCAAACTTAAAATGAACGCACTACCACTTCTTTTTTCGGCACTTCAACAAAATATTTTTTCACTAAAAAAACACCACCACTAGTAGAGTAGAGAAAGACCCCCTAAAAGGATTTTCCGTAATTAAAATAATTAAAATCATTTCTGAAGTGGGCTGTGCCACGATCTTCATTAATTTGGTAGAATGAATCGTGATAAGTCTCTTATAAGAACTTTTTTTTTACCTGAAAAGTGTTTCAAGGGAGAGATCATAACAAAAGTTTCATTCCGCTTTCGCAATTCTTATTCAAAACAGAACAAACGACAAATTGGGTAAGGCCGCGACAAATGAAAATCGAAAGTTTTGTCCTAAATTTTCAAAAAAAAAAGTTCCACTCGCAGATTATGTGTTTAAGGCAATTTCTTTGAAATAATACAAATAACAGACCTATAATTGCTTAAATTTTTAATTAATTGCCTTTTGAGAATGTTATTGGCAACATTTTACAAATAAATCATCAAATCGAACAATTTTGATTTTAGTCGATCTCAGAAATTAGGCCATTACAATTTTCTTTTTTGTTTCTCGTCGCAGTCCGCTCAAAATAATAAGAGGGATGAATAATGGTAATAAAATAATGATGAAAAAAAAATTTATAAACGAATGTCATGAAAAAAATTTTTCATGTGAAAAATATTTTAAATATTTATTGTAAAAAAAAATCAAGCAAATTAAGTAAGTTTTGGATTTTCTGCATGTTGAAATTAACAAAATATTCAGTAAAACTGTTTTTAAAATTTGAAAAATTTAAGATCGTTAAATATTTTCAAGGTTTTCAATGGTTTTCATTATTTTATTACTATTATTCCCTCCCATTATTCCCTCTTCACTTTTGTGAAATAAAGAAATAGGAGGCGACGGGAAACAAAATGGAAAATTGTAATGGCCTTAATAAAATCTATTTTAAAAAATTTTACCGTTAAAAATTTTCGATTTAAAAATTTTGCAAAAGGAATTTCAATGGGATTTTTTTGTTCATTTAGGTTTCTTTAGGCTGATTCGACACAATAAAGTAATTGTTACTTAAAAATTGTTTAAATTTTCTAGAAAAACATGAATTTTCAATTAAAAATCTGGTTCAAAAAAATCTTTTTTTTTTGCCCCACGTCTTTTTTGACTGTTCAAAAGGGGCATTGGACAAAACTTTTGAAATTCATTTGTCGTGGCCTAATTGGTAATTTGAATAAATTGTGTTAGTCAAATACTTTCCTATTTCCAAAACAATCACACTTTAAAACAACACGAACGCTATTTCTACTTTTCAAATTTTATTTTAGGATTCAGAGCCACTTTTACCATCGGAAAGTGATATGAACTTTGGAATTCATTAGAATTACAGTCAATCGCTTTTACTATGACACACAAAGAGAAAGTCATAAGGTCCAGTTGTGATAATAAAAAATAGCTTTATATATCAAAAACTGTATTTGTCAAAAAAGGAATGTCCTAGTAACAGCGATTTACTGTATTTGAAAATCTTGCCCCTTCTTTACAAAACTATTTTAAGCTTCATTGTACCTTTCCCTTCAACTAGCCTTATATAACTTGGCCGATTTAAATAAGATAGAGTTTCAGAAGTAAAACATTTGGGAGAAAGACAGAGTATTCAGATTTTCTATATGAAACTTAGTTTTTATGATCCAACCTTTTATTGAAGTTATAAATTATAAAATAAGAAAAAAAATATTACCAAATTTATTCAAATAATAATTTTGAAGATAAAATAATGATATCAGTGTGATTTTCCAAATAAAATCAAATTCAAACTGAGAGGTAACAGAAAAAAAATTGCTTACAACATACTATATTGTTTCCATGGTATGTCATGGCAATTTAACATTTACAAAAATTACAAATTGGTTGCCATATGAACAAAATTTACTAAATATAATAACCTTTAACCTTTAAAAAGCCAGCTGAATGTTTATACGTTGTTGGTCGGATGGATACAAAATAGCCACCATATGATTTTAATGCATTTTTATGGTATTATCATAGTAATTACCCTTTATTTATCAAATGAGTGTTAAAATCAAATGTTTTCTTATTTAGTTTTCTAGTCTTTACAATGTTTAAAGATTATTTAACATAATTTTTTAGTGCATTTCATGAGAAAAAGTGCACTTTTTTGACGTTTTATCTGTCGTTACTATGACATTCTGATCAATTCAATACTACAGAATTGTCCATCGGAGCAAGCTCAGGTTAGAGGAGCTCATAAGGGTTTGTTGTTCAAACAAAAGTTCATCAAAAGTTTTGAAATTGAATTCAGGATTTGAGCTAAAGAGCCTGAAAACTATCAAAAAAACGTTAAAATCCATAACTCAAGAATAGTTTATCAGACCGAGTTTGCCTTTTTTCTGTCGGGCTTGAGAAGCTCAAAAATATTTGTTTCAACTCAAAGGTTTTGGGGCTGGGCTCCCAAACCTTAAGATTCGAAAAATGATTCAATAATCGGTAAAATAAATATATAAGCGGAAATAAGAATATTTAAAAAGTAAAAATCTATAAGGGACTACTAAACTGTTAAGTTGAGAATTATTCAGAACAACCTTTAATGGTTCGAAGACGATTAATTAAAAGTACCGTACTTTTAAAGTGAAAAGATTTTTAAAACTGTATTTTTTGTGAAATTTTACAGTACTATACAAGTTTAGTAGTTAGTTTTTAGAAGTTCGAGTAACACTCGAGCAACATCATTTAGACATTATAGAGCTCAAGATAAAAATTTAAATTTATTTAAGCTTTTATTTAGTTGGAAAAAATAGTGTAAGTATGTCTGTTCAGTATGTTGAAAATAAAGACTCTCTTGACTCCATTAATTCCGATAATGATTCGGAATTTGATCTTGCTCAAAGAAAGTCAGACATTTTTTTCAGGATTCTTTAAAAATCGAAACAGAATACGACTCTCAAGAAAATATAGAGAACAAGAACTCTTAGGTTTACTTTAAAGGACGAAACTGTTTGGAAAGACAAGCCGTTCAATAGGTCTTAAACACAAAGATGCAATATTGTACGTCAAAAGCCTGATTCAGCGAGATTACCACCGAATTTCGGTGTTTTGATAATAATTTAAGTATTGAAAAGTTCTATGAAAAAAATCTTGACTAAAATATTCATTCAATTATATTTAAATAATTAATATTTGTAACCTTTTATATAGTTAAAAAGTATATGTTTACTACTTAAATTGTATTAGGCAACTTTGTACCCATCCGACCAACAACGTACATACTCTATATTTTCATAAATTTCACATTAATAATTCAATTTTTATTTATGGAAACCAATTGTTTTGTGAAGCTTAAACAATATTTAGAGATGTCGAGTATCAGACCCACAGCTTTGATAGAAGTTTGAAAAAAATTAAGTCGAAAGTCCAACTGCCTACATTTGTAGGCATCTGGCTTGTTAAAGGTTAACTGGTTAGCCTTTGTATTTTTAAAAGTTCTTATTGAGATGATATACTATGAATAAATTTCAAGTTACTTCACATAAGAATGTTATAATTTATAAATATTTTTTTTCAAATTTATTAATATATTGTGAACTTAATTTCCTTTTTTTAATTTGATACATACTTGCATACTTTTTAATGCTTAACATCAATGAAAACATTTTACATTTTACATATTTGAATTTAATTTTGTTTCTTCCTTGACGTGTTCGAGCAAATATTTTAACAAAAATATCCATAAATCAAGTATATTAACTGGCAAAATGCCTAAGAAGTTCTAAAACCACGATGTTTCTGAAAAACTAAAAATTCACTTCTTGTTTTTTTTCCAAGTTTTCTCATTATCATCTATTAAAAAAGTATAACACTAGACAACAACAAAATTTTTTTTTTTTAATAAAATTTTTTAATAATTTTTTTAGTTTTCCTTTATTTTTCCGTAAATTATGTTAAAATTTAAATAAGAAATAAATGTTCTACAAACATAATTTGTTATATTTCACTATAATATCCTAATTAAAGTTTTTTTTTCAATTTGAAGTTTGAATTTTCCATGTATTTGCCATTTTCTGATGATTTCTCAATATTTTTGTATGAAAACCCTTAAAGAAGTCAATGAAAACATTTTAGATTATATCAGGAGCAACAACTATGCAGAATAAAATGAATGATTTATTAAACCAGACTACCATTAAAATTGATTTTTGCAATTTCTTTCATAAAATATTCAAAAATCGAACTAAGATAAAATAATTGTATTAGGGAAAATACTTGAATATGTGTATAAAAAATTCAAAATTGAACAAAAACAACTTTAACTAAGAAATTATAGCTCAGCTTAACAAAATGAAATCTATGTGATTGCTTTGAGAAATCCCGAAACACGTCAAAAAGATTTTTCAATCCTGATTATTTTCCACTTTGAAATTTTAAAATTCACTGATTTGTGTTTGTTTTATGAAATAATGAAATTTGTATGGAAAAGAGTCATTTCCCCTTTAAGTTGAAGTTATTACATATCAAAGTTTAAACTTTTCTGAAGCTAATTTTGTTCCAAAGTGTCAAGTAATTTATATTTTTAGAAAGAAGGCAAAAAGACAGAAAATATAAATTTTATCAGAATAAGCCCGCATAATATTCAATTTATATTAAATTTTGTTCTAAAAATACAAAAAAAATGAGTTTTTTCTCTTTTTATAATACTTTTATATTTATTCAAATCCCAAAAACGTATGTGGGGAAAAACACCTCTCCTGACTTTGTGGTACATTCTAGACCCTTAGTTTCTTCTGAAACTATGCCTTATTTTCGTTGGCCGAGGTCCGCTGAAAATTTGGACTAGGGTGTCCATATAAAAAAATAGGGTTGCCATACAACTTTTAGTGAAAATTCAAAAAATTTCCACGAATTTTACGGAAAATTGGGGAAAAAATATATTTTCAGAATCTCCTTAACCTAAGCTACAACTTTGCCGAAGACACCAAAGACCTAACACGAACTTGAAAAAAAATTTTTTTTTTCCATGCACATGAATTCTCTTATTATAATACTTTTATATTTATTCAAATCCCAAAAACGTATGTGGGGAAAAACACCTCTCCTGACTTTGTGGTACATTCTAGACCCTTAGTTTCTTCTGAAACTATGCCTTATTTTCGTTGGCCGAGGTCCGCTGAAAATTTGGACTAGGGTGTCCATATAAAAAAATAGGGTTGCCATACAACTTTTAGTGAAAATTCAAAAAATTTCCACGAATTTTCCGGAAAATTGGGGAAAAAATATATTTTCAGAATCTCCTTAACCTAAGCTACAACTTTGCCGAAGACACCAAAGACCTAACACGAACTTGAAAAAAAATTTTTTTTTTCCATGCACATGAATTCTCTTATTATAATACTTTTATATTTATTCAAATCCCAAAAACGTATGTGGGGAAAAACACCTCTCCTGACTTTGTGGTACATTCTAGACCCTTAGTTTCTTCTGAAACTATGCCTTATTTTCGTTGGCCGAGGTCCGCTGAAAATTTGGACTAGGGTGTCCATATAAAAAAATAGGGTTGCCATACAACTTTTAGTGAAAATTCAAAAAATTTCCACGAATTTTCCGGAAAATTGGGGAAAAAATATATTTTCAGAATCTCCTTAACCTAAGCTACAACTTTGCCGAAGACACCAAAGACCTAACACGAACTTGAAAAAAAATTTTTTTTTTCCATGCACATGAATTCTCTTATTATAATACTTTTATATTTATTCAAATCCCAAAAACGTATGTGGGGAAAAACACCTCTCCTGACTTTGTGGTACATTCTAGACCCTTAGTTTCTTCTGAAACTATGCCTTATTTTCGTTGGCCGAGGTCCGCTGAAAATTTGGACTAGGGTGTCCATATAAAAAAATAGGGTTGCCATACAACTTTTAGTGAAAATTCAAAAAATTTCCACGAATTTTCCGGAAAATTGGGGAAAAAATATATTTTCAGAATCTCCTTAACCTAAGCTACAACTTTGCCGAAGACACCAAAGACCTAACACGAACTTGAAAAAAAATTTTTTTTCAAGTTCGTGTTAGGTCTTTGGTGTCTTCGGCAAAGTTGTAGCTTAGGTTAAGGAGATTCTGAAAATATATTTTTTCCCCAATTTTCCGGAAAATTCGTGGAAATTTTTTGAATTTTCACTAAAAGTTGTATGGCAACCCTATTTTTTTATATGGACACCCTAGTCCAAATTTTCAGCGGACCTCGGCCAACGAAAATAAGGCATAGTTTCAGAAGAAACTAAGGGTCTAGAATGTACCACAAAGTCAGGAGAGGTGTTTTTCCCCACATACGTTTTTGGGATTTGAATAAATATAAAAGTATTATAATAAGAGAATTCATGTGCATGGAAAAAAAAAATTTTTTTTCAAGTTCGTGTTAGGTCTTTGGTGTCTTCGGCAAAGTTGTAGCTTAGGTTAAGGAGATTCTGAAAATATATTTTTTCCCCAATTTTCCGGAAAATTCGTGGAAATTTTTTGAATTTTCACTAAAAGTTGTATGGCAACCCTATTTTTTTATATGGACACCCTAGTCCAAATTTTCAGCGGACCTCGGCCAACGAAAATAAGGCATAGTTTCAGAAGAAACTAAGGGTCTAGAATGTACCACAAAGTCAGGAGAGGTGTTTTTCCCCACATACGTTTTTGGGATTTGAATAAATATAAAAGTATTATAATAAGAGAATTCATGTGCATGGAAAAAAAAAATTTTTTTTCAAGTTCGTGTTAGGTCTTTGGTGTCTTCGGCAAAGTTGTAGCTTAGGTTAAGGAGATTCTGAAAATATATTTTTTCCCCAATTTTCCGGAAAATTCGTGGAAATTTTTTGAATTTTCACTAAAAGTTGTATGGCAACCCTATTTTTTTATATGGACACCCTAGTCCAAATTTTCAGCGGACCTCGGCCAACGAAAATAAGGCATAGTTTCAGAAGAAACTAAGGGTCTAGAATGTACCACAAAGTCAGGAGAGGTGTTTTTCCCCACATACGTTTTTGGGATTTGAATAAATATAAAAGTATTATAAAAAGAGAAAAAACTCATTTTTTTTGTATTTTTAGAACAAAATTTAATATAAATTGAATATTATGCGGGCTTATTCTGATAAAATTTATATTTTCTGTTAGCTCTTTTTGTCCTCTTTCTAAAAAAATAAATTACTTGTCACTTTGAAACAAAATTAACCTCAGATAAGTTTAAACTTTTATATTTAATAATTCCGACTTAAAGGGGAAATGACTCTTTTCCATACGAATTTCATTATTTCATAAAACAAACACGAATCAGTGAATTTTAAAATTTCAAAGTGGAAAATAATCAGGATTGAAAAATCTTTTTGACGTGTTTCGGGATTTCTCAAAGCAATCACATCAACTTTTTTTTGTTAAGCTGTATAGTGAAATATAATAAATTATGTTTGTAGAACATTTAAGTTTTAACATAATTTAAGGAAAAATAGAGGAAAATTAAAAAAAATTATTAAAAAGAAAAATAGAAGCGATAGAGGCTGTTAGTGAACACCGAAACTTTTTATTTTTTATGTACTTTAATGCTGTAAAAGGATTTGCCAGAAGCTTGAGTTTATTTTTTTTTGTTGTGCAGTGTAATGTATTTCCTGAATCTCGCCTTTTCATACTTTGTGTTTTACAAGGGGAGAAATATAAATAAAATTTCCGATGCCTTTATTTTTTGCTATAAATTTGTACACTGGTTCTTCATGTCATTCTAAGCATCCCTGCAAAAAACGTTCTTTTAGGCTCTGTATCTTTAAAAGTTTTAGGAACCTTTTATCAAAACCAAAATAAATCGATTGCTGGATATAAAAGCTACAGAATTTTATAAAATAAAAATTGATCAAGTCCCAATACTAAAAAATGGCAAAACAGTGTTTTAAATTGAAATTTAATTATGAATTTAATACTTTTTTAAAAATATAATAAATAATTAATAAAGATATCCTTCAGATCTTTCCAAAACATATTTAGAATTTTTTCTAAGTTTTGTAGTTTTCGAGATATCACAAGTCAAAAAATGGCCCCGCGCGCCATTCGCGAAATTTCAAAGCGCGGTATTTCGAGAACGTGTGTACGAAAAAATTTTTTTGCAGGGATGCTTAGAATGACATGAAGAACCAGTGTACAAATTTATAGCAAAAAATAAAGGCATCGGAAATTTTATTTATATTTCTCCCCACAAGTTTTTCTCTTGTATTCGCGCTATTTCCTTTGAACCTCTACAGAGTCCGAACAGTTCATCTGAGACCCAAAGTATATTCTAGACTGATGTTCGTATTCAGTGTGGGAGTGTTTATACAACATAAAATTTTCATTCACATCACATATTTCTCTTAAAGGAATGTGCGTTATGTATTGCTTGATTTTGAGTGATTTTTATTGATGGACATACGTCTCATTTAAACCTCGAATTGAGCAACTTTTGTAAAGATAATAAAATAATTCTGTATGCTTTACCTCCAAATACAACTCATGTAATGCAAACTTGTGACCTGACTATGTTTAAGCCATTGAAAGATGAATGGAAAAAGGTAGTACGTAAATGGCAATTGGAACATGAAGGAGAGTCGGTTACACGCTTGACCTTTTGCCCTCTTTTACAAGAAGTTTTGCTCAAAAAATCAAATGGAAGTTTAAAAGACACAATAATAAACGGATTTCGTAAATGTGGCTTGTTTCCATTCAATCCGGATGCAGTTGATTACACAAAATGCGTCAAAAACCAAAATGAGCGCCTTTATTTGAAACATCACTCAAAAGAAGATTCAACAAGGGAACCATCAGAAACAAGGTAAGAATAATCAAACCAAAAAAATAAAAATTTATTTTTTTTTTTAATTCAGATATGGATGTTGTTAATGAAGTCAGCAATGAATTACAGAGTCATGGATATGATCCTAATAAACTCAATGCAAATGTTGGACCTTCTCTGAACGCCGCTCCTGACTCCGAACAAGTTTTTATTAAGTCTGAGGATATAACAAGTGTATTTAATTGCAATATTCAAAATGATGTTAATAATTCTGATAATTATGTTTTATTATCAGAATTCAATGTGAATGATATTACCGTGATTGAAAATTGTGTATATCAAGATAGTGAAATTAAACTTGATTGCAATGTACTTGACTCAAGTGGTACACAAGTGCCAAAAAATATAAATTTGAACTCTAAAGAAAGTAATCTTCTTCAAAATTCAGGGTTAAAAGAGATAACGAATCATTTATATTATCCTAAACCAATGGAGTTGAAACGGAAACGAAAAGCTCCTGCATTTCCAAGTGCAATTTCTTCAGGTGCTTGGCGTGAAATGTATGAGCAAAGGGAGGTTTTGAAGAAGTTAAAAGCAGAGCCAAAACAACGAGGCCGACCGAAACGCAAATTGGATTCGCAAGATGAAGTATCTTCAAAAAAAGTAAAATTACTCGAAAACAAAGAAAATGAGTTGTAACACTAATATGTGAATAAATAGTTCTGAAATTGTACTATTTTTATATTTTAAATGAAAAAATATATTATTATTATTATTTTCTTTTTTATAAGCCGTTTTATTTTTGTAAAAAGCGTTTAAGAATTTTATGGCCGGCTTTTGAAACCAACATGGTCGGATTTTAAAATTTGTGGCCGACATTTAGCAATTGATGAACATTTTTTTGAATGCTGAAAAATATTATTGAAATAAATAAAAATAATAATTTGACTTTTGAAATCAAACAAGAATCCATTGAAATGATTGAAATCAATTCATAATTTATATTTTTTCTTTTTTATGTATGTTTAATTGGCAATTCAATAAAAAAATTTCTTAACTGGCCGGGTATTGGTGATTTTACCCTATAACATTTACTATAAAACTTTATAACAAAATAAGTAAAACTGAAACTACTGGCAAATCCTTTTACTGTTTAAAAGTACATTAAAATATAAAAAAATTTTGGCGTTCAAAAAAAGTTCTTTTTAATATTTTTTAAAATTTTCCTCTATTTTTTCTAAAATTTTGTTAGACCAAAAACCATTAATGGTTATCCTTTTTGCAAACATAAAAAGTAACCCCAAATATTTGTTTCGCGCTAAAGTAATTTATATAATGTCATCCAAAAACTATTCAAATTAAGTTGAGTCATTTTGAAAATGGTAAATATTGTAATAATTTTGGAGTTTTCTTCAAAATCACGGCAAGGTGTTGCCGTACTATTTTTCTATGGCATGTTTTAAGAACTTTGAACTTTGTACTACAGATTTTTCATTTTTTCGAAATTAATCTAAAATATATTTTGGAAACAGCAGAACAATATCTTCAAGAATCTTATACAACATTATATTATATGTAAACTTAATTGAATTATAGAGCGAAAATTGTACTTTTCAATACAAATAATAAGAAATTGATTCAAACCAAACAGTATGGTACCCTCATGCTTCTGCTGATTCATACAGATGCCTTGCATTACTCAAATGTTTGGTATGCATTCAATCTTATTTTATTAAAGTTTCAAAATGACGTGCTTTTTAGCTCTAAAATATTAAGTTTTACAATTTGTGATCATTCATTTATGACATATATTTAGCATTTCGCTATCGGTTTGAATAAACCGTAAAAATTGAGTTTCGGAATCTATTGCGTTAAAATTTCAAAAATCGGAAAAAAATTTGGTGTGATTTTTAATTTATTTTTTAGAGTGAAAATTGTAAAAATAAGTGTGTTTTACATAAAAGTTAAGTGTGGGAAATTAAAATTAGGTGTGATTTTGCATTTAATTTTTAGAGTG